>JASVEL010012109.1:0-175425 GCA_032618575.1 Nicotiana noctiflora
TCATGTAGTCCATGTGAGCAAATCAGTAAAAACACACAGTGAAAACACATCCGCCTACACCAAAATATGAACATTGTAATAAACAAAGCACACCTCATGGGTACCATAGTTAGAAGGACCTCCCCTCCTCAAGGATTTTCCTTCCCCTACTGAAATGCCATCATCCCTCATACCACGACGTTTATAAGTACCTAGATACATCATAAAATTTTTACGTAATCAAACATGTCCCAGTGTCAAAAAGAGGGAAGAAAATATTGAGCACAATACTTCACGTGTAGCAAAGAATCAAAAAGTTTCATGACCCATAAACAAAACTAACCATTGTCAAAAGAAGAATGAGAATTACGCCCGCTTCCCATGGGTCTGAACTCCCCACCACGAACATTTGGCAGATCATTTTTGGTTTCACCCTGAATTCCTAAAGAAGACGAAAAAAATTATAAGGATTTTCCGCCACAAAAAAAAGGGGAGGATTTCAGGGAAAAGAAAACCGAGTAAACCCTAATCCTTAACAAACATTAAAACATGTAAATTAAACTAAAGAGATGTAAGAAAATGATGAATATACTCTCTTTCTTTATAACAAATGAGAGACAAGAAAACAAAGGGCAGAATAGTCTTCTGTCAACCAACATAATTAGAAAATCTAGCATCTGGAAAAAGGTCAAGAATAACAAACATGAGTGATACTAGTGAACAAACCTTCAAGAGAATCCAGCACTTCAGAAGATTGAGAGGTAGATGAAGACAAGGATTAGTCGTTTAATTTTCTCTTGGTAATCACGTTGTTCCATCGCGAAGCATCACAAAAGTATACTATACTTCTCCGTGTATTCCTTTGTTTGCTGTGGTTTAGGTTCGATTCTCGAGATCCCGCAGATTGAACGTGGATTCACGGCTGATTCCGGCATCCGAGGATTAAGAAATGTTAGATCGCGGAAGGGATTCTCGAGATCCCGAGATTATTGAGTCGTGAATTACGGGTCTGACCCCGAGATCCCGGGAGATTTTGAAACGTTGGACTACGGCTCGATTCCGAGATCCCGAGAACTATCAAACGTTGGATCTGACCTTCGAGATCCCGAGATTTTGAAATGGACTACGGTTCGATTCCGAGACCCCGAGAATTATTGAAATATGGACTACGGGTCTGACCGAGATCCTCAGATTATTGAGACTACAGTTTGACCTGCATCCCGAGATTATCAAACGTTAGGAAGTGGCATCCCGAGTTATTGAGACATTATTCAGACATTGGCCGGGTTTGATTCCTCGAGACCCAGAGGTACCGAGGAATGGGATCGTGGGCTCCACCTACTGCATTCGGATTCGCTTATTCGTTGGTTATTTGTTATTAGTTGGATTGTGAGGATAAGCAAGAAACATTGTAATGCCAAGCATTTTAAATTAGTATTATTCAGTTAAACCGTTTATTTTGTTATCATCATATTATTATTGTCTTCTTCAGCATTTCTTCCTACCTTCCTCGTCATTTCAGCTTCCATCGGTGTTGGGGGCTTGGCACTTACCGAGTACTGCCAGTGGTGTACTATGCTAATTTTTTCGCATACTTTCTTGTCAGCGTTTGCATCCATACTGTAAAGAGGCTGCAGATTCTCAAGAGTTGAGATGGAGTAAGGACTGAGGCTTCCTCTATTCTAGTATTACAGTTGACATTTTTCTTTCATTCTCGTTGTTAGATACTCTTTGCATGATAGTTATGCTGTAATTTTTGCCAGAAGAGCCAAGGTAGTACTTATTTATTTGTAGACAGAGTGGCTGTAGCAAAACTGCAGGATATATATTTTGCAGTGTTAGGTTTACGCGTTTTCTATTTGTTTATGTTTATTCCCCGTTAGTGCGTTAGTTTACCTAGTTCAAGGATCGGCTATCATTTTACTGCCATTAATTGGCGACTAGTGGTCGCGATACTTAAGGCAAAATACCATTTCAGATACAGTGGCGAGTGATGGCGAGTTTGTCATTACGTAGAGATTAAAGGCTCGACTACAGGGGCAGTGACTCAGCAGGACAGCTCTCCTCTTCGCATCTTCATCCAAGCCTAAGAGAGGTAGAGGTCAGCCTCGTTGTCTTCTTAGGCTGTGCACGGCTCTGCTGCACTCTCGACAGTTCGCGTGATGCAAGCTAGCCTCCGATGCAAGTTGATTACAGGTGTATCATTTCTGCCTGCAGATGCCTCTCGTTCTATTTGGATCCAGATCTCATTCCCCGCATTTGCATTATTGTTGGTGATGTAATTTCACGCCAGGCTCGGTTCATGTCTGCCTGCAGGATACGATTGTGGATCATGTCTATAGATCCGTGTTATAAATTTATCACCCTGCATTTTGTTATCATTGGACGTGCGTGACTTTGATGTTATTGTTATCGTTGTCTGCACAAAGAGAGTTGCTAAGATTAAGCATGTTTGCCATTCCTGCATATTCAGATTGAGTGAGTGGGTTCGATTTCCATAGCTCCATAGCCGTGTTATTTGGGGACAAAGATTGACAGGCGGTGTTTATCGTACTTAAGCATAGAGATGCGTGCGGAAATTTAGCATTGATTCGCACTGCTGCAGGACTTTCCCGACCGATTTCTCGTATTCGCCGCTGACAGGATATTGATTTTGGCATTGACTTGGTGTCGCGCCTATATCCATCCCTCCTTATTATCGGCACCAAACCATTGAAAGAATCGATAAGGCATCCGCTCTCTAAACTGCACCGTATTAAAGAGATGGTCCCACGCGGATGCTGTATTGATTATGGGTAATTGAATAAAGTGACAAATAAGCACAAGAATTTCTACAAGGCATTTATTTGTTTGATCAAATAAGCAGTGTATGCAGGTGTTTTCTAAGACTGCATCTGCCCAAGACATCACCAAGATTGAATTGATATTTGCATGTATACACGTATTTCCAGACCCGAGCATACCATTATGAGTTTTCAGCAGCCAAAGTTTAGTTGACTCCAACGCCCTGTTATTATTTTATTTATTCCATTGCCTTCAGGTCTTATTTGGATTCATTTGTAATTGTATCCATTGATGATATTCTAGTCTAATTTCAGGAGTATACTGTAAGATTCATATTTGTTGCAGAGATTGCATTTGTTGTTGTTATGCTAGCTATGGTAGTTTTGGCTTCGATTGGGGATATGTCTGCGATTGCATTCAGTTGATCGCAAGTGTTGTTTGCACTGTCTGCCTATAGATCAGAGTTTTCTATTTGGCGGGATATATCGCGGCGCATCTCAGTGGATTTTCATCACTAAATCAATCTGTAGTGGTGTACTATGCGGTTTGATTTGCTGCAGAGATCTTCGTGTTTTTTTCAAGATACTTTTGACCACACTTCCAAAGGTTAGTATTGTACTGTGCTCATATGTTTATTTATCATATGATTGCAGAGTTGATAGGTTGTGTTGATGCAGAGTGCAAGCTTATTGTTGCCGTTAGCTGAAGCCACGGCAAGAACTACTGCTCATGACTCGACGCCATTAAAATTATGCCATGCATGGGAGGCCATTGTACGTGGCGTGCTCCGCGAGGGTGTACACGACCATCGTAGTCTCCCAAAGACTCTGTCTCAAATGTTTAAAGACCTTAATTTGAGATAAGCAGAGAAGGATGAGGAGACATTATATTATATCACTCGGGAAGGCCAGATGTTAGTTTTAGCATCGGGAGCTTGGCATATATTCCAAATCCGAGGAGAGGCCATTTGTTTATGATGTTCAGGTGCCAGCTAATCGCCACAAGTTAGATATTCGAGCTCAAAGAAAGCTTATGTTAAATTGTTTATATGGACAGATTGCATATTCAAGAGGGATGATCCACATTGGGTCAGCCTGGTTCAAGATGATGATGTTGCATGTTGACGGCCAGATGCCAGATGTGGTCGTGTATCTAATACTGATACTACAAATGGAGCCTGAAGAGGTCTATATTGGCGTATTCATCTGCATGGGGATGTATCAAGATTTGGAAACAACACTATTGGCGGAGAAAGATTTAGCACCTGGCAAGTCCACCGCGCAGGCTAGAGGGGGCCGTGGCGTATTTCAAATAAGATATTCTCGGAAGTGTAGTCGCGGTAGATCACTATCGACTTTGTTATCGGACGGCGAGGAAGTTTGATCTTGATTGGGTGATTGTGGATAGATCGACCAAGTCAGCTCTACCTACTCATCAGAACGGTTGGCATCGATCTTTATTCGAGAGGATTACGCTAGACACAGTCCCAGCTAAATTATCATCCATAGTGAGCTCAGCCATCGTCAGCTTTTGGAGAGCATTTCAGCATGGCATGGCAGACGCTGAGTTGAGCGCATTTCACTCGCAGGATTTACAGTTCGGAAATAAAGACTATCTCTGCATTCCTGAGTGAGCCATGAGCCAGGTGTGATTGATTACTTTGTAATGTGGACGACACACTCAAGGAGTTTGCCTAATAACAATATCAAATGAGTATTCAGATGGGTTCGTGATTAGGCATTGCATGGCAGGCGGTGGCCGCGCGAGGTTAGATTGATATTGCAGTTCGCATGCTCGATGTGGTTGTGCCGTCAGCAAGAGGTATAAAGATAGCAGATATGCGATCAAAATAGAGTTCGGTATTGTCTTCATGGTTGGTGACAGTATTGTTGAAGATTTCACATGGCGCCATTTAGGAATGAAGAGGAAAGTCAGAGTCCGCCATCGTCCTTCGGCATTTCAGAGTAGTGAGGTGTATTACGAGTTACCTACGCCTTGCCATCTGGGGCCAAGCCATCGTCTTGTTCGAAGGCGTTTGAGATCCGCGTATTTGATTTCAAGATGTTGATGGTGACGATCCTATTTATTGCCATTTTGGGATCTAGCAGCAGAAAATCGAGGTCGTTGGGACGACGGGGCTAAGGTTCAGTTGGAGATGTCGACCTCGTTGAGTGAGGCCACTTGGAACAGAGATGCCAAGGTATATCCTCAATTACCAGACTTCGTGCAGGGATCGTTGAGGACGAAGGGCGACAGAGGGAGTATTATTTCCGCCTACCGAATTGTCATCTTCGCTATGTCAAATTGTATGTTTTATGCTTTTATATCGCTATTAAAATTATCAGAATAGTAGTTTTAATTGATCAAAATGATAAGATATAGCCTTTCATGTATGAAACTAATATGAAATAATTCGAAATAGATTTATTATAGGGTTTGTCACTCGATGATTTTCAAGCAGTTCTCGAGGATTTGTGATTCTAGTATTTATCGAATTGAATTTGGAGGTCCATAGGTTGGCTTGAATTGCTAAGGTTGAATTTGGCGAATTGACCGTAGTAGATTTGACGGGAATTAATGGAATTCCATTGAAGGTAGAGTCATAGCTATTTTGATGTCGAAATTTCAGTCATCGACATCGCTTGCTGGATTCGATTGTAAACGAATACTTTGGGGACTAGGTTGAATCAAGTAGGCAATTGGCAATTTGTTTAGGATGGCGATGATTGAACAAGTTCGCATCGCAGCCTTACAGATTGCGCCGCTGTCCGGCCGCAAAAGGATGGTAAACGTAGAAATTATGAAAAATTGCAAAGTTGTTCACAAGGTTTTACCAAGTACCGCCAGCATTGTCTGTACGAATAAGCAGAGTTGTCATTTTCGCGTCGAAATCATCCGCTGAAAAGATGCTGGCTGTAGCCAAGACGCAGTAAGCGACGAGCAGAGAAGGGCAGTTTTAATACTTAACCGGGGCCGTCCGCGAGGAGCGGCCAGAAGGCGATGGCTTTCGCAAGCGACGCGACATGCAGTTTTACGCATTGCCGGCCGCTGCAGTAGTTGTCAAGAAATGCGGGATCGGGCCGGGGCCAATTTTCTTGGTCGCGATAGCCGACCATGTGCATGTTCTTTCCATATGGGGCAAAACGCCAGAAGTTTCGTTGTATCGTGGTTGTAGTGTAAAAATTTCAGAAGAGCTATGCCCAGATAGAGAAGCATTGGGCGAAGAGAATTGAGATCATCGCAATCAACTATGGACTTAAATCATGATTAGTATTGGTATATGCAAATTATATCATGAAAATGGAGGAATTTGGGGTAATTTACGAAGGATTTAGCCCTAGCTGTACCAAAGGTTTGGGCAAATCGAGTTCGAATTTGCAAATTGACATGCTTTTAGACTCAGACAGATTTTAGGGTCTCCGGGGACTTTCGTGATTTTTCGAGCAGTGTACGAAGGCCGGGTTTTGACAACTTTGGGAATTTTGATGTAACCGGTTGTATGTAGTCCCATTGTCAATTTGTTGTATTTATCGATTGATCAAGCGTTGAATTTTCGGGGTGGCAAATGGCATCGTATGAATACCGCCATACAGACAGGTGAAAGTAATAGACGCTACTGTTCAAACCCGCATACCACTTTTTGTGACGCCAGAGGCTTAGCAGACATGAGCCACTCTTCAGCCAGCGGGGGTGGGACATGTAATCGAGACTAGTCTCACCTACTGAGCAATGCATTATTAAGGCTTTCCCCGCCGCTTCTTTCTCGATGGCCGCATATATTGTGATAATGGCTATTTTCAGAATTTTAAGCTTTGGGCTGAAGGGTGATAAACAATCTCATGAGGATTATTAATGGATTGGCATTGATTTTGTAATCCAAAAGACTCCTGGATATGCACATTGTAAGCATCTTCGGGAACTTGATATTATCAGCCTAACTGCAAAATGATAGCATTTCAAAACTATTTTTGAGCTCAAGTGTCAGACTGCAGATATTAGTCGACAATTGGATACATGTTGCCAGCAGTAGATGTTGATTGATCGCACGCTCCGCAGTGATATCTCTTTGAAGTGAGACGTGTTTGCCGTGGAGTCTCCGGACCTCCATTGCAATGGAGTACGTGCATCTAAAATTGGGATGTTGCTATGCAGCCGTAGTGCCAGTGCACATGCATTGCATTGTATTTAGTTACATTTGATGCTAGTTGCTATGCTATTTATTGTATTTATATACCAAGATTGATTCTACGTATATTTTTTTTTGCCGTGCTATGTTTTATATCATGGATTTTTATTCAAGGTTGCCTTAATTTCGTTTATTAGCCATTGAGTTCGGCAAGATTTCATTTTATTCCCCGCATTTGTGTGTAGATCTGTGTATCTTTCAAGAGTTGATCCAAGATGTAGAAAGTTGTCTTCGTGATACGAGGTAGCCTAGTATTCGGCGCAGATTCCACATTCCTTCTTATCGTCTTGATTTGTGACAATTTTTTCTTCCGCACTGTATTTGTAAATTTTATTCGTGTCTAGTAGTTTTCAGATTCTTGACCTGGTCTAGTGGGAGCTGATGCACATGAGGCCCGCTCGTTTTCGCTACATTTATTGCTGCTATTCCCGTGAATTAATTTGCGAATGGGTTAAAGGTAGCTTCTAAATTCAAATACATGATTGCACTGTACTGGCGCACACACCGGATTTGGGGCCGGATAGCATTTGAGGCTGTGATTTTGTCGCATGTGGCCAGCATCGGTATGCATGGAAGCCGCATTTAAATTAAGCAATGACAAGATGGATTTTAATCAAGTAAAATGGCAGCTTTAATAATGGGTGCTAGTATCTCAATTTATTAAGCATGCATCTTAGCTATGGGCATGGCGAATGTTCATGTTCTTTAGTGGAATGGTGCAAGTTGCATTACGTTGCTGTAGTATTTTTTTCAAACGCAGAAAACTAAATTGATGTATACCACATACATGGGTGTATATGTGTTATGATTTAAAGCAGTGTACAAGATACTTACTGCCGATGATATATCCGTGTAGTATTGAGATTTATGTTGTTGAAATATATTGTGACGTCTTGTTGAGTTATGGGTGGTGATTCTCTGGCAGGTGGATAGGCCAATTTACAAAGGAAACTCGGCCGAAATTTTTGAAAATTTGGGACTTATTGTGTTTAAGGGAAATGTTTGTTGCCAAGGCAGAGGAATACAGAACTAAGAGTTAATGTTGATTTATTCGAGTCTCCGCTGCTTTGTAAATAGTTTCCTGAAGTGCCCACTGCAGATGGAGTATCAATTGAGGCTTTGTTGCTAGTTGCTTTGAGCCTGGTTAGTTGGGAGGTCTGTCTGACAGATACTATCGGTGGTAAGCATGATTGTCATACCCCAAGATGTTGTGGGAATATTTCGATGATCCGTGTGTTGCATGCGTGCACAATGTTTGATGTATAGAAAGAAAGATAGTTAATTGCACCAGATGTGTTTTATGCAGCAATGTGCCTCTATTGCCCGAGCGGTTCGTTTTGGCTGCGCTGATTATGGGTCCGTTGCAGACGACTGCATATTTCATGGCAGATTTACGTTGCAACAGCTGTGTAGTATTACGTATAGCATCGTGGGTTTCAGCATTTGTAAGAAATCAAGATTTTTGTTATGTTATGGGGATGGTATTGGAATGTAATGATAACAAATTTCAAATCGCATTTTAAAAGTTTCAAAACAAAGTATTGTATTGTGTATTTCAGGAAACAATTGAGAGTATACAAATCTTGCATCGCATGGGTATTATGCATTTAAATTTCAAGGGTAACATCAATGTAGGCATTACAAGATATGTTAGCTAATTAGTATTAAATTAAACCGCTGAAATTTGTAAATGGATCAAATTTACAAATGTAAACGTGTATGATAAGGGAATATGATAATTCGTATATGTTTAGGTTTTAACAGTTTCGCTGATATTGTGCAATAAGCTTGAGAGCCGTGTTTGTGTAATGGTGATTGCAGGTGATACTGCAGAATTAATTTATGCAGTGTAATTGGGAGAAAGAGTTTGCGATGTGTTTTGCCGTGGTTTGAAAAATGAGTGTATTTCGTGTTGCAAATCTGGGAATGTGTAATGAGTTTCTATATGGGATCATGAAGTCCTTGACTCAGGTTGAAAACATTATTTGCAAGTGCAGGATATGAATTTTCCTATTGTTTTAGTAGCGGTATATGGCATGCTGGCTAAGTACGTGGGTGCCTGCAGCACCGGGTATCTTCCGGTGATTTAGTGGGCACGGTATCGGCATGCCAGGTTTCGGCAGATCGTGGGCAGTAGCCAAATTGATAATATTCCAGTGGTATCTTCCTCATATGATCGTAATAATTGAGTCGCTGATGACATAGTGAAATTTACGACCTAAGCCAAGTGGTATGAATGGATTTTCGAGGTCGCATTTGCCAAGCATTTAACGGCATATGCATTCCCGTGTTATATATGTGTCGGGGAGCGTTACGCAGCCGGCAGTATAGTAGTCGGTACAGTTGTACGCTTTACCGAAATTGAAACAAGGGCTATGCCCAATTTGATTTTTGACGAATTTTTTAATAATGGCACATTGCAAAACGTTGTCATAAATGTTGTCTTAATTAACTGCGATGTGGATTATATCAGAGAAATGTCATACTATAAAAATAAGGTAGTGCATCGTGCGCTCGTTATGTAGATGTATCAAAGGTACGATGTCAGTAGTATTGCTTTGTAGTCAAATTCGTGTGTATCTACTATCATTTAGCTTCCGATTGAAAAAATTTTGTCGGATGTGAAGCATGGGATTTAGCTCGCGGCTATATATAGAGTTTGTTGCATAAGAATTAAAGTCAATGCGGCATTTCCTTTTTTGAGCGATGATAATGTGTATAACGCCATGTAGCAGATTGATTTCCACGCTACATGCATACTGATCGGAGGGACGCCGCTACGTGGATAAGCATTGAATTACGTCATAGTCATGGATGTTGAAATATAGTTGCTCTTGTATACAATACTTCTCTTCAGGAATAGTCCGCATTGCTCAGCTGAATAGCACATTTGCCAGGTTTACATGATTCGATAGCATATACTAAATGGGACACCGCTGTTGATTGGAGTTCGCACTCTGCTGCGGGTCGACCGCTTGAGTGACTGGTGTCTTACGCAGCACAAGGTTTGGATATGGAATCATCGCGGCAAGGCCACGCGGATGTTTTTAATTTTCAAGAGATTGCGGCTCAATTCTATGATTTTCGAGATGAGACCCCGCTAGTGCGCTGACGTATTGGCTAATTTGGAATTCATAAATTTTTGTGCTCATGACTCCGAAAGTAAGTCTGCATCACTTTTCTGGAGTCGCGAGCGTTTTCATTGCACATGATAAAAGTGTCATAAATGCAGCTATAATCGAAATGACGTTGCATCATTAATTTGTTTTAACATAAGATGCATTTCAACTGTATTTTGGTGTAATATCGTAGTTTGGGGTTGCAATGCCGCTGTCGGCTTTCATAAATGGTGGACTGGTGAATTGTTACGGCGAAGCCTGCAGTGTTTTATCGTTGGCGTTATATGAAAGTGTTGGAATAATCACTATGACTTTGGGTATTGTAGGCAAATGTAGTAATAAAGCAATGCTATTACAATGTATAAAGTTATATGCGAAGTGTACCCAACAAGTTACATTAACAAGTAGAGAAGCACGTATGAGGGTCGAATGATTGAAACACTGGGCAGAAATTTCAGGGTATCTAACGTTTATTCGCTAATAAAGACATGTTTAATGTGCTTCATCCAGAGGTAGCACGAAGGTGGGCATGATGTGTTAAAGCATTGGTGACTACATCATCAGAAGTCTCAAAGACGCTCGGTGATCGCTTAGTGCCGGGAGACAACGACCCGACCGGCCGTTTCAGCTCCCGACGTTGCCATTCGTTTGCATTTGTTTGGAGGAATGGGCATTGACTTCGTGTATGGTCAGGCCCAGAAGTTTGGAGTCAAATAAATGCCTGAATTGTTTTGAAAGCTTAGGTTACAGTCGGAATCCAGATTGGAACTTTGAGCTGACCTCGACCGGGATCTAAAAGTTCTGAAGATGCTGATGATGATTTTGAACTAGTATGCATGTCTGTTTTTTACTCATGGAAGATTTCGGCAGATATGTAGTTTTAGAAAATTTCATAAATTTCAATCGAGTGAATTTTAGAGTTATAGATTCCACGGGGATTCCGAACCGGGAACAGATCTGCATGGTGATTTTGAGTTGAGATTTTATGAATTGTCTCTTGGTCATTTGGTTTAAATTTGGCGTTTACGGTACCGACCAGTAGTTTGATATCGGCAATACCCCCAAGCCGTTTTTTTTTTTCCGAATGTGAACGTGTGCAAACTTTGAGTCATTCGGACGTATTTTAAAGGGGCAACTCTTTTATGAAGGCTTAAGTTGGCAAAGTCAACCCAATGTTGACGATGAAGCAAATGGACCGACCTCCGATGATTCCTCATATTTCGGACGATTTAACATTTGCAGATGCCATTGAAGTGGGTTTAAACTGGGTGAAGAAGTTAGCTTATTTTGGCGAAGTCAGAATTTTATCACGGGGTTTTGATCTTCAGAACGGAATTCGATGTTGCAAAGAATTTGTTGGGGCGAGTTTGATATTTCGCACTCAGTCACACTCATGCATTCATATCTTTGATCGTGCATTTTTGAGTTTTTGAAACTTAGGCCTTGATTTGATGAAAATTTTGATGTTATTTCGGCGATTGGACAATTCGGTCGAGTCTCATTACGTGGGATGTTTTGTATCACCGTGCATATTTCAAGTTTTCGTGGAGGCTGCCGCTGGTGCACGTGGTAGGAACACCATCGGGCAAAATGGAAAATTGACAAGGACACGTCTTCATGTGAACAAGGTTCATAACTGCTTCCGTTGCTTCATGGGAAGGTTCGAATACAAATTCGTTGAAATCAGTTAATTAGCACCACTTCTCGGTGAAAAATACCGTGTTTTCCCCCCGTCGCGGAGTATACAGATGTTATCTGTGCACTACGCTGTCGTATCTAAAGTAGTAGTCCGAATAATTGATTTATCATTCCATGAATGCCGCTGCATTGTCACCAGATTACGACCAAGAACACATAATGCTTCCATATCTAGTGCGTAGTAGCCGTTCTTAGACACAGCGCCGATCTTCGCCTGACGGTACTGACCTCACGATCTTCAGTCATCCTCGGCCTCCCGATTAGCTGGTCAGCAACCATCCACCCTCGGCATAGTTGATACTTATTTCTTTATTGTCACTTTGTTTCATTGCCTCATCAATACACATCCGCACCGAGCCATCTTTCTCGCTTTACATATAATATAGCAGTGCCGTGGGAAACATCGGGCTCGATAGTTTTCAGTATGTCTAGTAATCGATTTTTCAACTCTTTAATTCCGATGTGGCCATACGCATATGAATAAACATCGGCCGAGGCGGCAATATCAATACGCAAATCAATATTCAGAAGTACGCTTAAAAACCAAGCGAGAAACTCCCGCATAATAGACAGAATTTCATCGGAGCTACAAGTTGAATCGACATAAGTTGTGATGCTAGATTACTTCTTCTCGAACCATAATGGAGCCTTAACATAGGAAATAAATAAATACAACAAGGGAATTGAAAATTCTAGTCTTGTGATGTTTAAGGTCATTGTTTTGATTAACGAGATGGTATTGGGACTAGCCCATCTCCACATGATTATCAAAACTAATTATATTCCAAAGTTAGATTAACACGAATGCTCCACTCTAAATAATCACAAGACGGGGCGGGAGTTACCCACGTGGGCGTAGACACATAAACTGAACACTAGAACATTTGCCGGGTGTTGGGGAAGAATATTTTGCAAAGTAGGAGACATTGCTATTAGATCCAGGTCACCAATTGTCAAGCACTTCGCTACAAGAATGGGTAATTCGAATACGAGATTCGATGCTCGCTTCGTCAATCGGGATTCAGATTCCTCCTTCGAGAAGCAGAGATACCATCGAATTGACGATTCTGACGCTCGGCACGGTTCCGTCTTCATTTTCATCTCCATAATTCTAATACTCTTCAAGAAATGGGCGCTGAAGGTTTCGGGCCTGACCAGGACGAGACCTCACAAGGCCAGAAGTTATTGCTATTGAGGCAGCTTCCGATAGGCCGACCGAGGTCACCACACCGAAGCAATTTTTATCGAGGCTAGGTCGTTATTCGACGAGCCGGTCGGCCTCCACGGGTCACTGAAGAGGCCTAGCATTGTTAGAGCTCAGTCTGGCGTCGACGAACAACATCACTGACCACCAGCGTAGTTCTAAGGCTTTGACGAAAGTTCTGAAGACTCCCCGCCACAGCATTCTTCGCTACTCGTAAGAAGAACCCACTAAACTCAAAGCTCGGTTTCGATTTTATGTCTTCTTATGACCAAGAATATCATTTTCACTAATCTCTCTACGTGCAAGGTATTATCGCTTCCGAGTCGATACTACGCCTTTTCATGATGGAGTTTTAATTGTTGATTAAGCCCATCTATACCCCTGCGGACCCTCTCAAAAGGTCACTTGGCCACAAATCAATAGTCTCGTCTCATCATTTAACTTAACGTATTATCAGAGCATCAATCATAAGAATCCTATGAAGCAGCAGTTATTGATGTAATGCTCCGAGTTGTCAAAAATAAGGCTTGTTATTAACTAATTGATTGCATTATTGTGTGCTATGACGGTTGTGAAATCCCCAAGCATGTTGGACATTTCGATGACGGCATGGGTGCTTCGTAGATGTGAGAAAATATTAGTAGAAGGTTTTGAGTGGCTGTTGCTAGATGTTTGATGTATAGAAAGAAAGATAGTTAATTGTGATTCAGATTGAATCATATTTTATGGGTAAAATAAAAGTTCTATTAGTGTGGTTCTCATGACTAAGGTGTTTGAATTATAATCGTTGACGTTTCGAGAATATCTTTGCGGTGCCCAGATTTACTTGTACTGTGCCTTAAGATCAAGCAGATGTGTGAAAGCAAAGACATGTTGGTTTCCAAGAAAGAATCAGTATCTTTGTTATGTTATTTATGTGGATTTAATGGTGACTCTAGTATCTGAAAGGTAATGATAACAAATTCCACCGCAGAAGTTCTTCAAAACAGCTTATCAGAGAACGTGGTAATTTTAGCCACTGGTGAGAGAGCTCCAAATTGCCCATGTGTCTTACCGTAGGTGAAGAGGTAATGAAATCTTTGGCAGAAGATGGTTGAGGGTATTAAGGTGTTGTTTTCGCAAAGACTATATTAAATTAAAGATGAATGTAGGATCAACTTGCTATTAAATCAACGCAGATGATAGTGACACGCATTAATTCGGTATATGCCTAGGAATTGCTGATATTGTGTAATAAGCAGTAGGTGTTGCAACTTCGCATGGGTATAGACAAATTTCCCGCAATGCACTTATGCAATGTAATTGTATATGGTTATGGATTTAGTTTTATCGTGGTTTGAAAATTCAGTGTATATTTCTCGTTTGCATTTTGGAAACTGTAGAGTGTTTCTATATTGACATGAAGTCCTTCGACTAGTTGGTTGAGGGCTGTTTGCGCGTAGTAGGTGGATATGAATTTTCTTTAGTGTGGTATGGTATATGCGATGTGCTATGCACGGCATGCTCAGTTTTCAGATTAATTACATTGTGGCCATTGTGGCCCAAGGTCGAAGGGGAGGGTAGTGGTGACCAATCTTCAAGGATGAGAGTACGTTGTATTTTCGGTAGACGATGTAGTGGCAGTAGGGTAAATTGAGTATATCTAGTGAGATGGGCGGCATTCTCCCTGTTGATCGACTGTTGAGTCGCTGATGATTGCTAGTGAAATTTATGAATGGCTGCGGCATCGGATTTTCGAGGTGCGTTACCGCACTGTTATATCAAAGTAGTGATTCCCGTGTTATATGTAGACAGATCAGAGTTACGCTCTATAGCCGCGTGTGTATATATGTTATTCGGAATGTATTTTTACTGCGGTCTTCGTCATTGGATTTGACGAATTTGAATAATGATATTCGATTGCGGCCGTTATCAAATGTTGTCTAGACTAATGTGATAAGGATATATCGTAGGTCGTCATACCGCGGCAGTGGCCGCATCGTCGATGCCTACCAGGTAATTTGTATTGCCGGACGGCCGGTAGTATCGTTTGTTAGGCCAAATCTTCGTACGGATAAGCTCGCGTGCAGGTATCTACCATCGATGATCGGTGACTTTGTCGACGAGCTACGCATCGAGCTCGAGCTAGTAATGCAGCACCAGTCGACGTGCAGCATTTTCGCTTAGATTTATTTATACAAGCACGCCGCCACATGTATAGCATCCGCGTGGCACGCCGCCATATGTATGTACTGATCGGGTGGCACGCCAGGTATTTATCGAATGTAATAAGCGCGCGTTTAGATGTGAGTCATAGCTTCTATGTACTTATAAGGGTTGATTTTCTTCAGAAATAAGAAGAATAGTGGGGAAGCTGTTGGTTATTCATTCACTGCTTTCTCAATGAATATATCATCAGATATTCACGAATATAATAACGCTTTGAAAGCATTAAGAGCTGGTTTTCCACGTATTGCTTGATAACATGAGTTGCAGAAAGGCCACGCGGATGCTATTTACTTTCAAAGGAAAGGATTTCAGTAATTTTACGACGTGAGATTTATCCAAGAGCGCTGTGACGGCATCAAGAATTTGAATTATAGCTCTTTATGCGAGTCACAGCTTGCTCATGCAAGTTCAGACATTTCTTATACTGCAGCTACACGTATACGATAAAGTGTCATCGCGTTTGTTATAATCGAAATGATCGCCGAAAGTCATTACACGAAGAATAACATACATTATTTCAACTAGATAGTATAATATCGAGTAGTTGTCATCTGCTGTGAATAAAAGTATCGGCTTCATAAATGGCTGATTCGAGAATTGTTACGCAGTTCGTTTTAGTTTGTGGTTGCAGATGAGAAAGCTGTTGAATACACTCATCTAATAGCAGGTTTTAATGCAGATTCAAAATATTGTAGGCAAATGTAGTAATAAAGAATTGCTATATCACATTTATAAGCATGTACCCAACAAGTTACGATATCGTTAGGTATAACGTATGAGATTGATACGTGGTCAACACTGAAACACTGCGTGAACAGGTTTGCCTACGGTTTAATTGAATAAAGAATTATATCTACAAAATATACGTTTAATGTGCTTCAACTAAGTAAGGTACATGAGCGCATGACGCAGCAAAAGTTAATTGGTTGTGGTTTCAGCACGCTCGGCGTCTTAACGCATGTTTGTCGGGAGATATAACGTCGCTTTGAATTCGACGCCAAATAGGAGCTGAGGCCATACTATCTCGTGGCATGGATTAAGGCAAGGGTCGTACTAAAATTCAGAAGCTCGGAGTCAAATCTAACGTGGTTCTCATTTTGAAAGCTTAAAGTTGAACAAATGAACTAGGATTGAACTTTTGAGTATACACGGAATTGGGATCTAAAGTTCCAGCATGCTTCGCATGATGATTTTGAACTAGGCGATAAACTGCATTTTGGTTTTGATAAATTTCAAGGAGGATTTCGGCAGATGCATGTTTTTTTTTGCTAGTATTTTAGAAAATTTCATAAATTTGTTGAAATTTTATTAAAATGTACTCACAAATTCTGGCCCGGAATAGATCTGCATGGTGATTTTGAGTTAAATTTATCGAGATGTTCTCCGAGGTCATTTTGAATATTTGGCTAAATATAATTCTCAGTGCTTATTTGCATTTGATTTCCACGTACTGGAGTTGGTGGCCAAGTCCGTAATGCCGAATGACTTGTGCAAATTTTGAGTCAATTCTGATCGATTTGGGTAGGAAAAGGGACAACTAATCTCTTTAAGGAGCTAGTTGGAAAAGTCAATCTAACGTTGACTTATGAGTTAGAGGTGAGGGCCTGAACTGGACTCCGATGATTCGTTAGTTGAGGGATGGTACTTAGAAGCTGCTAGGGAAAATTTTTGAGGTCCGTAAGGAGCATAGGCTTATTTGGCGGGGTTGGAATTTTATGGTTCATTGACAGGGCGATATGATCGTGAAATCGAATGAATTCCATTGCTTGCAAAAGAAATTTAAAGGCGTATATACCAAATCTGCGGTGTCATTCGATATCGCTTGTCGGGTTTTTGACGAAGGGGGAGCTAGAAGAAATCCCAGCCTGATTGATTTAAATTGATGACTTGATACACCGCGATTATCGTCGGTTCAACGTGGATACTTTGAAGAAAAAAATATTTGGTTTGGAGTCCCGGCCTGAGTGTCTGAAATGTTAATTCGGACTTAGGTCGGGCAGAATGGTGAAAATTAATGCCCGCAACAAGGTTCAGAATATTGCCCGCTGGAATACGCTTCGCGTATAGAGCAATGCCTGGGGTTACGTCTGCACAGTGAAATAGGCAGTTTGAAGAACCACTCAGGTGCTCGCCAGCGTCTCTTGGCCGCGGGAGTACAGATGTCATTCTAAAGACTATCACAAATGCATCTAGTGTTCAATACTGGATTCATCATCCCCATTGACAAATGTTGTCAACTCAGTGACATGACTAAGAATACAATGAAAAGGGCAAGTCTTAGGAATGTATTGCCGCCTGATGGTAGCTCACTAAGTCTATCTCAGAATACTGAGCCAACAATAAATCATCAATTTTCTAGGAGTTGATACTTATTCTTTATTGTCACTTTGTTTAATCTCCCGGTATCAATACACATCCGCATCGAGCATCTTTCTTTATATTAATACAAATTTCTGTGGAATGTTCGAGGTCTTCTCGGGAGCTAGTCTAGTAATCTGATCTTTCAACTCGACTCAATGCCATAGACATGGGTGGATTACTATGTTGAGTCAATATTTAAATTAATATTCCTATATATGTATATTTCTGCCACAGTAGTCTGGTGAAATTCAGAAATCTCGACATAGACTCACTAAGGTTGAATCATCATAGTTGCATAGTATAGACACCCTCATACATCGCCGGAAAGCCTAGGAGTTCACCAAATAAGGGACCAGTTTCGAGGTACCTTCCATTTGTCGGGCGATGGGCAGGCCAAGGTCGTTAGCCTAGCATGACAATTAGAATAGTATACATGGGGACAACTCAGCCCATCCCCAATATGACATCAAAATCCACCATATCCAAAGCCAAATTGCATCAACACGGTCTTCAAGCATTCCCCAAATATCTACGCACCTATTTATCGCCGACGAGCACGTGGCCACCCACCTATAGACACATAAACCGGAATATCCTGTATATATTGCAGCATGGCCAGACGGTGCAAAGAGGGGAAGGCACATATGAATATGTAGATCTGCGGTCAAAAATAATCGAAGCACCGCCACACACAGCACCCGCACTCGATGCCTTCGTTTTCTGCTCCGTCGGTAAGCCATAGAATCATGCCTCTATAGATCTTACTCACACCGACCGACCTTCTGCCTCAGCTGGACGGCCTCCACCTCTACCCACCTCTATAATCTCTACCCCGCGCCCTCTCATCGGGCAGCCGAGGAAGTCACTGGGCTCCGACCATATGACGAGGACCCGCCGCTGAGAGTTGCCGAGGGCAGCCTGATAAATGACTGAGGTCACCATTACCGTAAACTTTAGACGTATATATCGTTCGAATGGTCTCCACGAACACTCGAAGAGAGGCTGATTCAATAATTCCCACGGGAACCCACAATATCTTCGACCACTTAGCTGGTGCATGGACCGGAGCCCCGGAGCATCGACCTCCGTCAAAGCATTCTCCGCCACTGTGAAGAACGCCTAAACCCGCCCGACTGACGAGGCCTCTCAATCGAAGACACCACCTTCCGAGCAGAGCCCAACTCTACGTGCCGCATTATCGCTCTCCTCAAATGATATTGCCACTCCCCACGCCATGGAGTCTTAATCATCGATTAGTCCATCTATAGTCCCCGTTTTTATTTCCGTGGAGACACCATCGATGACAAGTTAAATCAATCAGTCTGCCCATACCGAGGATCATTATGAGTGTCTGATTGGATTAACCGTCTCACCCATCGGGTACAGGAGAAACTCTCCAGAAATAAATGTTTGAAATCGATCCCACGAGGCACAACTTCGGTCTCTACAATCTCGCACTAGTCAGCGGACTCGAAAGTTTTACGCGGGTGCCAACTTATTTGACTTAGTAGGCTGGTGAAGCATGCACCACACCTGGTGATCTCTTCTAATATGACCAAGCGTAGTAGAATACTGGGAAATGGACAGGTCTTCCATAAGAACTGTAGGTCATGGCCATTTTCGGAGAGGAGCGTGGTATTCACTATGTTGCCGGTTTCATTGCTTCGCTTTCAGGCTATCCGTTTCGGGAAGCATTTTAGGAGCTCGCCCTCTCCAGTTTCAGAGTCACCAAGTGCACCGGAGACAGTTTGCTGCACGTTGTTCATAAATCGTTTCCTCCTGAAGATATCCGGGTGTTCTCGGGATTCGGTCTTACTGAGTCGGCTGGATTGGAACCCTTCCTCAATCTACATGAGTTCCATTCTCCGTAGTTGCTGGCTGAGCCACTTCTACTTCACTTCTGAAGCATGTCTTGCTCTCGCCACAGAGTTGTTCAGCTGTTCGGCTGGCCAGCAGATGAGATGTTGTTTTCATTCAGCGGCTTTTATTCAATCAAGATTTGGAGGGAATAAAATTCGCACGATTGCAGCAACAATGCAGTGGACTCGTTCCTAACTCAATAGAATTATATGCAGTAACGTACGTCTTCGCATTCCATTTCCAAACTCTTGTTTCGTGAAACGTGAGACCTATGTAACCTAAAATTTCGATACTAACTTTTTGTCATTTAATTCGGATTTTCCCCACACGGATCGTTGCTCTACTGCAGGTATATTTAAAAGTAGTTAATCGTGATCATACTATCTCGTTTTTAATAATATCTATAATTAATTTATCAACAAACCTAACTTTAATTGTAAATGAGCGCTGAGCACTTTATCGGCCGAATAATAACTAGCTTCAGCGTAAAACACCGAAATCTCTGCTGAGCACCCCACAATTCATTTCATCGGTTACTATATACATAAAAAACAAGAAATATAACATATCCGTTTGTTCGAACAAAGAGTAATTTCATACCTAATAACATAGTAAAGGGGTAGATGTTGTCAAGAAGTTTAATTTTCGCCTGTAAAAAATAACTTCCTACTCTTCTCCGTAAGGATTTGTGTAGGAAGATCAATATGAAAATACAAAAGTGTAGTATCAAGATAAACCGAATTTCCATGTGCCGTTTTTTTTTTGCTCAAATTTTGTCTCGAAAAGGTATTGACAGTTTGAGACTGCATACCTAATACATTAAATTCAAGCAGCAGCTTCAATATACAGATAATATCACAAAACAATGAAATAAGAATAACATTACCAAAGGAATTAAAAAGAATCCAACAATTAACAATAATTAATTGTTCCATGCTGAAAACAGTATAATGGAGTCAACTATTATCAAGTCAGAATAAGAAAATGCATGCATCAAATTTCAGTAGTTTTACTGCGATCCTCATCCAAATAAGCAAATTATTGCACAAATTTTCAAGTAGTTTTTATTTCCATCCGTATATATTACCTAAATTCTTCGCAGTTTTTATTTCATCCTCATTATCCATAATACGTGACATCCTTTGCATAATGGGCCTAATTGTCATTTGTGCACGGGTGATTATCCTTCATTGCGCATAATCAATAAAATATACTGCATCATTATTAACCTTCGCGGTATAATCATTAAAATATGGCATCGACATTAACCTTTCGTGTATACTAATAGCAAAATCTTCGTGCATAAATTACTAAATTATGGCATTTTATCATTTTCGTGTATTATCATTCTCTCCCAAATTACCACCAGTAGTTAGTGGAAAATAAAGAAATATATATAAACCGCCCCAACAAGGGCAATAACAACCATCTTCGTATAGACTTTTTGATAATAACATTTATAAATTTTTGCCAAAGGTTCAACAATTTATATTCCAAATTATGTTCCATTAACAAGCATTTAACAATCCACTCACTCTGCCAAATTTAGATGCCGTATCGCTCGCCACATTAAATTTCATATCAGCACTGAATACATAACACATAACAATTACATAATCCTATTCCTCAAGCTAGGATAGAAACAAACACTTACTTCGAATGTTTATGAACAATTTCACCCAAGGCAATGCCTTTTCCTTTCAATTTCGATTAATTCAATCGTATATATGCACAATTGATTTAATATCAAAAATAATAAATTCAACAAACTAATTCATAAGTGTTTATTAATTGGTTGTCTTACAACATTCTAGCTCCGGAATTGTGACATGGCCGGAACTCAAGTCTACATGAAACGGGTTCAAGAAAATCCGGGCACCCATAAATTCCCCACGGGTTTGCTCAAGTATATGATTTGATTTCAAAATCGACTGACCTGAGGCCCAATTGCCACCCATGGAAAACTCCTATATCCTAATAAAACTAGAAATTTACCATGAAAACCTTTGATTTCATTGAAAACATGTTTAATGTTGTTAGAATTGAAAGAATTATGTGTGCTGACTTGTCTAATTGTTTTGAGCAGAAAATGGTTTGTGAAAACTGCTAACGTGGTGTTTTCTGTGGTTGTGAAATGTCGAAGTTGGAAATCGGATTTGTTGTCTCAAGATGATTTGTAACATGTGGTTTCGCACTGCACCTCACTTTCTCAGAGTTTGAAAGGTGACGTATTTTTCCAGATTTATGGCATTTGGGGCCTAAGATTTGCGAGCCAGGCAAATGCCGTGGTTTCAGATTTGCGAAAACAATGTTCGCATTTGCGAATCGCTTAGGTTTGCTTAGTGGCTGTGCAATTACTGAAGGCCTCGCGATTGCGAGGTTAAGTTCGCAATTGCGAACTCAGGATGGGAAGTTCGCATTTGCGACTTTTGTTCGCATTTGCGAAGCCAAGGCATTTGCGAAGTAAATTATCGCATTTGCGATGCAACATCAGTTCTAGGCTGATTCACATTTGTGAGGCGGCCTTCGTCTTTGCGAGCCAGGCTTCGCATTTGCGAAGCCTGCAGGTCAGCTCATACTATCTAACTTTTAAGGTGAAAAATGCAACCCGTGTCCTATGGTCTCAAACATTCACAACTTCAAAACACACATGACCCTAGTGAGTCACATCGCTAATAGATCACATCGTTTCACCAAATTTCATACTTTTTGTTTTCATAAACTCAAGGTCCAAAACTTATCAAACGACATTCGAATGTCACCAAATTTTGCAGAAAGCATTATATAATATTTAAGATTTAGCGGTTTTAATCTAAATTACGAGTCTGATACTCAAGGTCAATTCATCTATTTTCTTAATCACTATATCAAAGAATTTCATTGCAAAATTCATACTTAGGCCCATCCGGACGCATGTCTAGGTCCCTATTTGGGACTATCTATCTTCGGTCCACCCGTTTCTACTAAAAATGTTGACCTAAGTCAACTATATCAATATTAATATCATTTTTATTCAAATTTCATAATCTATATTATTTGGGCCAGACACGCCCAAATCGAGTAGCAAGACAGGGAATGAGGTTTTCAAGGTCTTGGAAGTTTTCATGAAAATGATTAATAAAATAAGGATTTAATTTTCAAGTCGTCACACTGTCATTACCATGTTCCCACTCATTTAATTCTAGTATTAATCATGTGAAACTTTAAACGTGATCTTCCTCGGGGTTTCCATTAGAGATTTATCTAGGGTTATTATATTTCATATATATTTCCAAATTCCATTGTTCAAATTATTTATTATAATATATATTTTAACATCATGAAAACTATAGTATTATAAGATGATTATCAGAAATATAAGAATTTAGCTATGCATAATGATTTTACCTGACTTTGTATCTCCCTTGAGTTTGACATATTTTGTTGAATCTTATGTTTGTTTTTAGAGAGGTTTATGAAAGAGAATTTTTTATTGTATTTGTAATTTTCTGATATCATCCCGCCTATACATCTTCTACTTGCCTTTATATAGAGAGTAAGATACCATTCACATCCGACTCTACATTCATTATTCGACTTTACTATTTCCATTAATTTCATTGGCGTTCATTTCTAATAGTAACCCTGACTCTTACTATTTGGTTTAATTAAGTGATTCTCTTATGACTTTTTACATAAAAAACAAAGAAGTTTACATAAGAAAGTATTTCTTTCCTTTTATCTTTTTAAGTTAATGAGTTCTAAATTAATTATCGGCCGCTTTAGTCTTCTTTCAATATTTTTCTTATGTTTTTCACATAATTTTGCAAAAAATAATAATTTTGTAAGATTTAATTTTTTTCTTAAGTATCTTGTAATGCCGCATTATTCCAATCTTTTAATATTTTTGAACTAAATGTTGCTAAGCAATTTTGTTTGAGTCAACAATTTTCTTTATTTCTTTATTTCTTTATTTAGAGGGGTGGGCGGGGAAATGCACATGTATATTCGTCTATGTAACACATATTATATATTGCTAATTTTGACATTAGATTTCTATTTAATATTTTTCTCTATGCTGTTCTACTTCTCTTTCTGCACTACTAAATTTATTTCTTATAGTTGTTTCATAGTTTTGTAGAATTTCTAGAAGTTACTTTGAACATCAAATTCTTTATCATTTTTTAATATTTTTTAAGGTTTTAGTCATATTTGTAACCATAACTTAGTCGTTTCTATTAATGTTTTCTACTACTGTCTTATCGTGATGGAGCCTAACATAGTTCGACTATTTATATTTTCACTTAAAGCATTGCTTAAATCACTACTGATATTTCGACACAAAGCAATCACCCAATTCAGTAGGGGTCACGAAGTCTGTATCTTCTAAACATGACGGGATAACAATATCTAAAACCAAATACTCAAGTATGAATAATACATACAAAGGGAAAATCAGAGTTTACCCAAGAACTGATAAATATCGATAGCCGAGGTCTTAAAAATACCAATACATGGCTAAACTATACAGCTCAACTTCCTAAAACTAGCATCTACCACAGAGCCAATTTTAACAGCATAGATAATGCAATGTACATAATGTATATTGTTTGTTAGTAGTAAATTCGATCCATTTAGGACAGCCGCCCACAGGTAGTCCAGACTGGTGGCTCTATTACTAGGCCAGAATACGCCGGCGGGGCAGCGTGTTCATCCTCATGTTCATACAATCGCTTGCGTGCACCTGACAACGTAAGTCCACAACAATCATAGTCACACAACAAATTTCAACTTACATATTATTCTGTAGTTCTAGTTCATAAATTATGAAAATACTTTAACTTTTAATTTTCCAAACATGGACTTAAATTCTCATCACGGTGATTCTAAACCAGATCGAGATTACTGATTAAGAAAGATAGCTATCACATATATAACTATCCCCGAGGGATACTACAGCCCAAACATGACTTATACCCCACAATTATATCAAACACAATGTTTTTCAACCACAATTATCATATCATACTTATTCGGACTAAGTCTCAATCCCCAGCCACAATAAAACTTGCATTTTCCACATCCACGTTCTTCTATTAAATGTCATTAAGAGCATTACGTAATACAAAAGCACCATATATTAATTGATTCGTTCCACGTTCTTCTCAGGAATTATCGCCGCTGCGTGTGTAACGAGCCCAAACAATACGGGTTTGAATATAACCCATTTCATTTCATATTGAAATTCGCATAAATACACTAAGTGGGTGCTCGGAAAAATTCCGAAATTGGTACCAACGCGATCCTCTTTGCCACGAGTCCGTGCATAGAAAATTCATGATTGGCCTATTAAAACCCAAATTTTTGTTTTCAATTTCTAGGCCACAATCACAATTTCTACCCAAATTCATGAAGATTGATGTTAATTTACCATAAAATGATGTTTTTGAATCAAGAAACGTTTACCCGGTGAAATCCCCTCTTGAAGCTCTCCAAAATCAACCAAACGAAATGAAATCAATGAAAGAAATAACCCAATTTCGTGTAATAAAGAATCTGTGAAACTCTTCTCAGATAGCTTATAGTATAATACTCATAACATTTTGTACAAAACTCCAAATGATAAATGATTTAATGTTTTGAAACTAGACACAAAGATCTACAACTTTCATGCTTTTACCCAATTCACTATAGATTTTGAGATATAAGCTGCCAAAGTCAGTCCTGTGCAACACAAATTTCTTCTTCATCTTCTTGGATAGCCTGTAGTGTACCAGTCATAATGTTTTGTACACAAATAAAATACTAAATGGTCTACTTTTCTGAAAATTAGACACAAAGGGCTACAATATTTAGTTTTGGATCATCTCCAAATTCCTTATAGATTGCGAGATATAAGCCTATGAAGTCAGACCTGTGCAATAGAAATTTCCTTCTTTGCGAAAGCAAAGAACAGAGTTCCTGAAGCCAAATATTTCTTCATGAATTCTAGAGGATCCTTGCAAACGCAAAGAACAATACCAGACACTAGCATCAGCTATTGCAAAACAGCCTGAAATGATCCGAAACCAGATTAATTGTTCCATTTCCTACCAAAATCGATCCGAATTGACTCAAGATTTGCACACAAGTCACACTCGACATTACGGACTTGCACGAACTTTCGGAATCGCATTCCGACCCCGATATCAAAATTTTCACTTCCGGTCGAATTTTCTCATAAACCTTCAAATTCCTAAATTTTGCTAAATGACTTCAAAATGACCTCCGGACATCCGAATTCACTTCCGATCGCGTTCCCAACTCCAAAATCACCATAGGCTGATTATGATACAAGATGTGTCCCACTTATCCGAGTCTCAAGGACAAAAGGTATAGCACTACTTTTAACAGACACGTGAATGCTAGGTCTCTACTCCCATTTCACGAGACGGAGGGAGTAATTGTCAAAAAAATCATCATACCTTAGAGCTTGATCTTCTCCTCCAATTCCGAGGTCATTCACTCAAAATTCCAATCGTAGTTCAGTTCTTTTTAAGCTTTCAAAATGAGAATTTCCATTTATATTTGACTCCAAACTCTCGAATTCGACTCAACACAAATCAATATACCTCAGATGAAGCTGCTCATGATTTATTCACCCGCGTAATGACGTTGCTTCAAATGATGGGCCGGGCTGTTATATCTCCCCACTTAACATACATGTTGTCTCTTCGACGTGTCGTGGTGAATCCATATCGATGCAGTCTCAAATGTTCTTAAGCGAATATTATCATGTATTTTCTCGTGTTACTCACTATTTAGTTGAGCATATTAGCTATATAATCTCAGAGATGGTACCTTATTGTTTTAATACATTAACATCCCCGAATTTCCTCAGCAACTGGGTTTCATCATTTCGCTTCAAGCTATATCAATACGCAAAATCTAAACATTAATGCATAATTTCGTTGGAATCACACTACTTTACTTCATATTTACCACAATAGATTTTTGTTAAACCTCGATATTACCTTTCTTCTAACGAAGCCGAGATCAAGAGATGCCAGATTATTAATCGAATCTAACGCATCATGTCGATATATACGTTTTTTACAGGATACGCATATCTTCAAGATCGTGTTTGCCATAATATGGTACAACATGTTCCAATAAAAATGATCTAGTCACACTCAATATGACAATCTAATTAATTTCGCACCATTATAACATAATGTGATCTGCCTTCATTAATATAGATCAGTTCATATTGCTTCAAACACGAAGATATCGTGGGTTTTGCCATGTTTCCATGATTTCTCCTATCCAAACACTATTATTTCATCGGAACACCCAAGCTCACCATAAGCAAAACGAAATGTTACACATATATTTTTAGTCTCAGTTCATAATAATTTCCATTTTTTCCTGAAATACTAATATACGTTTTATCAAGCTCGGTGCATTATACTGAGCAAGAGCAGGCTGAGCGATTTCAATACTAAACTTTTCTCGTAGTCAGAGATTGTATACTAAGTAATATATAACTAGTTTCTATTTACATTATATCTATTACAGGCAGTATTAAACTCAGTTTGGGTGAGCTATATCTGTATATATGTTATAAGCTACTATCTGTATATTATATTTCTGTATTTTTAGATTTTCTATATTCCGACCAAATAATTCATATTGCGTGTTACCGGATCTATATAATTTCGCAGAATGACATCGAAGTCAATTGTTTTATTATAAAGAAATATATATTCTCAAGCTGACATAGAAGGTAAAGTTCCCTAATACTGAACTGTAATCAATGGTAGATATCATTTACACTGAGCATCCGCATTTGGGTACCTAACTGAATTAAAGAATAATTTACTAGTATTCACAAAATTCTGTGTATATTTGTTTTCCGATATTATGATTGAGGTGCCAAGCATGTAGTTGTGATATTTTCGATATAGTCTATATCATATATTGCATAACCCGACTTATGATACTAAGTTCGGCATCATATTATAATCCAAATTATATCATATCAAGTCGGTATATCACTGTAAGCTCGATTTCCCACAATTCCAACGGGCACATGATATACAACCACCGCGTAGGCGGATACTAACGAGATCTTCAAGTCTCCAACACATATAACACATCAAGCCCATATAACACTCGTGATGGCGCCCAACACACAGCTAGGCTAGCCCGGCTCATTTACTCTTCGCCCCGGCATGAAATTGGGCCACTGATATTATCAATAATAGCCAAACTAGTCACCACCCAAAGATCTAGGTCTACGAAGTCTAGAGCCTTCTAAAATACGACGTGATAACAATATCTAAACTAAATACTCAAGCATGAATAATGTATACAAAGAAAAATCGAATAAGACAAATCTCGGTTTTCGCTATTTGGCTTCCAAGACTGATAATAATAGTGCCGGAGGCTCGTCGAGTCCGGTACTATCCGCATTGATAAAAGTGAGTAGGGCGAAGACTCAACAGTAATAAATATATGTTGCCTAAAGTAGGGAAATCCATAATACATTACATTTAAAGCAACTACAAGCCAATCTTCCATTTAACTAGACAATGTTATATATATTAATTACAGAATATTACGAATACATAGATGTAATGTATCGCATTATATCGTTTACGGTAAAATTTGGTCTATTTATTGGAGGGTTATCTACGCAGGGTTGTTCGTTTAGGATTTGCTGCGCGCAGGCTCGATTCTCATGTCATAATACTGCTGTATAGTATGTTTCGATTACCATTAACAATTATATTAACTGTTAATATTATTTTGCCTAGTCTATAAATTATGAAGCCATTTTTACTTTTATTTAATTTTCCAAAATACGTGACTCAGCAATTAATACGGTGATTTCAGTTCAGATCGCACGTTGATTGCTAGCAGGCTATCACATATATAACTATTCCCCTAGCAGTCAAGCATAGCGCCCAAACACGGCTTACAATCCATAATTATATCAAACACAATGTTTTTCAACAACAATTCACTGATGGATTCAAGTCTTCAATCCCTGGGGCCACACCAAGTCCGCCAGCACGCGGGTGCGAGCCACGCTCTATTAGCATCATTGGTCAGCTACCGGTTTCAACTCAGCTAGTTTACACTCAACTAATTATAGATCGACTGCACTTCCGAAGATATTTGGAATTGCTGCCAAGGCGGTGTAATCTTATTTCAAACTACTAATAATTGTAGCCAAATGGAAGAAGAATCATAATCTATTCATACCCCATGACTCCGCATAAATCATACACTAGTTGGTAAATCCCCGCACTCCCCCGGCTGAAAATTCCTACTATACTAACGTGATCCCGGTCTTGCCACGAGTCAAGAGCATAGTAGTAAATTTATCAAATCGGATGTTGACAATCTGCTCAAATTTTGCTAGTTTTCATTTTATCCTTCACAGAATTTTCTACCCAAATTCATGAAGATTGATGTTAATTCTACCATAAAATTATGTTTTCGAGTCAAGAATCTTACCTCCGATGTTTACGGTGAAATCCCCTCTTGAAGCTCTCCAAAACCATCCAAACGAAATGAAATCAATGAAAGAAATAACTCCAATTTCGTAGTAATAGTTAATTCAGTTATCGTGCTTGCCAAGTTGTGTACGCCCGTCGCGCAGACAGGGTTGCAGATCCGGCAGCTTCCAGCAACTATTGGCCGTCGATCGTTGACATAACTCCTAGTACAGATGTCCAAATTAAGAGTTCTTTAGCTTTCTGAAACTAGCACGATGTTTTACAACTTTCATGTTTTGTACTTTTATGATTCTATATAGAGATACGCCCAAAGTAGCCGAAAAGTGAGGCCGCATCCAAGGCGCAGCCATCACCGCCACACTCAGGGCGAACGGCCCGTTGGGACCCGAATTCACTCGGTACTGTTCCCCAACGGAAACCACCGCACGCGATAAACCCTTGTTCCAATCATAAAAACACGCCTAAACACGGAAAACATCGAATCCACTCAGGCCTAAGTTTTCATCTAAACTTGAACCAACATTCGATCAGGTCTCGACCAAACGACTCGAATGACTGGAATTTTGTGCAGGCGCATCCAAAATCATCTAACGAGCTATTGCATTTGTCGGAATTCCATCTCGGACTCGATTGTAACAACCATATCGATCGGATCTCCGCCAAAATTCCAACTGCCAGTTTATTAACTTTCTTCATCGGGACGTCCAAATTTACTTCTGACATTCTAAGTCTTATCTCTCCGAATCATCGGAATCTGCCTCGATCTCATCTCATAGTCAACGTTGAGTTGACCTAAGTTTTCCCTAAAGAGATTAATTATTCCATTTCCTACCATGATCCGAATTGACTCAATATTTGCACACAAGTCCACACTCGACATTTTGGACTTGCACAAACTTTTGACCGCATTCCGACCTGAGCACAAAATTTTTCACTTCTGCCGAATTTTTCATAAACCTTTCAAATCTCTATATTTTGTTAAATGACTTTAAAATCGACCTCCGGACCGAATTTTCACCCTCTGACGCGTCTCTACCCAAAATACTTACTGACCTATTCGTGTGACTCGTGAATCCCAAACGGACATCTATAAATCTAATGCTTTCCAACCCAAATTTATGAAATCCTTCTAAAATACTAACTTACACATATAATGCTGAAGATGTGGTTATCAAAATAAACTGATATATGCCTGAGTTCAAGGTCTCAAAATTGAAATTGCGATCAAAACCTTAAAATTTCACCATTTCTTCTTAGTGCTTTTACTTTTGCGAGGGGATAACCGCATCTGCGGTTCCGCTCTTGCATAAACACCATCGCAGGTGCAGACATCACTTAATTCCTCAAGTGTTCGCTTTTGCGAACAAGGGCCGCTTCTGCATGCCCGTGCTCCTCTACTTATGCGAAACTTTTCGTCATGTATCCTACCCATAACTGGATTGTCTTATTTATCTTTTACACAGTCTAGATCTAAGAAATTATTTTATATTGTTGTTGGTATTTCTGTTGGAATCCATTTTGTATATCTTGGTTCTCTATCATTTCTATATGTTTTCTTATAATTATTTTCATAATTTACAGACCCCGCCAAGCTAAGTTTCCCCCTCCTTTCTTTGTTTGCTTCTTTTTTTCTTCTTTGGTTATGTTTTGTTTTGACTTTGCTATGTCCTGTTAGTTTGTCATACGAATTAGGGTGTTCTTTTGTCTTAATTTTGGTCTGTTTATCTAATTTAAAGATATGTTCTTGATATCCCTAATTTTTCTTCTTGTAATTGTTCTTTGAATCTATTTATCTCAAGTTGTAATTTATTTTCTTGTTCTTTTTCTTTTTGTCTGGTTGCATATAGTTCTTTTAACATGTTTAATTTTTTTTCTAATTCAATTGTTTTAGCATTTTTTGTTTCTTCTATCTGTTTTATTTCTATTTTTGATTGTTGTTTAATTATTTTCGATCTATTTCCTCATTTTCTCTTGTTATTCTTACTAAAGTAGTTAAGCTATTTTCTAATATTAGTGATTCTTTTTCTAACATTTGATATAAGCTGTCTCCTATTTTCTTATATTTTCTTCCTATATTAGAAAATACAATTTTTATTTTTAGTCTTTCTGGGTTTTCATATGTTTTTTCGTCTACTGCAAATTCTTCTTTATTCATTTCTTAAGTTGTATAATCTATCATTATTGTTTTTAGAGATTTTTAAGTAATTAAATTCACAATATAATCCATATAATTCATTTTCAATTCTATCTGCTTCTTTTAATCTATCTTGTTTATTAATAATATTATAACTACTATTTTCAGTACTAGCTCTGATACCAAATTGGGTTTTTTGCCCTTATATCCTGTATTTCTTTATTTATTATACGTTTATTTATTATTGGTATTTTAGCTTTTTATTATTGGCGTGAATACCCCCTTTTATTTTAAACGGGCCCAAATATCCTCTGGACATTATGATAAGATCTATATATAACTCTCGTTAAAAGTTTAGTAAAATTTGGTGATGGGCCAAAGTTTTAACGAATGTTATATATAGACCTTATCGTAAATTCAATGAGGTATTTGACCCCGTTTAAAACAAAGGGGTATTCAGGCCAATAGCATAACGACAAGGTTGATGATGGACCAAACTTTTAACAAGGATTATATATATACATTATCGTAAAGTAAGGGGTATTTTACCTTTTTTCCGTTATTAGTATAGTAAGTAAAATTTTGTGATCTTACACAAAATTAATCCATAATATGTGTGAATAAGGCATTTTTGAATGAGAAATGTAGGAAAGTGGTCCCTGCGGAGACGAATTTCCCACAAAAACATGAATTGGAATGAAGCCCTTGTCTGTTGGCAACCTAATAGGTGACTAGCGTCTAATCTATGTAATCACTAAGATTCTGGAGTAGTAACTCCATAGTGTAGATAAATTAATGTAGTGCCTTTATAGTAACAGATATTCAAGGAGTGGTGCCAATAATTTGGAATCTGCATGCTGAAGTTTATTATTGGTAAATTCCTGCATTCAAAGAAAACTGTGAATTTCAAAATATAATTTGTGATAATCGGCTTGATCATTTTCTTCCTCTTGTAACTTCTGATTTTGATGCTGAGCTTTTAGGGAAGCCTGCAATATTTTCCAAGAAAAGATTTAGCGAGTTACTAAGTGATGGTCAGGCCAAATAGAAAAATTATAACTAAAATAGTTATCTCAACAGGAAATCTTTTCCACTATAGTTTTGTAATTTGCTTTATTAGTTCGAGTCATAAAAATAGTCGCTTCCAATTTAGACTCTTCAAAAGCAAAACAGAGACCTATGTTTGATCAAAGAAAAGTCCAGTAGCATCTGCAGTAAGCATGCGTGTGGTTGCATCTGCAAAATGTTGATGTGTAGTGTGAGTGGGTGTGAAACTTAACAGAAATTATTTTGTATTGTTGTGGGTATTTGTGTTGGAATCCATTTTGTATATCTTGGTTCTTTATCATTTATATATGTTTTCTTATAATTATTTTCATAATTTATATAACTTTTTTGCTCTGATTGTATATCTTTTGTTCCTGATGTACTAGGCTTTTCATCTATTATCGCATTTATTTCTATAGGTCGTTTAGATTGATTAGTTACTAACTGTGTTGGTAATTGATTAGATTTTTGATTCATTGCTGGTTAAATGCTAAATTATAATTTTCTTTAGCTAAAGTTTTTAATAACAGTAATTTTTCTATATTTTTATTTAATGGCTCTATGTGTGTGATTTTTTAGTTTGCATATAATTATCTGACACAAACTTCGTAATATATATATGACTCGGTACATATGATTTGTATGCATCGACTTGAGGGGTAGTGTTAGTTATAGGTACGTACATAATGTAGCTGTCCCACATTGGAATAGGAGTAGTATGCCCTTGTATAGTGTAGCAATAAATTAGGACCTCTTTGTATTGTATTGAACTATCAATATCAATATCAATACTATATAGATAGGTATATAGATTTTCTTGACTAATTAATACTCCCCACCGAAACTTACAGCTAATGTTAATGCAGAATTTGTCGTTAGATACCTAGGTCTTAATGTGATGTCAGATACATGGTCGTCTTGCAGTAAATTTTTAATAAACTTACTTGGTTACTATAGATTACAGATCATACCATTTCAGCCACTCAGGGGTATATATGCCATTTTACTCTTTGATTTTATCTTGGTTATGTACTCTTATCTTTTGTGCTTTACATGTTTGTTTGTTGATGCTTATATGTCATATGTCTGTTCCTTAATTATGTTTTTTGTCTTTTTAGTTTGCAGCTGATATTGCTACTTCCAGCTTGCCAATCTGCCATTGAAAGGTTAGTTTCCATTTACTCTTCATCTGATTAAACTTGTGATGGCTGAGCCTAGTAAATTACCTGATCTTATTTAGTTCGTGCCCCCCTGTTTGCAATTTTGCAAATTATGGTATCTTTAATGCCATTGACCTCTTACAACTTGCAACTTGCAGCTTTCAGGTCATAATTGGAAAACAGTAGATATGGCTTATGCTAGTGTTGTTTCTCTTACAAGAACAATACAACGGGGGCTTCGCATTTGCGATGAATGTTCGCATTTGCGAGCCTGTCCCCCTTCGCAATTGCGAGAAAACTTCGCAATTGCGAAGCCAATAGCTGGGTGAAAAACCAGCAGTTCAAAAATTCACAGTTTCATCCAACGGCCTATCAAATCTTTACCCGAGCCCCCCGGCTCCAAACCAAACATGTACACAACCTCAAAAACACATTATGGACTTGTTCGTGCGATCATATCGCCAATATCACTTCGTTTTAATCAAATCGAGCCTCAAACTCATGATTTTCATACTTTTGATTTTCAAAACTTCTTAACTTGGAACTCAAGGTCCAAAACATCTCAAACGACATCCGAATGTCACCAAACTTTTACAGAAATCACATATATAATATTTAAGACTTGTACCGGGCGTCGGAGCCAAAATACGAGCCCGATACCAAGGTCAATTAATTTATTTCCTTTAATAATTGCATCAAAAACAATTTCACATAAAAATTCATAACTTGGGCTCTAGGCCTCAGAATTCGACTCCGGACACATGTCCAAGTCCCATATTTTCCTACGGACCTCTCGGGACCATCCAATCTCGAGTCCGGATCCGTTTACCAAAAATGTTGACCGAAGTCAACCATATCAATATTAATATCATTTTTATCCAAATTTCTCATAGAATTCATATTTTCTATCACAAAATCTTTCCGGCTACATGCTCGGATCGTGCACGTAAATCGAGGCAACATAGAATGAGGTTTTCAAAGCCTCGAAAGTACGGAACAAGTGAGGAAAACAGGTGATGACCCTTTGGGTCGTCACATTCTCCACAAACTAAGAAAATCACACACATAGAGTCACTAAATATAAATATAGAAAAATTACTGTTATTAAAAACTTTAGCTAAAGAAAATTATAATTTAGCATTTAACCAGCAATGAATCAAAAATCTAATCAATTACCAACACAGTTAGTAACTAATCAATCTAAACGACCTATAGAAATAAATGCGATAATAGATGAAAAGCCTAGTACATCAGGAACAAAAGATATACAATCAGAGCAAAAAAGTTATATAAATTATGAAAATAATTATAAGAAAACATATATAAATGATAAAGAACCAAGATATACAAAATGGATTCCAACACAAATACCCACAACAATACAAAATAATTTTTTAGATCTAGACTGTGTAAAAGATATAAATAAGACAATCCAGTTATGGGTAGGATACATGACGAAACAGATTATAGACAATAAAATAGGAATATCAGATGTACCAGAATACATAGAAAGAACGTTAATAGGAACAACTAAGTTATGGTTACAAAATATAACTAAAGATGCCTTAGGAGTATTAAGAAATGATAAAAAACTAGATGGTGAAAAAGCTACAACAGTTATAGAAATTTTGCATAAATATGAAACAACTATAAGAAATGAATTTAGTAGTGCAGAAACAAAAATAGTAGAAAAGCATAGAGAAAAAATATTAAATAGAAATCTAATGCCAAAATTAGCAATATGTAATATGTGTTACATAGACGAATATACATGTGCATTTAAAGAATTTTACTATAAAGGAATATATAGTATAGAGGAAAGTAAAGAAATAAGAAAATTATATTTTTCAAAATTACCAGAACCATTTAGTTCAAAAATATTAAAAGATTGGAATAATGCAGCATTACAAGATACTTTAGGAGCAAGAATTAAATACTTACAAAATTGGTTTGCGGAATTATGTGAAAAACATAAAGAAGAAATTAAAATGGAAAAAACGTTAATAAAAAACTTAGCATGTTGTAAAGATAAAACAGCACCTCAATTTGGATGTAATAAAAGATACTATAATAAAAATCATAATAAAATTAAGAAATACAAAAAGTATAAGTCAAAATTTAAGTATAAAAAACCTAGACGGAGATATTATGTAAAGAAATTTAATAACAAAAGGCAGTACCGACCTAAGAAAAAATTATCAGAATGTAAATGTTATAATTGCGGAAAACTAGGACATTTAGCAAAAGATTGTAAAATACCTAAAAATCAAAAAGCTAAGCAAGTATCAGAAATAAAAATAAACGACGAAGAATACATACAAATGAAATACATAGACTATGAATTAGAAAGCAATGATAGTATATATGAATTATTAGAAAATGAATTAGAAAATGAATCAATACTAGAATCAGATAACGAAGACAATGAATTAACAGATGACTGAAAAAGAAATAAATATAATAACACAAGAAGAATACCAAGATGAAGAATCTACGGAACAAAAAGTAATATTTGATGAAAATATATTTGAACAAATAAAAGGAAAAGAATTAGACTTAAGTATAGAAAAAATATTAGATATACCAAAAATGAAAAACTGGTTTAAAAGAAGTAAAGAAGAATACTATGTAATTAGCCAAAGAGAACACATAATAGACTATAAATATACCAAAGGAAAAGCTAAAATACCAATAATAAATAAACGTATAATAAATAAAGAAATACAGGATATAAGGGCAAAAAACCCAATTTGGTATCAGAGCTAGTACTGAAAATAGTAGTTATAATATTATTAATAAACAAGATAGATTAAAAGAAGCAGATAGAATTGAAAATGAATTATATGGATTATATTGTGAATTTAATTACTTAAAAATCTCTAAAAACAATAATGATAGATTAGAACAACTTATAGATATAATTTCAGAATTAGAATGGAAACTAATTATACAACTTAAAAAATAGAACTTAAAAAATGAATAAAGAGGAATTTGCAGTAGACGAAAAAACATATGAAAACCCAGAAGGACTAAAAATAAAAATTGTATTTTCTAATATAAGAAGAAAATATAAGAAAATAGGAGACAACTTATATCTAATGTTAGAAAAAGAATCACTAAAACTAGAAGATAGCTTAACTGCTTTAGTAAGAATAACAAGAGAAAATGAGGAAATAGATCGAAAATATGAGATAGAAAATATTAAACAACAATCAAAAAGAGAAATAAAACAGATAGAAGAAACAAAAAATGCTAAAATAATAGAATTAGAAAAAGAATTAAACATGTTAAAAGAACTATATGCAACCGGACAAAAAGAAAAAGAACAAGAAAATAAATTACAACTTGAGATAAATAGATTCAAAGAACAATTACAAGAAGGAAAAGAAGAAAAGTTAGAAATAATTAGAACAGAAGAAATAAATGAACCAAATAATAATAGTGATTTAGAAAATTATTCAGAAACAAGTAAAACATATACGGAACTTTTAGAAAATATAGCACAAGTCGAACAAAACGAAGAAGGTAGAAATGATCGTATAGAAATAAATGCAATAATAGATAAAAAACCTAGTACATCAGGAACAAAAGATATACAATCAGAGCAAAAAAGTTATATAAATTATGAAAATAATTCTAAGAAAACATATAGAAATGATAGAGAACCAAGATATACAAAATGGATTCCAACACAAATACCAACAACAGTACAAAATAATTTCTTAGATCTAGATTGTGTAAAAGATATAAAGCGATCGAAATTGCTATTGAAATTGATGTAAAATCATTGATGTGAAATTGTGAAAGGAGACAGTAGGAGAGTTTATGTAACGACCTGACCGGTCGTTTTGAGCTCTGGCGCGTCATTCAACAGATTGATGCCATGAACAACTTCATCTCAGGTATATTGACTTGTGTGTATGGTCAGAATTCAAATTCAGGAAGTTTGGAGTCAAATATAAATGGAAATTCTCATTTTGAAAGCTTAAAGTTGAAGAAATGAACTACGATTGAAATTTTGAGTAAATGACCTCGGAATTGGGATCTAAAAGTTCCAACATGCTCGTATGATAATTTTAAACTTGGACGTATATCCGGATTTGATTTTTGATAACCCGTGAGCATTTCAGCGTATATGGTGTAAGTTAGTATTTTAGAAGGATTTCATAAATTTGGGTTGGAAGGCATTTTAGAGTTATAGATGTCCGTTTGGGATTCCGAGTCTGCGAATAGATCCATATGGTGATTTTGGAGTTGGGAACGCGATCGGAAGTGAATTCGGATGTCCGGAGGTCATTTTGAAGTCATTTGGCAAAATATAGGAATTTGAAGGTTTATGAGAAAATTCGACCGGAAGTGAAAATTTTGATATCGGGATCGGAATGCGATTCCGAAAGTTTGTGCAAGTCCAAAATGTCGAGTGTGACTTGTGTGCAAATATTGAGTCAATTCGGATCGATTTTGGTAGGAAATGGAATAATTAATCTCTTTAAGGAAAACTTAAGTTGGAAAAGTCAACTCAACGTTGACTTATGAGTTAGAGGGATCGGAACTGAATTCCGATGATTCGGTTAGTTTCGGGGGAGATTTAAGACTTAGGAGCGCAATCGGAAGTAAATTTGGACGTCCGGTGAAGAAGTTAGCCTATTTTGGCGAAGTTGGAATTTTGGCGGAATCCGATCGATATGTGAGATTTTGATCCGGGAGTCGGAATGGAATTCCGACAGTTGAAGTAGCTCCATTCGGTGATTTTGGATGTGCCTGCAAAATTTCAGGTCATTCGGAGGTCGTTTGGTCGAGTTTTTGATCGAATGTTGGTTGCGGAAGTTTAAATGAAAACTTAGGCTTGAATTTGCTTGGATTCGATGTTTTCCGTGTTTAAGGACGTGTTTTTATGATTGGAACAAGTTTGCATCGCGTTATGGAGTAAGTTGGTGGTTTTCGTTGGGGGCCCAGGGGCCTCGGGATGAATTCGGGGTCCAAACGGACCATTTAGAGCCAAAGTGAGCAGCTGATTGCTGCACTAATTGCAGCAGATTTTCAGCACTTTTCGACTACTTTGAGAGCTGATATCTTGTAATCTATAGGAAATCATAAAAAGTGCAAAACATGAAAGTTGTAGAACACCGTGTCTAGTTTCCAGAAAGCTAAAGAACTCTTAATTTGGACATCTGTACTAGAAGTTATGATCGGCGGAATATGACTGCTGGAGCAATAGGATGTACAACTTGTACAGCGCAGGTGCAGGGTACAACCTGACGAAGCACAGACAGATTCTTTATTACACGAAATTGGGTTATTTCTTTCATTGATTTCATTTCGTTTGGATGATTTTGGAGAGCTTCAAGAGGGGATTTCACCGGGTAAACATCGGAGGTAAGATTCTTGACCCAAAAACATAATTTTATGGTAGAATTAACATCAATCTTCATGAATTTGGGTAGAAATTGTGAAGGATTGTGGCCTAGAAATTGAAAACGAAAATTTGGTTTTGAAAGGCCAATCGAACTCCGATTTCGATAAATTTTATATGTACGGACTCGTGGCAAGACCAGGATCGCGTTGGTACTAATTTCGGAATTTTCCGAGCAGCGGGCCCGGGGTCGAGTTTTTACCAACTTAGTGTATTTATGCGAATTTCATGTAAATTGAAATGGGTTATGATTCTTTAACCCGTATTTGACACAATTATTGTGGTTTGAATAGATTCTACACGCGAGGCAGCGAATTCCAAAGGAAATGGCATTGCGCACGAGTCTACGATCGGTCTAGAGGTGAGTAGTTGGTGTATATGGTAGCCTGAGGGTTCGAAACCCCGGCTTAGCACATTGTGATGCTAATAGGGCGTGGCTCGCACCACGTGGCAGGTGCGGGACTGATTGTGACTGGGGATTGAGACTTAGTCCATCCCGAATGAGTATGATATGATAATTGTTGTTGAAAAACATTGTGTTTGATATAATTATGGGCTGTAAGCCGTATTTGGGGCCTTGTGCCGACCTGTAGTATCCCTAGGGGATAGTTATATATGTGATAGCTATACTTGCTTAATCACTGATCTCAGTCCTGGTTTGGAAATCACCGTATTGAATTGCTAAGTCACATATTTTGGAAAAATTAAATAAAAGTTAAAGTATTTTCATAATTTATGAACTAGAACCTGGAAATAATAATAATTGAGCAGTTGTGTGACTCATATGCATGTTGTGGACTGAGGATGAATCGAGCTGCACGCCGCAGCAGATGATATAAGGACCGGACTGCACGCCGCAGCAGATGATATGAATATTACGCTTGGGCTGAAGGAGCCCCTCCGGAGTCTGTACACACCCCCGGTGAGCGCCGTCGACGTTAAACGGATCGGGCTACACGCCGTAGCGGTTATGTGCATTGCATTGCATCCGTATTTGTTAAATTATTCTGTGGTAGCTGTATTGTACTGTTGATGCTAGTTCGTAGGAGATTCGGACTGTAGTGTAGCTTCATATTGTGGTATGTTGTGGATTTCCTACTTTCAGCTGCTTTTATATATTTATTACTCACCGAGTACTTAGTACTCACCCCTACTCCCTTCACCTTTTGTGTGCAGACTCAGGTAATCAAGAGCAGTAGACATGCATTTCTAGCGGTTTTAGTATTTATCCGAGTTGTTGAGGTAGCTGCTGGCGTTCGCAGGACCTGGCTTCTCTTCTTATTCCAGTTTTTCTTTGTATATACATTATTCATACTTGAGTATTTGGTTTAGATATTGTTATCCGATCGTATTTAGAGGCTCTAGACTCGTGACCCTAGATCTTTGGGTGGTTATTTAGTTTAGCTTTATTATTGATAATAATATCCAGGTAATTAATTTGAGCTTCATGCTCGGGACGAGAGGGTAAATGGTCGGGCTTGCCTAGCAATTGTGTTGGGCGCCATCACGACCGGGATTGGGATCAGGCACAGTGATTAATGTGTTATATATGTGTTGGAGACTTGAAATTCTCGTAAATCCGCCTATGCAGTGGTTGTATATCATGTATATCGGCACCGTTTAGTGATTATTGGAAATCGGAAGCCCTAGTGGCTCTCTCTCAACTTGATATGATGAATTTGGATTATGATATATGATTGCAGACTAGTTGTCATAAGTCAGGTTGTCTAGACTAATGTGATATGGACTATATCCGAAAAATATCACAACTGCGTGGTAGAGTGCATCTGATCATATTCCATCATGGTAAATGTACCCTAGGGCCAGCGGACGGCTGGTAGGTATTGCTTTGTCAGTTGGGCCTTCGTGGCGGATGTCAGTGTAGAGGTATCTACCATTGATTCAGTTCCAGTATTGGGGAACTTTGCCTGACGCGTTTCTTGTGTCCGAGCTTGAGGATATATATGTTTACTGTAATGAGCAATTCAACTCGATGTGCATTTCTTTTGCGAGGGTTTTATATGGATCAGGTGGCACGCCGCACAGGTATGGTTATTTGGATCGGGTGGAACGCCGCCACGGGTATGGTATCTGGATCGGGTGGCACGCTGCCACGGGTATGTCATTGGAGCGGGTTGTACGCCGCAATAGTGTAATGTGAAAATAGAGCTAGTTATATGTTACTTGGTATACAATACTTCCTGGCTTCTGAGGAAAAGTTTGTATTGAGTATCGCTCGGCGAATGGCACATCAGTTGTGTCTTTTCAGGGCTTGATAGCGTATATTAATTATTTCACCGTGGGTGAGATTGATTGCTTGGTTTTGGACCTAAATATGTGTGTGGCTGACCGTTTTGAGCATGGTGACTTGAGGTGTTCCATGAGTAATAGTGTTTGGATAGAATCATGGGCTGTGGCAAGGCCACGTTATGTTATGACCTTTTGAGGAGGATTCAAGTACCATAATTCTATGATGTGAGACGAGATCTCAGTTCTATGTTATGATGGTACGGGTGAATTAGTTGTCATGATTCGAGTGTGTTTGGATCATTTTTTTATTGGAGCCTGTGTTGTGCTCATTGTGGCTTAGGCCGATGCTGAGGTGTCGTGTCACCAAGGCGGTGTGTTATAATCGACATGATCGTTGGAGTCATTAATGAGTACGAGCATATTTGATCTCAGCTCGTTAGAAAGGTAATATCGAGGTTTGGCTCCGAAATCTATTGTGGTCATATGAGTAAAGTGATGCAAAGTGTGAATTCAACGAAGTTATGCATTAATGTTTGGGTACAACGTGTGGAGATTGATATGGCGGGCGAATGATGGAAACAGACTTGGCAGGAAATTCAGGATGTTGGAATTTGGCCTAATATCTTATTCGCTCGAATAAAGAATTATATCTACATAATTATATAGCTAATATGCTCAACTAAGTAGTGGTAGCACAGGAAGGTGCATGATGAGTTAAACAAGTTATTTGAGACTACATCATTGTAGTTCTCAGCACGTTCGAGGACGAACGTATGTTTAAGTGGGGGAGATTGTAACGACCCGACCCGTCGTTTTGAGCTCTGGCGCGTCATTCAGCAGATTGATGCCATGAACAGCTTCATCTCAGGTATATTGACTTGTGTGTATGGTCAGAATTCAAATTCAGGAAGTTTGGAGTCAAATATAAATGGAAATTCTCATTTTGAAAGCTTAAAGTTGAAGAAATGAACTACGATTGGAATTTTGAGTAAATGACCTCGGAATTGGGATCTAAAAGTTCCAACATGCTCGTATGATGATTTTAAACTTAGACGTATGTCCCGATTTGGTTTTTTATAACTCGTGAGCATTTCAGTGTATATGGTGAAAGTTAGTATTTTAGAAGGATTTCATAAATTTGGGTTGGAAGGCATTTTAGAGTTATAGATGTCCGTTTGGGATTCCGAGTCTGCGAATAGATCCGTATGGTGATTTTGGAGTTGGGAACGCGATCGGAAGTGAATTCGGATGTCCGGAGGTCATTTTGAAGTCATTTAGCAAAATTTAGGAATTTGAAGGTTTATGAGAAAATTCGACCGGAAGTGAAAATTTTGATATCGGGGTCGGAATGCGATTCCGAAAGTTCGTGCAAGTCCAAAATGTCGAGTGTGACTTGTGTGCAAATCTTGAGTCAATTCGGATCGATTTTGGTAGGAAATGGAACAATTAATCTCTTTAAGGAAAACTTAGTTGGAAAAGTCAACTCAACGTTGACTTATGAGTTAGAGGGATCGGAACTGAATTTCGATGATTCGGTTAGTTTCGGGGGATGATTTAAGACTTAGGAGCGCAATCGGAAGTAAATTTGGAGGTCCGGTGAAGAAGTTAGCCTATTTTGGCGAATGGAATTCCGACAAATGCAGTAGCTCCGTTAGGTGATTTTGGATGTGCCTGCAAAATTTCAGGTCATTCAGAGGTCGTTTGGTCGAGTTTTTGATCGAATGTTGGTTGCGGAAGTTTAAATGAAAACTTAGGCTTGAATTTTCTTGGATTCGATGTTTTCCGTGTTTAAGGACGTGTTTTTATGATTGGAACAAGTTTGCATCGTGTTATGGAGTATGTTGGTGGTTTTCGTTGGGGGCCCAGGGGCCTCGGGATGAATTCGGGGGTCCAAACGGACCATTTAGAGCCAAAGTGAGCAGCTGATTGCTGCACTAATTGCAGCAGATTTTCAGCACTTTTCTGCTACTTTGAGAGCTGATATCTTGTAATCTATAGGGAATCATAAAAAGTGCAAAACATGAAAGTTGTAGAACACCGTGTCTAGTTTCCAGAAAGCTAAAAAACTCATAATGTGGACATCTGTACTAGACGTTATGATCGACGGAAAATGACTACTGGAGCAATAGGATGTACAACTTGTACAGCGCAGGTGCAGGGTACAACCCGACGAAGCACATACATATTCTTTATTACAGGAAATTGGGTTATTTCTTTCATTGATTTCATTTCGTTTGGATGATTTTGGAGAGCTTCAAGAGGGGATTTCACCGGGTAAACATCGGAGGTAAGATTCTTGACTCAAAAACATAATTTTATGGTAGAATTAACATCAATCTTCATGAATTTGGGTAGAAATTGTGAAGGATTGTGGCCTAGAAATTGAAAACGAAAATTTGGGTTTTGAAAGGCCAATCGAACTCCGATTTCGATAAATTTTATATGCACGGACTCGTGGCAAGACGAGGATCGCGTTGGTACCAATTTCGGAATTTTCCGAGCAGCGGGCCCGGGGTCGGGTTTTTACCAACTTAGTGTATTTATGCGAATTTCATGTAAATTGAAATGGGTTATGATTCTTTGACCCGTATTTGGCATAATTATTTTGGTTTGAATAGATTCTACACGCGAGGCAGTGAATTCCAAAGGAAAGGGCATTGCGGACGAGTCTACGATCGGCTAGAGGTGAGTAGTTGGTGTATATGGTAGCCTGAGGGTTCAAAACCCCGGCTTAGCACATTGTGACGCTAGTAGGGCGTGGATCGCACCCCGTGGAAGGTACGGGACTTATTGTGACTGGGGATTGAGACTTAGTCCAACCCGAATGAGTATGATATGATAATTGTGGTTGAAAAACATTGTGTTTGATATAATTGTGGGCTGTAAGCCGTATTTGGGGCCTTGTGCCGACCTATAGTATCCCTAGGGGATAGTTATATATGTGATAGCTATACTTGCTTAATCACTAATCTCAGTCCTGGTTTAGAAATCACCGTATTGAATTGCTAAGTCACATATTTTGGAAAAATTAAATAAAAGTTAAAGTATTTTCATAATTTATGAACTAGAACCTGGAAATAATAATAATTGAGCTGTTGTGTGACTTATATGATTGTTGTGGACTTAGGATGGATCGGGTTGCACGCCGCAACGGTTATTATGACATGAGGATCGGGCTGCACGCCGCAGCGGTATTTGCGCTTGGGCTGTAGGAGCCCCTCCGGAGTCTGGACACACCCCTAGTGAACGACGTCGACGTTAAATGGATCGGGCTACACGCCGTAGCGGTTATGTGCATTGCATTGCATCTTTATTTGTTAAATTACTCTGTGGTAGCTGAATTGTACTGTTGATGCTAGTTTGTAGGAGATTCGGACTGTAGTGTAGCTTCATATTGTGGTATTCTGTGGATTTCTTATTTTCAGCTACTTATATATATTTATTACTCACTGAGTACTTAGTACTCACCCCTACTCCCTCGCCTTTTGTGTGCAGACTCAGGTACTCAGGAGAAAAAGACAAGCATTTCGAGCGTTTGCAGTGTCATATCGAGTTGCTGAGGTAGCTGCTACGTTCGCAGAACCTAGCTTCTCTTCTTATTCCAGTTTTCCTTTGTATATACATTATTCATACTTGAGTATTTGGTTTAGATATTGTTATCCGATCATGTTTAGAGGCTCTAGACTCGTGACCCTAGATCTTTGGGTAGTTAAGCAGTTTAGCTTTATTGTCGAAATAATATCCAGGTAATTGATTTAAGCTTAATGCTCGGGTGAGAGTGTAAATGGTCGGGCCTGCCTAGTAGGTATGTTGGGCTCCATCACGATCGGGATTTGGGTCGTGACAGAAAGAACGTTAATAGGAACGACTAAGTTATGGTTACAAAATATGACTAAAGATGCCTTAAGAGTATTAAGAAATGATAAAAAATTTGATGTGAGAAAGCTATAACAGCTATAGATATTTTGCATAAATATGAAACAACTATAAGAAATAAATTTAGTAGTGCAGAAACAAAAGAAGTAGAACAGCATAGAGAAAAAATATTAAATAGAAATCTAATGTCAAAATTAGCAATATGTAATATGTGTTACATAGACTAATATACATGTGCATTTAAAGAATTTTACTATAAAGGAATATATAGTATAGAGGAAAGTAAAGAAATAAGAAAATTATATTTTTCAAAATTACCAGAACCATTTAGTTCAAAAATATTAAAAGATTGGAATAATGCAGCATTACAAGATACTTTATGAGCAAGAATTAAATACTTACAAAATTGGTTTGCAGAATTATGTGAAAAACATAAAGAAGAAATGATCAAAAGAAGACAAAGCGGCCGACAAGATACAAAGAAGATAAAACAGAAAGAGACATAAAGAGAAAAAAGATAAAGCGGAAAGAAATATTTACTTTTCTTTATGTAAACTTCTTTGTTTTTTATGTAAAAAAGTCAGAGTCGTCATAGTCGTAAATAGTAAGAGTCAAGTTACTATTCATGAATAGTAAACGCCAATGAATAGTAAAGGCCAATGAATAGTAAAAGTCAGATGTGAATAGTAAGAGTCAGATGTGAATGGTATGAGACATCTTACTCCTCTATATAAAGGAGCAAGTAGAAAGATGTATAGACAGGATCAATATCGGAAAATTACAAATACAATAAAAATTCTCTTTCATAAACACTCTCTAAAAACAAGCTATAAGATTCAACAAAATATGTCAAACTCAAAGGAGATACAAAGTCAGGTAAAATCATTTTTGATTATGCATAGCTAAATTCTTATATTCCTGATAATCATCTTATAATACTATAGTTTTCATCATGTTATAGTAATGCTATAATAAATAATTTGAGCAAGTTTGCCATGGAAGTATGCTGTAAGTAATAACCTAGGCTAAGTCACTCCTAATGGGAAACCGGTGAGGCGAGGAGATGCCGTTTAGGGGAGTACCGCAGTTGAGGACATTGCTAGGGTAAATGATTAGAGCAAAGGGCCATGGTAGTGACCAGATGTGACGACCCAAAGGGTCATCACTTATTTTATTAATCATTTCGAGCTTCTGAGGCCTTGAAAACCTCATTCTATGTTGCCTCGATTTACGTGCACGATCCGGGCATGTGGCCGGAAGTTTTTGTGATAGAAAATATGAATTCTATGAGAAATTTGAATAAAAATGATATTAATATTGATATGGTTGACTTCGGTCAACATTTTTGGTAAACGGACCCGGACCCGAGATTGGATGGTCCCAAAAGGTCCGTAGGAAAATATGGGACTTGGACATGCGTCCGGAGTCGAATTCTGAGGCCTAGAGCCCAAGTTATGAATTTTTCTGTGAAATTCTTTTTGATGTAATTGTTAAAGGAAAATGAATTAATTGACCTTGGTATCGGGCTCGTATTTTAGTTCCGACGCCCGGTACAAGTCTTAAATATTATATATGTGCTTTCTGCAAAGTTTGGTGACATTCGAATGTCGTTTGATAAGTTTTGGACCTTGAGTTCCAAGTTTGAAAGTTTTGAAAACCAAAAGTATGAAAATCATGAACTTGAGGCTTGATTTGATGAAAACGATGTGATATTGGCGATGTGATCGCACGAACAAGTTCGTAATGTGTTTTTGAAGTTGTGTGTTTGGTTGGGAGCCCGGGGGCTCGGGTAAAGATTTGATAGGCCGTAGGATCAATTTCTGAATTTTTGCACTGCTGGTTTTTCACCCAGCTGTTGGCTTCGCATTTGCGAAGAATTTCTCGCAAATGCGAAGAAGACAGGTCAAGGCTGGGTTCGCAAATGCGAACCCATAATCGCAAATGCGATGTCTGCCAGAAAACAAGCCAAGTTCGCAAATGCGAACAAAGGGTCGCAAATGCGATCCTGGGCAAATAGGCTCACCTTCGCAAATGCGAAGGAAACCTCGCAAATGCGAGGCCTTCAGTATGTTGCCTGGCTTCGCAAATGCGACAAAGCCCAGAAGCCTAGCTTGTTCGCAAATGCGAACATTGTTTCGCAAATGCGAAACCCCCAGCATTTGCCTTGGCTTCGCAAATGCGAACAAATGTTCGCAAATGCGAACTTTCCATCCTTAGCTTATTTTTCAAACTCCATAAATTGGTCGGGGTTCGCAATTGCGAACCCATATTCGCAAATGCGAACACAGAGACCTGTAAATCACGATTTCCAGCTTCATTTTTCACATTTCACAACCCAAAAACACCCATTGGCGATTTTTCACAAACTCCCTCTTCTTCAAAACAATTGTAAGTCACTTTTTACTTAATTCTTTCAATTCCTAACAACATTAAACATGTTTTTCAATAGAAATCAAAGGTTTTCATGGTAGAATTTCTTGTTTTTAGTAGAATATAGGGTTTTCCATGAATTGGGAAATTGGACCTCGAATTGAGGTCCGATTTTGAAACAAATCATATATTGAACTCGTGGGGGTATGGGTAACCGGATTTTGGCCCGAACCCCGAGTTCCGACCATGTGGGCCCGGGGTCGAAATTCACTATTCCGGGCAGAATGTTGTAAAAGTTGTAATTGGCCTTATGAATTAGTTTGTTGAGTAGTATTGATGATATTAAATCAATTGTGTATAGATACAATTGGATTGGAGCCAAATTTGAAAGGAAAAGGCATTGCCACGGATTGAATTGTTCATAAGCATTCGAGGTAAGTGTTTGTTCTATCCTAGCTTGAGGGAATAGGATTATGTGTTATGTGTTATGTGATCGAGTGCGGTGTATGGGCTGTGGTGACGAGCATTCATACTCTGGCATCTAGCATGACCGTGAGTCGTTGTTAATACTTGTTGTGGGACATATTTGAATATAAATTGTTGAACCCTTGCCGGGTTGTAGAAGTGTTATTGTTCTCCCTTGTTGAGACTTGTTGTGAAGATGGTTGTTGATTGCCCTTGTTGGGACGGTTTATGATTTACTGTTTCTTTATTTTCCCTTAACTATGATTGTTATTTGGGAGAGGAAGAATGATAATGCACGAAGGGTGATGCCGTGCCTTGATTTATTATTTATGCACGAAGGTTAATGCCGTACCTTGTTATTGATTATGCACGAAGGTTAATGTCGTGCCATGTTTTATTGATTATGCACGAAGGTTAATGTCGTGCCATGTTTTATTGATTATGCATGAAGGATCATGCCGTGCCTTGTTATTGAACCATGTACGAAGGATCATGCCGTACCATGGATGTGAGGATGAGAGTAAAAGCACGAAGGGTGTGATGCCGTGTACTTTATTTGCTTATTTGGTGAGGATGAGAGTAAAAGCACGAAGGGTGATGCCGTGCATTTTATTTGCTTATTTAGTGAGGATGCGAGTAAAAGCACGAAGGGTGATGCCATGCAACTACTTGCTATTCCTTGACTTGATATTAATTATTTTTCCATTATACTTTGTTTTCCTTGTGGACTTATTAATTGTTGTTAATTGTTGAGTTCTTTTGAGATATTCCTTATTGTGTTATTACTTGGTTATTTCTCGTGATTTTGTGGTATACATATATATTGAACTGCACAGGTTTATGTGGGTGTCTGGTCCTAGGCTTGTCACTACTTCGCCGGGATAGGCCAGGCACTTACCAGCACATGGGGTCGGTTGTGCTGATACTACACTTTTGTGCATTTTTGCACAGGTCCAGGTTACGATCAGGAGCAACAGCAGTAAATCTTTTGTGTGGGAGTTGAACACTTTGAGACCGAGGTAGCTTGCAGGCGTCCGCAAGCCCGGCGTCTCTCCCTTTACTTATGTTATTAGCTGTAGTCTCTTTGTTCCGAGACAAACAGATTATGTTATATTTCTTTCAGACTTTTATGTGTAGTATTCAGTAGTAGTTCGTGAGTTGGTGACTCCACGTCTTGGGTAGAGGATTTCAGTATGATTTTACCTTGAAACTGGTTATTTCTATTTCGATAAAGTCTTCCACACTCATTTAATTAAAGTTAAGGTTTGTTGATAAATTAATTATGAAATATTATTAAAAACAGGATAGTATGAATACAGTGGCTTGCCTAGCTACTACGAGTAGGCGCCATCACGATCCCGATATTGGGGGAAAATCCAGGTCGTGACAAGTTGGTATCAGAGCTCTAGGTTACATAGGTCTCACCACTCACGAACAAGCTTAGTAGAGTTTGAGAAGTAGGTACAGAGACGTCTGTACTTGTCCTCCATAGTCTATTGAGTTAGGAACGAGTCCCTCATTTGTTCTTTCTTGTCGTGCGACTTGTTCCTCAAATACTGATTGAACTTTTATTCTGTCCTTTCGCAGATGGTGAGAACACGCGCATCTTCGTCTGCTGACCAGCAGACCGAGCCCCAGACAACTCCCGTGAGGGGCAGGGGCCGAGGCCGTATCAGAGGCCGTGGTAGGGGTAGAGCTCAGCCCCCGGCATCTATTCCAGAGGTGGAGCCTCATGTTGAGATTGGTGAGGAGGTTCCAGTCCCAGCAGCTCCAGTGGGCCCAGCTCAAGTCCCGGGAGAGGCTTTATTTACCCCGGATCTTCGGGAGGCTCTGGTCAGGATAGTGGATTTTATGGACAGCGTTGCCAGAGTAGGCTTATTACTAGCTGCACCAGCGGCTTCTCAGGCTGGAGGAGGGGCCCAGACTCCTGTCGCACGTACTCCGGAGCCAGTAGCTCCCCAGCCTTAGGCACCAGTGGTTCAGCCAACTGTGGCCACTTAGTCAGGTACCACAGCTCAGGCCGGAGATGGAGCGGCCATGACTTCTGATTCTTTATGGAGACTTGATCGATTCTCCAAGCTGTTTACCACTACCTTCAGCAGTGCCACATTAGAGGATCCTCGAGATTTCTTATTCAGTTGCCATGAGATTCTCAATACTATAGGGATCGTGGAGTCAAATGGAGTTGACTTCTGTACATTAAGGCTTTCAGGATCCGCCAAGACTTGGTGCAGGGATTATTGCTTGACTGGACCAGCAGGGACCCCAGCTTTATCATGGGATCAGTTTGCAGAGCTATTTCTGGAGAAGTTTCTCCCTGCTAGACAGCGGGATGCACTTCGGAGGCAGTTTGAGCACCTCCAGCATGGTACTATGACTATCACTCAGTATGAGACGAGATTTGTTGATCTGACACGTCATGCGGTGGTGATACTCCTCACAGAGCGGGAGAGGGTCCGTCGGTTCATAGATGGTCTTAATCAGCCGATTAGACTTCAGATGGCTATGGGAGTAGGGAGTGATATATCCTTTCAGGAGGAGCTGATGCAGCTCGTAGAGTTGAGATGGCTCTTGCTCGGGGAGGTGGTTATTCTTCAGACAAGAGGCCTCGTCATTCAGGCAGGTTTAGTGGTTCTTCTTCTGGTGGCAGAGAATCTTTTGACAGAGGTCAGTCTTCCAGGACTTTCCATTCCGCCCTTCAGGCTTCGCAGGGTGGTCGAGGTGATTGTGGGTTTCGTGGGAATTATTCAGATCAGCCTCCTATTAATGCTCAGCCTCTTCAGAGTGTTCGTGGAGGCCATTCAGGTCGTCAGGGCCAACAGCCCTATCAGTCTAAAAGTTTCTACGGTTGTGGTGACCTCGGTCATTTTATCAGGAACTGCCCTCGAGTAACGGGCAACTCTCAGCAGCGGGGTCCTCGTCCTATGATTCAGGCCCTAGCTGACCCTCAGCCTGCCCAGCCAGCCGGAGGCGGGAGTAGAGATTATAGAGGTGGAGGTCGAGACCGTAGAGGTGGAGACCGTCCAGCCAGAGGTAGAGGTCATCTAGTTGACGGTCGTCCTAGAGACGCAGCTCAGAGGGGAGGTGCAGATCCCCGATTCTATGCTTTACTAGCCAGGCCAGAGGCAGAGGCATCAGATGCCGTGATTACAGGTACCATTCTTGTGTGTGGCAGAGGTGCTTCAGTATTATTTGACCCTGGATCTACATATTCATATGTGCCTTCCTACTTTGCACCGTATTTGGCCATGCCCAGCTATGCTCTGGATATTCCAGTTTATGTGTCTATACCGGTGGGTGACTCCATTGTAGTCGACCGGGTGCATCATTCGTGCGTAGTTATATTTGGGGGTCTTGAGACTCGTGTTGATCTCTGTTGCTTTTGGATATGGTGGATTTTGATGTCATATTGGGGATGGACTGGTTGTCCCCATACCATGCTATTCTAGATTGTCATGCTAAGACCGTGACCTTGGCCTTGCCAGAATCACCCCGACTAGAGTGGAAAGGTACCTCAAGCCACTTCGTTCGCACTGTTATTTCCTATGTTAAGGCTCGACGCATGGTCGAGAAGGGGTGTCTAGCTTATCTGGCTTATGTTCGTGATTCCAGCGCAGAGGTTCCTTCCATTGAGTCAGCCCCTATTGCACGGGAGTTTCCCGAGGTTTTTCCTTCGGACCTGCCGGGCATGCCACCCGATAGGGATATTGATTTCTGTATTGATCTGGTACCGGGCACTCACGCCATCTCTATTCCACCCTATCGTATGGCCCCACCGTAGCTAAAAGAGTTGAAAGATCAGTTGGAGGACCCTCTTGAGAAAGGCTTTATCAGGCCCAGTGTTTCCCCCTGGGGAGCACCCGTATTATTTGTAAAGAAGAAAGATGGCTCGATGCGGATGTGTATTGATTACCGGCAATTAAACAAAGTGACAATAAAGAATAAGTATCCACCGCCGAGGATTGATGATTTGTTTGACCAGCTCCAGGGAGCGTGGGTATTCTCTAAGATAGACTTGAGGTCAGGCTACCATCAGCTGAAGATCAGGGCGGCTGACATTCCTAAGACAACCTTTCGCACTAGATATGGGCATTATGTGTTCTTGGTCATGTCCTTCGGGTTGACCAATGCCCCGACAGCATTCATGGAGTTGATGAATCGGGTATTCAGACCTTACTTAGATCTGTTTGTGATAGTCTTTAGAGATGACATCCTGGTATACTCCCGCAGCCAGGAAGAGCACGAGCAGCACCTCAGAGTGGTTCTTCAAACACTGTTTCACTGTTTCACGGGCACTGTTCGCGGGCACTGTACGCGGGCACTGTTCACGGACACTGTTCACGGACACTGTTCACGGACATTGTTCACATCAGATTTTTCTGCATTTTCTGCCCATTTTCTAAGTCCAGAATTATTCCGAGACACCTCCGAAACACTCCCGAGCCCTCGGGGCTCCAAACCAAATATGCACATTGACTCTAAAACATCACATGAACTCGCTCGAGTGATCAAATCGCCGAAATAACATCAAAGTCATCAATTTTCATCAAATCAAGGCCTAAGTTTCCAAAAACTTCCAAAAATACACTTTCGATCAAAAACCCGACCAAACGATGTCCGAATGACCTGCAAATTTGCAGGCATATCCAAACTCACCTAACAAATTTACTGCAACTGTCGGAATTCCATTCCGATTCCCGGATCAAAATATCACCCATCGATCGGATTCCGCCAAAATTCCAACTTCGCCAAAATAAGCTAACTTCTTCACCGGACCTCCAAAATTACTTCCAATTGCGCTTCTAAGTCTTAAATCATCCCCCGAAACTAACCGAATCATCGGAATTCAGTTCCGAGCCCTCTAACTCATAAGTCAACGTTGGGTTGACTTTTCCAACTTAAGCTTTCCTTAAAGAGATTAGTTGTCCCTTTTCCTACCAAAATCGATCAGAATTGACTCAAAATTTGCACACAAGTCACATTCGACATTACGGACTTGCACCAACTTTCGAAATCGCATTCCGACCCCGATATCAAAATTTTCACTTACGGTCGAATTTTCTCATAAACCTTCAAATTCCTATATTTAGCCAAATGACTTCAAAATGACCTCCGGACATCCGAATTCACTTCCGATCGCTTTCCCAACTCCAAAATCACCATACGGATCTATTCCCAGACTCGGAATCCCAAATGGACATCTATAACTCTAAAATTCCTTCCAACCCAAATTTATGAAATTTTTCTAAAATACTAACTTCCACCATATACGCCGAAATGCTCACGGGTTATCAAAAACCAAATCCGGACATACGCCCTAGTTCAAAATCATCATACGAGCATGCTGGAACTTTTAGATCCCAATTCCGAGGTCATTTACTCAAAATTCCAATCCTAGTTCATTTCTTCAACTTTAAGCTTTCAAAATGAGAATTTCCATTTAGATTTGACTCCAAACTTCCTGAATTTTAATTCTGACCATACACACAAGTCAATATACCTGAGATGAAGTTGTTCATGGCCTCAATCTGCTGAATGACGCGTCGGGGCTCAAAACGACCGGTCGGGTCGTTACAATCTCCCCCACTTAAACATACGTTCGTCCTCGAACGTGCTGAGAACTACAATGATGTAGTCTCAAATAACTTTTTTAACACATCATGCACCTTCCCGTGCTACCACTACTTAGTTGAGCACATTAGCTGTATAATTTTGTAGATATAATTCTTTATTCAAGCGAATAAGCCATTAGGCCAAATTCCAACACCCTGAATTTCCTGCCAAGTCTGTTTCCATCATTCGACCACCATATCAATCTCCACACGTTGTACCCTAACATTAATGCATAACTTTGTTGAATTTACACTTCGCATAACTTTACTCATGTGACCACAATAACATTCTTTATTACTACATTTGCCTACAATACCCAAATACCGATGGAAACCTCTTATTAGTTGAAGTCTTATTCCAACACTTTCATATACTGCCAACAATAAATAAAACACGGGCTAAACCGTAACAATTCCTCAGATCCACCATTTATGAAGCCATTTCTCTTTTGACTGACATTACAACGGATTTTGGAGCCAAACCTCGATATTACCTTTCTATCTAGTTGAAATCATGTATGTTCACACTCATTAATGACTCCAACGATCATTTCGATTATAACACACCACAGTGGTAATATGACACCTTATCATCGGCCTAAGCCACGATGAGCAAAACACAGGCTCCAATAAGAAATGATCTGAACACACTCGAATCATGACAACAGACTCACATAAAGAGCTATAATTCAAATTCTTCAATACCATCACAACACATAACTGAGATCTCATCTCACATCATAGAATTAGAGTACCTGAATCCTCCTTGAAAGGTCATAACATCACGTGGCCTTGCCACAACTCATGATTCTATCCAAACACTATTACTCATGGAGCACCTCAAGTCGCAATGCTCAAAACGGTTAGCCCCATACATATTTAGGTCTGAACTCATGCAATCAATCACACACGCGGTGATACATTTAGTATATGCTATCGAATCCTGTATGGGCACAACCGATGTGCTATTCCCCGAGCGATACACAATACGGACTATTCCTCAGAAGAGAGGAAGTATTGTATACAAGGTACATATAGGAAGCTATATTTCCCACATCACACTGTTGCGGCGCGCAACCCATTCCAATAGCATACCTGTGGCGGCGTGCCACCCGATCCAGATACCATACATATGGCGGCGTGCCACCCGATCCAGATACTATACATGTGGCGGCGTGCCACCCGATCCATGCATAAATCTAGCAAAAGGGAATGCACATCGACTCAAGTTGCTCATTGCAACAAACATGTAGATATAGCCTCGAGCTCGGTCACATGAAACTCATCCGACAAAGTCCCTCAATACCGGAACTGAATCAATGGTAGATACCTCTACACTGACATCCGCCCCTAAGGTCCAATTAACAAAGCAATTCCTACCAGCTGTCCGCTGGTCCTGGGTACAACTACTCTATTGGAGCATACTCTGATGCGCTCTGCCACGCAGTTGTGACATTTCTCCGATATAGTCCATATCACATTAGTCTAGACAACCTGACTTATGACAACCAGCCTGCAATCATATATCATTATTCAAATTCGTCAAATCAAGTGACGAGATAGCCACTAGGGCTTCCAATTTCCGATAACCGCTACACTGTGCCGATACACACGATATACCACCGCTGCGTAGGCGGGTTACGAGAACTTCTAGTCTCCAACACATATATAACACAGGAATCACTATGCCTGATTCCGTACTTCACCGTACGATTACATAACGCACCTCCAGCGTCCATTCATACCACGAAAGCCATTCATAAATTTCACTATGTCATCAACGACTCAATTATTACAGTCGATCCAACGGGAGAATACCACCATACCGCTAGATATTATCAATTTATTTTACCTGCCCTTTTTTACCATAGACTCTGCCGAAATACTAGCATAGCAGTACCATTCTCCTAAATCACCAGGAAGATTGATTCTCAGATTATCTGCAGCTGCCCACGTTGCTTGAGGGTTTTAATGACTTCCCAAATAATGAATTGATCTCAAAACCTTGAACATGCCGTTATTAGCTTTCTATAACACATCGCATATACCATACCACACTAAAACAATAGGAAAAATTCATATCCCTTTCCCTACGCCGCAAACATCGGCGCACTCAACTAGTCAAGGACTTTCATGATCCCATATAGAGAACACTCATTACACATTCCAAGCTTTACATACCAACAGGAAATACACTCATTTTCAAACCACGGTAAAACACATCACAAACCCTTTCTCCCAATTACATTGCATAAGTTAAATTGCCAGGACTGAGTCCTTATACCCATACCGAGTTACACAACTGCCAATACTCAAAAGCTTTATTGCACAATATCGGCGAGACTCATTACTTCAAACATATACCAGGAATTAATCGTATTCCTTATCATACCGTTTCGGTTTATTAACAAGTTGATCCATTTACCCAATTTCCTTTCTGATTCATCTTTAATTTAATACTAGTCTTTACTGTAGCACCACAATGCCTCAACCCATGTTACCACACAAGACTCGTACATAATGCCATACGGTCTAAGACCCATAGGCCACTGAATACTCTCTCAATTGTTTCCCAGAAATACCACATTCTACAATACTTTGTTTTGAAGAACTTCCTGCGATTTGAATTTGTTATCATTACCTTTCAATACGGATACTAAGAATCTCATCATCCCCATAACATAACAAAAATCTTGATTTCTTCTACTGAAACCATGGTCTTTAGCCACGTACACGGTCTTAAGGCACCTGACTGTTGCAAGCGTAAATCTTGAACACCGCAAGGCTATTCTCGGGCGTCATTCACCCTTAACCAGTTATAATTCAACTGCCTTATTAAACAGAACCACTCGGGCCTTAATAGAACTTTGACACCGCAAAACATGATTACATACGGATACAATTAACTATCTTTCTTTTCTATACATCAAACATTCTTTAGCAACAGCCACTCAAAACCTCCTTGTATTTTCTCACATCTACGAAGCACCATAACCGTCATCAGAATATTTCCCAACATGCTTGGGGACACAACCATCATAGCACACAATAGTGCAATCAGTTAGTTAATAACAACCTCCCCAACTTGGCTCGGAGCCATACATCAAAGCACTTTTAGCCACTCATAGGATTCTTACTCAATTGATGCTCCAATGTTACAGTGAGATTAAACAGTATGAGACGAGATTTGTTGATTTGGCTTGTCATGCAGTGTTGATACTTCCCACAGAGCGGGAGAGGGTCCGCAGGTTTATAGATGGGCTTAATCAGCCAATTAGACTCCATATGGCTATGGGCGTGGGGAGTGACATATCATTTCAGGAGGCAGCTAATGCAGCACGTAGAGTTGAGATGGCTCTTGCTCGGGGAGGTGGTTATTCTTCAGACAAGAGGCCTCGTCATTCAGGCAGGTTTAGTGGTTCTTCTTCTGGTGGCAGAGAATCTTTTGACAGAGGTCAGTCTTCCAGGACTTTCCATTCCGCCCTTCAGGCTTCGCAGGGTGGTCCAGGTGATCGTGGGTTTCGTGGGCATTATTCAGATCAGCCTCCTATTAATGCTCAGCCTCTTCAGAGTGTTCGTGGAGGCCATTCAGGTCGTCAGGGCCAACAGCCCTATCAGTCTAAAAGTTGCTACGGTTGTGGTGACCTCGGTCATTTTATCAGGAACTGCCCTCGAGTAACGGGCAACTCTCAGCAGCGGGGTCCTCGTCCTATGATTCAGGCCCCAGCTGACCCTCAGCCGCCCAGCTAGCCAGAGGCGGGAGTAGAGATTATAGAGGTGGAGATCGAGACCGTAGAGGTGGAGACCGTCCAGCCAGAGGTAGAGGTCAGCCAGTTGATGGTCGTCCTAGAGACGCAGCTCAGAGGGGAGGTGCAGATCCCCGATTCTATGCTTTACCAGCCAGGCCAGAGGCAGAGGCATCGGATGCCGTGATTACAGGTACTATTCTTGTGTGTGGCAGAGGTGCTTCAGTATTATTTGACCCTGGATCTACATATTCATATGTGTCTTCCTACTTTGCACCGTATTTGGCCATGCCCAGCTATGCTCTGGATATTCCAGTTTATGTGTCTACACCGGTGGGTGACTCCATTGTAGTCGACCGGGTGCATCATTCGTGCGTAGTTATATTTGGGGGTCTTGAGACTCGTGTTGATCTGTTGCTTTTGGATATGGTGGATTTTGATGTCATATTGGGGATGGACTGGTTGTCCCCATACCATGCTATTCTAGATTGTCATGCTAAGACTGTGACCTTGGCCTTGCCAGAATCACCCCGACTAGAGTGGAAAGGTACCTCAAGCCACTCTGTCCGCACCGTTATTTCCTATGTTAAGGCTCGACGTATGGTCGAGAAGGGGTGTCCAGCTTATCTGCCTTATGTTCGTGATTCCAGCGCAGAGGTTCCTTCCAGTGAGTCTGTCTCTATTGTACGGGAGTTTCCTGAGGTTTTTCCTTCAGACCTGCCGGGCATGCCACCCGACAGGGATATTGATTTCTGTATTGATCTGGCACCGGGCACTCAGCCCATCTCTATTCCACCCTATCGTATGGCCCCACCGTAGCTAAAAGAGTTGAAAGATCAGTTGGAGGACCCTCTTGAGAAAGGCTTTATCAGGCCCAGTGTTTCCCCCTGGGGAGCACCCGTATTATTTGTAAAGAAGAAAGATGGCTCGATGCGGATGTGTATTGATTACCGACAATTAAACAAAGTGACAATAAAGAATAAGTATCCACTGCCGAGAATTGATGATTTATTTGACCAGCTCCAGGGAGCGAGGGTATTCTTGAAGATAGACTTGAGGTCAGGCTACCATCAGCTGAAGATCAGGGCGGCTGACATTCCTAAGACAACCTTTCGCACTAGATATGGGCATTATGTGTTCTTGGTCATGTCCTTCGGGTTGACCAATGCCCCAGCAGCATTCATGGAGTTGATAAATCGGGTATTCAGACCTTACTTAGATCTGTTTGTGATAGTCTTTAGAGATGACATCCTGGTATACTCCCGCAGCCAGGAAGAGCACGACCAGCACCTCAGAGTGGTTCTTCAAACACTGTTTCACTGTTTCACGGGCACTGTTCGCGGGCACTGTTCGCGGGCACTGTTCACGGGCACTGTTCACGGACACTGTTCACGGACATTGTTCACATCAGATTTTTCTGCATTTTCTGCCCATTTTCTAAGTCCAGAATTATTCCGAGACACCTCCGAAACACTCCCGAGCCCTCGGGGCTCCAAACCAAATATGCACATTGACTCTAAAACATCACATGAACTCGCTCGAGTGATCAAATCGCCGAAATAACATCAAAGTCATCAATTTTCATCAAATCAAGGCCTAAGTTTCCAAAAACTTCCAAAAATACACTTTCGATCAAAAACCCGACCAAACGATGTCCGAATGACCTGCAAATTTGCAGGCATATCCAAACTCACCTAACAAATTTACTGCAACTGTCGGAATTCCATTCCGATTCCCGGATCAAAATATCACCCATCAATCGGATTCCGCCAAAATTCCAACTTCGCCAAAATAAGCTAACTTCTTCACCGGACCTCCAAAATTACTTCCAATTGCGCTTCTAAGTCTTAAATCATCCCCCGAAACTAACCGAATCATCGGAATTCAGTTCCGAGCCCTCTAACTCATAAGTCAACATTGGGTTGACTTTTCCAACTTAAGCTTTCCTTAAAGAGATTAGTTGCCCCTTTTCCTACCAAAATCGATCCGAATTGACTCAAAGTTTGCACACAAGTCACATTCGACATTACGGACTTGTACCAACTTTCAGAATTGCATTCTGACCCCGATATCAAAATTTTCACTTACGGTCGAATTTTCTCATAAACCTTCAAATTCCTATATTTAGCCAAATGACTTCAAAATGACCTCCGGACATTCGAATTCACTTCCGATCTTTCCCAACTCCAAAATCACCATACGGATCTATTCCCAGACTCGGAATCCCATTGGACATCTATAACTCTAAAATTCCTTCCAACCCAAATTTATGAAATTTTTCTAAAATACTAACTTCCACCATATACGCCGAAATGCTCACGGGTTATCAAAAACCAAATCCGGACATACGCCCTAGTTCAAAATCATCATACGAGCATGCTGGAACTTTTAGATCCCAATTCCGAGGTCATTTACTCAAAATTCCAATCCTAGTTCATTTCTTCAACTTTAAGCTTTCAAAATGAGAATTTCCATTTAGATTTGACTCCAAACTTCCTGAATTTTAATTCTGACCATACACACAAGTCAATATACCTGAGATGAAGTTGTTCATGGCCTCAATCTGCTGAATGACGCGTCGGGGCTCAAAACGACCGGTCGGGTCGTTACAATCTCCCCCACTTAAACATACGTTCGTCCTCGAACGTGCTGAGAACTACAATGATGTAGTCTCAAATAACTTTTTTAACACATCATGCACCTTCCCGTGCTACCACTACTTAGTTGAGCACATTAGCTGTATAATTTTGTAGATATAATTCTTTATTCAAGCGAATAAGCCATTAGGCCAAATTCCAACACCCTGAATTTCCTGCCAAGTCTGTTTCCATCATTCGACCACCATATCAATCTCCACACGTTGTACCCTAACATTAATGCATAACTTTGTTGAATTTACACTTCGCATAACTTTACTCATGTGACCACAATAACATTCTTTATTACTACATTTGCCTACAATACCCAAATACCGATGGAAACCTCTTATTAGTTGAAGTCTTATTCCAACACTTTCATATACTGCCAACAATAAATAAAACACGGGCTAAACCGTAACAATTCCTCAGATCCACCATTTATGAAGCCATTTCTCTTTTGACTGACATTACAACGGATTTTGGAGCCAAACCTCGATATTACCTTTCTATCTAGTTGAAATCATGTATGTTCGCACTCATTAATGACTCCAACGATCATTTCGATTATAACACACCACAGTGGTAATATGATACCTCCTCATCGGCCTAAGCCACGGCGAGCAAAACACAAGCTCCAATAAGAAATGATCCGAACACACTCGAATCATGACAAGTAACTCACACAAAAGAGCTGTAATTCAAATTCCTTCAATACCATCACAACACATAACTGAGATCTCATCTCACATCATAGAATTAGAGTACCTGAATCCTCCTTGAAAGGTCATAACATCACGTGGCCTTGCCACAACTCATGATTCTATCCAAACACTATTACTCATGGAGCACCTCAAGTCGCAATGCTCAAAACGGTCAGCCCCACACATATTTAGGTCTGAACTCATGCAATCAATCACACACGCGGTGATACATTTAGTATATGCTATCGAATCATGTATGGGCACAACCGATGTGCTATTCCCCGAGCGATACACAATACGGACTATTCCTCAGAAGAGAGGAAGTATTGTATACAAGGTACATATAGGAAGCTATATTTCCCACATCACACTGTTGCGGCGCGCAACCCATTCCAATAGCATACCTGTGGCGGCGTGCCACCCGATCCAGATACCATACATATGGCGGCGTGCCACCCGATCCAGATACTATACATGTGGCGGCGTGCCACCCGATCCATGCATAAATCTAGCAAAAGGGAATGCACATCGACTCAAGTTGCTCATTGCAACAAACATGTATATATAGCCTCGAGCTCGGTCACATGAAACTCATCCGACAAAGTCCCTCAATACCGGAACCGAATCAATGGTAGATACCTCTACACTGACATCCGCCACGAAGGCCCAACTTACAAAGCAATACCTACCAGCCGTCCGCTGGCCCTAGGGTACATCTACCCTGCTGGAGCACGATCTGATGCGCTCTGCCACATAGTTGTGACATTTCTCTGATATAGTCCACATCACATTAGTCTAGACAACCTGACTTATGACAACCAGCCTGCAATCATATATCATTATTCAAATTCGTCAAATCAAGTGATGAGATAGCCACTAGGGCTTCCAATTTCCGATAACCGCTACACTGTGCCGATACACACGATATACCACCGCCTGCGTAGGCGGGTTACGAGAACTTCTAGTCTCCAACACATACATAACATAGAATCACTATGCCCGATTCCGTACTTCACCGTACGATTACATAACGCACCTCAAGCGTCCATTCATACCACGAAAGCCATTCATAAATTTCACTATGTCATCAACGACTCAATTATTACAGTCGATCCAACGGGAGTATACCACCATACCGCTAGATATTATCAGTTTATTTTACCTGGCCCTTTTGACCATAGACTCTGCCGAAATACTAGCATAGCAGTACCATTCTCCTAAATCACCAGGAAGATTGATTCTCAGATTATCTGCAGCTGCCCACGTTGCTTGAGGGTTTTAATGACTTCCCAAATAATGAATTGATCTCAAAACCTTGAACATGCCGTTATTAACTTTCTATAACACATCGCATATACCATACCACACTAAAACAATAGGAAAAATTCATATCCCTTTCCCTACGCCGCAAACATCGGCGCACTCAACTAGTCAAGGACTTTCATGATCCCATATAGAGAAAACTCATTACACATTCCAAGCTTTACATACCAACAGGAAATACACTCATTTTCAAACCACGGTAAAACACATCACAAACCCTTTCTCCCAATTACATTGCATAAGTTAAATTGCCAGGACTGAGTCCTTATACCCATACCGAGTTACACAACTGCCAATACTCAAAAGCTTTATTGCACAATATCGCCGAGACTCATTACTTCAAACATATACCAGGAATTAATCGTATTCCTTATCATACCGTTTCGGTTTATTAACAAGTTGATCCATTTACCAAATTTCCTTTCTGATTCATCTTTAATTTAATACTAGTCTTTACTGTAGCACCACAATGCCTCAACCCATGTTACCACACAAGACTCGTACATAATACCATACGGTCTAAGACCCATAGGCCACTGAATACTCTCTCAATTGTTTCCCAGAAATACCACATTGTACAATACTTTGTTTTGAAGAACTTCATGCGATTTGAATTTGTTATCATTACCTTTCAATACGGATACTAAGAATCTCATCATCCCCATAACATAACAAAAATCTTGATTTCTTCTACTGAAACCACGGTCTTTAGCCACGTACACAATCTTAAGGCACCTGACTGTTGCAAGCGTAAATCTTGAATACTGCAAAACTATCTCGGGCGTCATTCACCCTTAACCAGTTATAATTCAACTGCCTTATTAAACATAACCACTCGGGCCTTAATAGAACTCTGACACCGCAGAACATGATTACATACGGATACAATTAACTATCTTTCTTTTCTATACATCAAACATTCTTTAGCAACAGCCACTCAAAACCTCCTTGTATTTTCTCACATCTACGAAGCACCATAACCGTCATCAGAATATTTCCCAACATGCTTGGGGACACAACCATCATAGCACACAATAGTGCAATCAGTTAGTTAATAACAACCTCCCCAACTTGGCTCGGAGCCATACATCAAAGCACTTTTAGCCACTCATAGGATTCTTACTCAATTGATGCTCCAATGTTACAGTGAGATTAAACTCGAGCTATTTACAAACTTTGGCGGAGACTCGAATCATCGAAAATATTAACTCTTTTGCAATTCTCGTATTCATTCACACGCAACAGCTAAGCCCATTCCTTAGGCCACAACATCTTTTATAAGTCCCAAATTTTTCAAAAATTTCGGCAGAGTTTCCTTTGTAAATTGGCCTATCCACCTGCCAGAGAATCACCAAACCATTCTAACAATACACCCACAACTCAACAAGACGTCACAATGTATTTCAACAACATAAATCTCAATACTACACGAATTATATCATCAGCATTAGTACATGAACATGCGCTGCACCTGCTCAAATCATAACACATATACCTTTCACCATGATACACCTAGTACATCCAATTTGGTTTTCCTGCGTTTGAACTCATACTACCACACGTAATGCACTTTACCATTCCACTAAGGAACATGAACATACTCACCATGCCCATAGCTAGGGCTACGTAACAGATCACAATAAGGATTGAATACCTTATAGCTCACCCATTATTAAACTGCCATTTTCACGATTAAGATCAATACTGATCGTATGAATTTCATAATACCGGCTCGCGAAGTTAGCACCTCGATGCTCAAGCCATAGACAAAGATCTGGCCTCAAGTCCTGTCACGACCCCAAATCCGGTCGTGATGGCGCCCAGCACATTGCTAAGCCAGCCTGACCAATCCATATCAACCACGGAGCTAGAAGCTCTCTTTAACCCATTTAAGCAAATTAATTCACGAAATAACAGCAATACATGTAACGAAAACGGGGAACCAAGTCCCATAATACATCAACTCCCATAGACCAAGGGTCAAGAGTCACAAGCCTCTACTGAACACGAGTGTATAAAGGTTTACAAGATACCAAGTGCGGAAGGAAAAGTCAATACAAAATCAAGACAGTAAGAAGGAATATTGGGTCCTGCGGACTCTGCAGCTACCTCGTATATCCCACAGAGGTCGCCTCGCACAGCTACTGGATCACTGCTGAGAGGTACCTGGATCTGCACACAAGGTGCAGGGAGTAAAATGAGTACTGCCAGACTCAATGGTAATAAACAAGGGTAAGACAGCGCAGATAAGAAATCCGCAATAAAGCACTTATGTAAAGCTATAATCAGCTACCCTATCATAGAATCAATCTTCACTGTACCTGTACCAACAAATACCAATAAATAGCATAACAGCTAGCGGATGTAGCTAAATGCAATGCAATGCATGATATGACCGCTACGGCACGTAGCCCGACTCCAATTTTGGGTACCCGTGCTCACTGTGGGGGTTCAGACTCCGGAGGGGCTCCTACAGCCCAAGCACATCTCATAGAGATATCCCCGCGGCGTGCAGTCCGATCCAACATATATCTCGCTGCGGCGTGCAGCCCGATCCACTACTAGTCAGCTAATATGCAGATACAGCCTCGCAGGCTCAAAAGTAGTTTTTGAAAACTCTTTTTATCATTTTTCACTTGGAAAACAGTAATATCAAGTTCCAGAGATTGGAATTAGCATAATAACAGAAATAGCTGCGGACTAGTAGTAAACTAGCATGTCTATATGATAAGACAATGATAATGATCCTCGCGGGATCCAATAACTGGCTCACGGCCCACAAGTATACTCAACCGCCCAAGAATGGGGTTCCTCGGCTCAAGAGTGGCCATTATCACAATATATATATATGCAACCATCCGAGAAAGAGGTTCGACGGCTCGAGAATAGCCAATAATACAGTATCAACAGGTCGGACTAATATATAGTCTCCAGTTCATGATCGACCCCGCACTCTCAAGAGTGTGCGTGTCTCGCCGCTATACAGCGTCACAAAGTGGTATACCGGGGTTTCGAACCCACTGGTCATCACCCACATCTATTACTCACCTCAATACGGCGCGACGACTATTCCGCAATGCCCTTGCCACGAGAATCAAGCTCCGCACGCGTAGAATCTGATCCAATACAAGTAGAAATACAACAAATTAGGCCAATGGGACTACACCCAATCAATACAACTCAATTTACATCAAAATTCCCAAAGTTGTCAAAACCCGACTTTCGGTACGCTTATCGAAAAATCACGAAAGTCACATATTCGGAACCCTCATCTCAATACGAGTCTAAGCATATCAATTTTACCAAATTCGGACTCCATTTGCCCATTCAAAACCTTGATTTTCTAAAGTTCAAGCCTAGGGCTAAATCCTCCATAAATTACCCCAAATTCCTCCATTTTCATGATATAATTGCATAATATTACCAATACTAATCATAGTTTAAGTCCATAGTTGATTACCCGATGATTTCCCTTGAGTTTCTCTTCAAAATCGCCCAAATCGCCTCTAAAGCCGAGACCCAAATGTGTGAAATGTTCTGAAATTTTTCTAACTTCTGATACACTTAACTTACAGCGATTTTCGCTTCTGCGGAAGAATTTCCGCTCCTATGAGTCCGTATCCGCGACCAAAGGGTCGCTTCAGCGGTTCCAGGCCTAGCCGGCCAATTCCGCTTCTGCGAGAAAAGGACCGCTTAAGTGCGTCCGCTTCTGTGATAAAACGTCCGCTTCTGCGAAGCCATCCGCTTCTGCGCTACAGAGCCCGCTCCTGCGGACTCGCCCAGGCGGTTAAGTGTCCGCTTCTGCGGACCTTCTCATTTTTCTTCTCGTCCGCTTCTGCGATCACTGGCTCGCACCAGCGATGCCGCTTCAGCGGGATGATTTCCGCTTCTGCGTAACCAAGCGCTCCTGCGCCCCTCGTCCGCTTCTGCGGACTCGCTCCTGCGCCCACAATTCCGCAGGAGCGGAAACAACAGAAACAGAATCCCAACCTGCAATTTTTTCCATAATTTCTCCCGTTTAACCATCCGAAAACACCCCGAGGCCCCCGAGACCCCAACGAAAACCACCAACATACACCAAAACACGATACGAACTTGTTCCAATCATAAAAACACCATCCTAAACATTAAAATCACCAATTACACACGGATTCAAGCCTAAATTCCTTAAAACATTCCGATTTACACAATCAATCAAAAACCCGACCAAACGATGTCCGAATGACCTGAAATTTTGCAGGCACATCCAAAATCACCTAACGGAGCTACTGCAACTGTCTGAATTCCATTCCGACCCCCGGATCAAAATCTCACCTACCGTTCGGATTTCGCCAAAATTCAACCTTAGCCAATTCAAGCCTATTTCTACACCGGACCTCCAAATTCAATTCCGATCGCTCCCCTAAGTCACAAATCACCTCCCGAAACTAACCGAATCATCCGAATCCGATTCCGAGCCCTCTAACCAAATAGTCAACTCCGGGTTGACTTTCCTTATTCAAGTTTCCTTCACAAAGGCTATATGCCTCATTTTCAATCCAATTCACTCCTAATTCACCCGATAGACTTTAACACTGATATAAAAGCATAAAACATACAATTTCAAGGTAACGGGGTTGTAATTTCTGTGATGACGGGCCGGGTCGTCACATTCTCCCTCATCTAAGCAAACGCTCGTCCTCGAGCGGGTCAAGAAACATACCTGAAGACTCAAACAAGTGAGGATATCTGCTCCGCATCTCCCGCTCGATCTCCCAAGTGTCCTCCTCCACAGGTTGACCTCTCCACTGAACCTTAACTGATGCAATCTCCTTAGACCTCAATTTTCTCACCTGCCGTCCCAAAATGGCAATAGGCTCCACATCATAGGATAGATCACCATCAAGCCGAATGGTGCTGAAATCTAATACATGAGACGGATCTCCAATGTACTTCCGGAGCATAGACACATGGAATACTGGATGAACGCTGGATAATCTGGGCGGCAAGGCCAACTCATATGCCACCTCTCCAACTCTCCTAAGTATCTCAAAAGGACCAATGTACCCGGGACTCAACTTTCCTTTCTTCCCAAACCTCATGACACCCTTCATAGGTGAAATCTTCAACAATACTCTGTCACCAACCATGAAAGACAACTCTCGAACTCTACGGTCCGCATAACTCTTCTCTGACGAGACTGTGCTGTACGAAGCCTCTCCTGGATCAACTTTGCTCTATCCAGAGCATCCTGGACTAACTCAGTCCCTATCAATCTAACCTCACCAGGCTCAAACCATCCCACGGGGATCTACACCGCCTGCCATACAATGCCTCATACGGGGCCATCTGAATACTCGACTGATAACTGTTGTTGTAGGCAAACTCGGCAAGTGGTAGGAACTCATCCCACGAACCACCAAAATCAATCACACAAGCTCGCAACATATCCTCCAAGATCCTGAATAGTGCGCTCAGACTGTCCGTCTGTCTGGGGGTGAAATGCTGTACTCAACTCAACCCGTGTACCCATCTCTCGCTGAAATGCTCTCCAAAACTGAGAAGTGAACTGAGTACCTCTGTCGGATATGATAGACACTGGGACTCCATGCAACCGAACAATCTCTCGAATAAAGATCGATGCCAACCGCTCCAATGAGTAGGTAGTACTAACTGGAATGAAGTGAGCTGACTTGGTCAGTCTATCCACAATCACCCATACAGAATCAAACTTCCTCGCCGTCCGAGGGAGTCCAGGTAACAAAGTCCATAGTGATCCTCTCCCATTTCCACTCAGGAATAACAATGCGCTGAAATACGCCACCGGGCCTCTGATGCTCGTACTTAACCTGCTGACAGTTGAGGCACCGTGCTACATGTCCGACAATGTCCATTTTCATCTTTCTCCACCAATAGTGCTGTTTCAAATCTTGATACATCTTCGCGGCTCCTGGATGGATAGAATACCGCGAGCTATGGGCCTCTTCCAGAATCAACTCACGAAGGCCATCAACATTGGGCACACATATCCGGCCCCGCATCCTCAATACGCCGTCACTATCAATGGTGACATCTCTAGCATCATCATGCTGAACTCTGTCCCTCAGGACAGCCAAATGTGGATCATCATACCGGTGCTCACGAATACGATCATATAGAGATGACCGAGATACAACACAAGCCAATACCCGGCTGGGCTCCGAAATATCTAACCTCACTAGCCGATTGGCTAGCACCTGAACATCATGAGCAAATGGCCTCTCCTCAGCCGGAATATATGCCAAGCTCCCCATACCGACCGCCTTCCGGCTCAAAGCATCGGCCACCACATTGGCCTTCCCCGGATGATATAATATAGTAATGTCATAATCCTTCAGCAACTCTAGCCATCTCCGCTGTCTCAAATTAAGGTCTTTCTGTTTGAACAAGTGCTGGAGACTACGATGGTCGGTATACACCTCACAAGACACGCCGTACAAATAGTGCCTCCAAATCTTCATGGCATGAACAATGGCGGCTAGCTCCAAGTCATGAACAGGGTAGTTCTTCTCATGTGGCTTCAACTGCCGAGAAGCATAAGCAATCACCTTACCTTCCTGCATCAACACACAACCTATCCCCACTCTCGAGGCATCACAATAAACGGTATATGAACCTGAAGCTGATGGCAATACTAACACTGGAGCTGTGGTCAAAGCTGTCTTGAGCTTCTGAAAGCTCTCCTCGCACTCATCCGACCACACGAATGGTGCACCCTTCCGGGTCAATTTAGTCAATGAAGAAGCAATGGATGAAAATCCCTGAACAAACCGGCGATAATATCCCGCCAAACCAAGAAAACTCCTGATCTCTGTAGCTGAGGTCGGTCTAGGCCAACTCTGCACCGCCTCTATCTTTTTCTGATCAACCCTGAATACCATCACGAGACACCACATGTCCCATAAATGCTACGGACTCGAGCCAAAACTCGCACTTGGAGAATTTAGCATATAGCTTCTCCTCTCTCAATCTCTGCAACACAATACTCAAATGCTGAGCATGCTCCTCCCGACTACGGGAGTAGACTAGAATGTCATCAATGAACACAATCACAAATGAATCCAAATAAGGCCTGAACACACTGTTCATCAGATGCATAAATGCTGCTGGGGCGTTGGTCAGCCCAAACGACATCACAAGAAACTCATAATGACCATATCGGGTCCCGAATGCAGTCTTCATAATATCCGAGTCCCTGATCTTCAGCTGATGATAGCCTGAACGAAGATCGATCTTAGAAAACACCCTCGCACCTTGTAACTGATCAAACAAATCATCTATGCGCGGTAGAGGGTACTTGTTCTTCACCGTCACTTTGTTCAATTGCCTATAATCAATACACATCCGCATGGAACCATCTTTCTTTTTAACAAATAATACCGGTGCACCCCACGGAGACACACTAGGGCGGATGAAACCCTTATCCAGAAGTTCTTGAAGCTGCTCTTTCAGTTCTTTCAACTCAGCTGGTGCCATCCGATAAGGAGGAATGGATATAGGCTGAGTGCCCGGCACCAAGTCAATGCCAAAATCAATATCCCTGTCCGGCGGCATGCCCGGCAGGTCTGAGGGGAATACATCTGGAAAATCCCTCACAACAGGTACAGAATCAATGCTAGGAGACTCACCTCCCACATCTCTCACAAAAGCTAAGTACGATAAACACCCTTTTTCAATCATCTTTTGATCTTTTAAGAACGAAATAACACGGCTATGGACGAAATTAGTCGAACCCCGCCACTCAATCTGAGAAATACCAGGAATGGCCAACGTAACTGTCTTAGCATGACAGTCCAATATAGCATGATACAGAGACAACCAGTCCATAACCAATATAACATCAAAGTCCACCATCCCCAACAATAACAAATCTGCCTGGGTCTCCAGACCCCCAATAGATATAACACAGGATCTATAGACATGATCCACAACAATCGTATCACCCACGGGGGTGGATACATGAACAGGCAAATCAAGACTACCACGAGTCGCACCCAAATGATGTGCAAAATAAGAGGACACGTAAGAATATGTGGATCCTGGATCAAATAGAACAGAGGCATCTCTGTGACAGATAGAAATGATACTTGTAATCACTGCATCGGAGGCAACCGCATCACGCTTGTCAGGGAGTGCATAGAATCGTTCCTGGCCCCCACTGGACCGCTCCTCACCTCTGGGGCGACTACGAGAAGACTGACCTCCACCTCTGCTAGACTGAGATGGTGCTGAAGAGGAGGGCTGATCCCTCTGCTGAGTCCTGCCCCTACGTAGTCGAGGGCACTGTCTCCTCATGTGGCCAAACTCACCACACTCAAAACATGCACCCGGTGCTGGAGAAGTAGGTGTTGCACTCTGGGCTGGGAGGGCGCTAAGTGTCACGACCCTAGTTCACCAATTGTGAACATGTCGTGATGGCACCCAGTCCCCACGAACTAGGTAAGCCTAACACCTTGCGGAATCTATAAGTTATAAATACTTAAATAAGAAACAGCGTAAAATAACATAAAAGATATGTAATCCGTGCCGCTTGGCACATACATCTGTCACACAATAAATAAAACACTACCAAGATCAGGAACCCCACGGTAACACAGACTAAAAGAGAAATACAACTGTGGCTCTATGTGTAAAGAGTATCTAACAACGAAATGAAGAAAAATGTCAACTAGTAATACTAGAATAGAAGGGAAGCCTCCGGATCCGCGGACGTACGGGAATTTAACCCGCAGTCCCAATACCAATATCTCTAGGTCTCTGGGAATCGAACCCGCAGCCCGTGTCTCAATATCTCAGGATGTGTCTCAATGTCTCAGGATCTCCGGGAATTGAACCTGCAACCCCTATCTTAATAAGTATATCAATAAACTTCGGGTCTCCGGGAATCAAACCCGCAGCCCTTGGATCTCCGGGAATCGAACCCGCAGTCCACAAAAAATACCACTCCAGGTCTCTGGGAATCGAACCCACAGCCCTGGGATCTCCGGGAATCGAACCCGCAGTCCCTATCTCAATAAGTATATCAATAAACTTCGGGTCTCCGGAATCGAACCCGCAGTCCACCAACACGAATAATAAAAGAAACACATAGAGAAAATATAATATGCTTAACTACAACTTCATCGAAATCTAGTGCCAACAAATATCAAGAAGTTCAAGTAAGACAATTAGGCAATTAGGCAGATAAATCCTATCTAATCATGCTCTCCTAACGAATATCAGGTAAAAGTCACAATTTAATCAACTAAGAACAGAAATATCACGAATTTGACAATTCAAGTAAAGTGGGTTACAACAACCAGCGCATGTACACGCCCGTCACCTCGCGTACATGGCTTTTTAACTATCACATAATATCCTAGGGGTGAAGGTTCCTCCATACGAGGTTAGACAAGCCACTTACCCGTAGTCCATAACCACAGCAAGTAAAGGAATACACAGAGAGAAGTATAATATGCCTAATGATAACTTCGCCGATGAACAGCGCCAGCGATTACCAAGAAAACTCAAGTAAGTCAATTAAGCAACTAGACAGTTAGATTCTATCTAATCATGCTTTTCTAACTACTACCGGGTAGGAATATCGAATTTAACAACTAAAAACAGTAATATCACTCATTGAACATTTTGAGTAAAGTATGTGTTCAACAACCAGCCGCATGTACACGCCCGTCACCTCGCGTACAAGGCATTTAAAGTATCACAATAATATCCTAGGGTGAAAGTCCCCCACACGAAGTTAGACAAGCCACTTACCTCAATTCCGGTACAAAACCGCTAAGTAATAACCCTCTTGCCACGAATGTCGGCCTCCACAAGTGTAGAATCTGATAAAAATCAATAGAATCACATCAAAATAGGCCAATTGGGCATTACCCAATCAAATTAACTCAAAATTCACCAAAACCCACAAGTTGCCAAAACCCGACTTTCGGTAAGCTTATCGAAAAATCACGACAATTATATATTCGGGTTCCTTATCTCAATACGAGTCCGTGCATATAAAATCTATCGAAATCGGACTCCGTTAGCCCCTTCAAATCAAAGGTTTTCTAAAGGTTTTGGTCTAGGGTGAAAACCCCCATTAATTACCCCAAATTCCTCCATTTTCATGAAAAACTTGCATAATATTATCAACAACAATCATAATTGGAGTCCATAATTGATTACCTCAAGAAACCCCTTGAATCTCCCTTCAAAATCGCCCAAATCGCCCCTTAAGCCGAGCCCTCAAAGTTTGGAAATGTTTCTGAAATTTCTAACTTCCGACATAATTAACTCCCTGCGATTTCCGCTTCTGCGGACGAAATTCCGCTTCTGCGGATCCGCTTCCGCGACATTTTGTCGCTTCTGCGAAGCCCAGGCCTGGCTGGCCCATTCCGCTTCTGCGGTCTCTAGGTCGCTTCAGCGATTCCGCTTCTGCGGAAGCACAGTCGCTTCTGCGACTTCGCTTATGCGGACAAAAGTCCGCTCCTGTGGAGGGCCACAAAACAGTCCACTCCCGCTCCTGCGGAAGACTTTCCGCTCCTGCGTGACCGCCTCCACGATCCAAAATCCGCTCCTGCGAACTTCGCTCCTGCGGAGCAGATGTCGCTTCTGCGGACTCGCCTTTGTGGTCCAAGCTCCGCAGAAGCGAATACTATAGAAGGCAGGCACCAACCTGCTGCAAGTTTTCAAGATTTTTGCCGTTTAATCACCCGAATTCATCCCAAGTCCCCCGGGACCCTATCCAAACACACCAACACATCCTAATACCTTATTCGAACTTGTTCCAATCCTCAAAACACGTCTAACAACATTGAAACCCATAATTCACATCGAATTCAAGCCTAAGTTTCTTCAAAACTTTCAAAACTAACATTCAATCCAAAACCCGGCCAAACGACGTCCAAATGACTTGAAAATTTGCAGACATATCCAAAATCATATAACGAAGCTATAGAAATTTTCGGAATTCCATTCCGACCCCCAGATCAAAATCTCACCTAACGTTCGGATTCACCAAAATTTCAACCTTCGGCATTTCAAGCCTAATTGAGCTACGGATCTCCAAAATACATTCCGAATGCGCTCCCAACCCCGAAATCACCTAACGGAGCTAATGGAACCATCGGATTTCCGTTCCGAGATCGTCTTAACACTGTTCCGGCTACGGGCCATTTTCTAGCTTCAAAGCTCTTATTTAGGGACTAAGTGTCCCAAAATGCTCAAATTTTCAGAACCAACTCTCCCGGCAAACCACAATAGCAGAAATGAACTTAGGGAAACAGTTAAATTAGGGATTGGGGCGTAATTTTCTAAAACGACCGGTCGGGTCGTTACACTAAGTGATGACTGACCCTGCTGAAACCCCTGTCGACCACGACCATAAGAACCTCCGCTCTGCTCTGGGCGGCCTGAACGAGAAGGTCTAGATGAGCGACCTCTGCTCTGCTGGGAATGCCCTCTAGATGGAGCACCACTGAAATTGCCAGAACCGCGAGGCCTCTTGGCCTCCCGCTCCTCTCTCTCTCGGCGACGATCCGCTTCAATGGAGCGTGCCATATCAGCAACCTGCTCGAACGATGATGACAAAACTCGCTCGCCGGTCATAAGAATACGGACAGAGTAGTTGAGGCCATCAATGAACCTCCCGATCCTCTCCCTATCAGCGGGGATCATCCATGTGGCATGCCTAGCCAACCGAGTGAATCTAAGCTCATACCGGGTCACAGACATGTCGCCTGAATCAACCACTCGAACCGGCGACGTAGCTCTCGCGACGAGACCGAGGTACATATTTCTCTAGAAGAGAGTAGAGAATTGACTGCCATGTGAGAGGTGTCGCTCCTGCGTGCCTACGCCTCTCAAACTCCTCCCACCAATCAAATGCGGGACCAGAAAACCTGAAATGTAGTAAATGAAACTTCGCCGGACTCAAGAATACCAGCCGTACGCAGCATCTTCTTGACACTTATCCAAGAAACCCCGGGCATCCTCGCCCTCAACGCCACCGAAATGGGGTGGCCGAAGTCTACCAAATCTCTCAAGACGACGTTGCTCGTCATCGGCATAACCTGAACCATATGCTCTGGAGCCGGAGCCGGTGCAGCTCGGAGGAATAACCGGTGCAACCACCGAGCGGGGACCGCCTCTGGCGTCCGAAGTCCCCGAACAACCGGTCGGCGTGCGAGCCGTGCGGGTCCGCCGACCACCCCCGACCGAGATGTCGCTACGTAGCGGTAGCCGAAACTACCCGAGCCAAACCGAAACACACCGATAATATTTGAGCAAGAGTCTCCTGAAGACCAGGAATAGCAATAGATATAGTCCGGCCCTGAACTGGGACCGCTGGAGCATCAACCACTGGGGGCTGCTCCTGAACCGGTACAACGGGCGGGTCAGCTGGCACTGCCTCAGCTGCCCTACCTCTAACTCTAGCACGAGCGCGCCCACGGCCTCTAGCAGGTGGCAATGGAGGTCGTCCACCTCGTCCTGATGCTCGCATTCTCGCCATCTGCGAGAGAATAGAATATAGAAGTTCAGTTCTCAGGACAACAAGATCGCACGACAGAGTTCAAGAAAAGCGAAGTTTTCCTAAAGGTTCGCAGCCTCCCGAGGATAAGTACAGGCGTCCCCGTACCGATCCACAAGACTCTACTAACCGGCTCAAGACTCATGAGGCCTAGTAAACCTAGGCTCTGATACCAACTTGTCACGACCCCAAATCCGGTCGTGATGGCGCCCAGCACATTGCTAAGCCAGCCCGACCAATCAATATCAACCACGGAGCTAGAAGCTCTCTTTAGCCCATTTAAGCATATTAATTCACGAAATAACAGCGATACATATAACGAAAACAGGGAACCAAGTCCCATAATACATCAACTCCCACAGACCAAGGGTCAAGAGTCATGAGCCTCTACTGAACATGAGTGTATAAAGGTTTACAAGATACCAAGTGCGGAAGGAAAAGTCAATACAAAATCAAGACAATAAGAAGGAATATCGGGTCCTGCGAACTCTGCAGCTACCTCGAATATCCACAAATGTCGCCTCGCACAGCTACTGGATCACTGCTGAGAGGTACCTGGATCTGCACACAAGGTGCAGGGAGTAAAATGAGTACTCTGCCAGACTCAATGGTAATAAACAAGGGTAAGACAGTGCAGATAAGAAATCCGCAATAAAGCACTTATGTAAAGCTATAATCAGCTACCCTGTCATAGAATCAATCTTCACTGTACCTGTACCAACAAATACCAATAAATAGCATAACAGCTAGCAGATGTAGCTAAATGCAATGCAATGCATGATATGACCGCTACGGCGCGTAGCTCGACTCCAATTTTGGGTACCCGTGCTCACTGTGGGGGTTCAGACTCCGGAGGGGCTCCTACAGCCCAAGCACATCTCATAGAGATATCCCCGCGGCGTGCAGTCCGATCCAACATATATCTCGCTGCGGCGTGCAGCCCGATCCACTACTAGTCAGCTAATATGCAGATACAGCCTCGCAGGCTCAAAAGTAGTTTTTGAAAACTCTTTTTATCATTTTTCACTTGGAAAACAGTAATATCAAGTTCCAGAGATTGGAATTAGCATAATAACAGAAATAGCTGCCGGACTAGTAGTAAACTAGCATGTCTATATGATAAGACAATGATAACGATCCTCGCGGGATCCAATAACTGGCTCACGGCCCACATGTATACTCAACCGCCCAAGAAGGGGGTTCCTCGCTCAAGAGTGGCCATTATCACAATATATATATATGCAACCATCCGAGAAGGAGGTTCGACGGCTCGAGAATAGCCAATAATACAATATCAACAGGTCGGACTAATATATAGTCTCCGGTTCATGATCGACCCCGCACTCTCAAGAGTGTGCGTGTCTCGCCGCTATACAGCGTCACAAAGTGGTATACCGGGGTTTCGAACCCGCTGGTCATCACCCACATCTATTACTCACCTCAATACGGCGTGACGACTATTCCGCAATGCCCTTGCCACGAGAATCAAGCTTCGCACGCGTAGAATCTGATCCAATACAGTAGAAATACAACAAATTAGGCCAATGGGACTACACCCAATCAATACAACTCAATTTACATCAAAATTCCCAAAGTTGTCAAAACCCGACTTTCGGTACGCTTATCGAAAAATCACGAAAGTCACATATTCGGAACCCTCATCTCAATACGAGTCTAAGGATATCAATTTTACCAAATTCGGACTCCATTTGCCCATTCAAAACCTTGATTTTCTAAAGTTCAAGCCTAGGGCTAAATCCTCCATAAATTACCCCCAATTCCTCCATTTTCATGATATAATTGCATAATATTACCAATACTAATCATAGTTTAAGTCCATAGTTGATTACCTGATGATTTCCCTTGAATTTCTCTTCAAAATCGCCCAAATCGCCTCTAAAGCCGAGACCCAAATGTGTGAAATGTTCTGAAATTTTTCTAACTTCTGATACACTTAACTTACAGCGATTTTCGTTTCTGCGGAAGAATTTCCGCTCATACGAGTCCGTATCCGCGACCAAAGGGTCGCTTCAGCGATTCCAGGCCTAGCCGGCCAATTCCGCTTCTGCGAGAAAAGGACCGCTTAAGCGCATCCGCTTCTGCAATAAAACGTCCGCTTCTGCGAAGCCATCCACTTCTGCGCTACAGAGCCCGCTCCTGCGGACTCGCCCAGGCGGTCAAGTGTCCGCTTCTGCGGACCTTCTCATTTTTCCTCTCGTCCGCTTCTGCGATCACTGGCTCGCACCAGCGATGCCGTTTCAGCGGAAGGATTTTCCGCTTCTGCGTAACCAAGCGCTCCTGCGCCCCTCGTCCGCTTCCGCGGACTCGCTCCTGCGCCCCCAATTCCGCAGGAGCGGAAACAACAGAAACAGAATCCCAACCTTCAATTTTTTCCACAATTTCTCCCGTTTAACCATCCGAAAACACCCCGAGGCCCCCGGGACCCCAACGAAAACCACCAACATACACCAAAACACGATACGAACTTGTTCCAATCATAAAAACACCATCCTAAACATTAAAATCACCAATTACACACGGATTCAAGCCTAAATTCCTTAAAACATTCCGATTTACACAATCAATCAAAAACCCGACCAAACGATGTCCGAATGACCTGAAATTTTGCAGGCACATCCAAAATCACCTAACGGAGCTACTGCAACTGTCGGAATTCCATTCCGACCCCCGGATCAAAATCTCACCTACCGTTCGGATTTCGCCAAAATTCAACCTTAGCCAATTCAAGCCTATTTCTACACCGGACCTCCAAATTCAATTCCGATCGCTCCCCTAAGTCACAAATCACCTCCCGAAACTAACCAAATCATCCGAATTCAATTCCGAGCCCTCTAACCAAATAGTCAACTCCGGGTTGACTTTCCTTATTCAAGTTTCCTTCACAAAGGCTATATGCCTCATTTTCAATCCAATTCACTCCTAATTCACCCGATAGACTTTAACACTGATATAAAAGCATAAAACATACAATTTCAACATAACGGGGTGGTAATTCCCGTGACGACGGGCCGGGTCGTCACAAGTCCTCCCGACTGGCCCAACATGAATTCACAGAGATTATATCTCGTCCCTCGATTTGGGAATCATAAGTCATAAAGGCAAATTATCACTAAGCACTCGAGTGCGTACATCAACATGTAGAAGGAATTTCAAGAATCATACCTCAAACTGAATCAAGTACGCACGATAAGAATTTCAAGAATTTGAAGCTTTCCTAAAAGGTTTGTAGACTCCCGAGGATAAGTACAGGCATCCCCGTACCGATCCACGAGACTCTACCAACCGGCTCATGACTCGCGAGACCTGTTAACCTAGGCTCTGATACCAACTTGTCACGACCCCAAACCCCGGCCGTGATGGCGCCCAACACATTGCTAGGCAAGCCCGACCATCTTATCCAATTACCAGCCAAGTATAATTAATACTGATTAATCGGCGTGATTAGCCTGTTTTTCATAACAAATCAAGAAGTGTAGAAATGAAATACAAGAACACAGTCCCAACCAAATCGTGGTGTCACAAGTCCGAGCCTCTACAAATGAGATCTACTACAAAATCAAGTCTAACCAGAATGGAGACAACAAAATGATAAAAAGAAAGAGGTCGGGTACTGCGGACGTTGGCAGCTACCTCGAAGTCTCCACAGAATGGGGATAATAAAGCAGTTGCGATAGCTCAACTGCCCTCCTGAACCTGTATATCTGCATAAAAAGTGCAGGGGAGTGGGGTGAGTATATTTCAACTCAGTGAGTAACAATAATAAACAATAACTGAAAATAAGAACTCCCGTACTATCACTAAATAGTTCTAAGGCAACCCCCACAGGTTAGTCATCACTATAATGAGTACTCTGATCCCCAGTCCACATCTATCTTATCTAGGTCCCACACTGACCACATCCTCGCTCGTACCACTACGATATACATCCATCTCAATGTATGGAGACATATACATCTGTCTATAACATATAAATATTTCAGTATATATATGAATATGAATAAGTATAATGTTGCGTCGCGCATCCCGCTCCAATACATATACGGCTGCGGCGCGTAGCCCGCTCCATTTAACATCGATGGAGCTCACTGGGGGTGTATACAGACTTCGGAGGGGCTCCCTAGGCCCAAGCGCTATGATGTTGCGGCGTGCAGCCCGATCCACACATGTATTACTGCGGTGTGCAGTCCGATCCAATATATATATGTATATATATTTATACTGCTGCGGCGCACAGCCCGATCCCATAATATATACAGCGTTCACTGAGAATGCGTGCAGACTCAAACTCCGAAGGGGCTCCTACAGCCCAAGCGCAATAATACTGCGGCGTGCAGTCCGTCCCACATGTATATTACATGTATATTACTGCGGCGTGCAGTCCGATCCAATATGTATACTGCTGCGGCGTGCAGGCCGATCCAATATAGGCATATATATATATATAATACCTCATAATGGGTCCTCGACCCTATCCCAGTCAGTATACACTTGGCTCTCAGGCCCAATATAATATATCACAGTGGGTCCTTGACCCTGTCTCGGTTAATATAGACTTGGCCTTTCAGGCCCAATATAACATCTCATAGTGGGTCCTCGACCCTATCTCATCTCAATCGGTATAAACTTGGCCTTTCAGGCCCACTCAGCTAGAACAGGGAATTCCACCCTAGATAATCTCTCTCAATGTACACATCTAGTACAGGCTCATATTATGCTATGCAGCTAGAGCTATGGCTGAGTGTATATTTCCAACACGATGTAAAGGTCACCTAGCTCTATAGGTTCCCTAATGCTCTACAGATCGGCACAAGGCCCCAAACATGGCTATCAGCCCAATTGCACAGTTATAAACTTATTATCAGTCATAACACACAGTATACTATTAGTCAGGAAGGACTAAGTCCGGACCCCCAATCACAATGTCACCACGCCCGTCATAGAACGCGTGTCTCATCTCAATATAGCACTGTGAAGTGCTAGTACGGGGTTTCAAACCCTCAGTACATTGTTTACTACTACCACTCACCTCGAACCGGTAGAAGTTTCATGCCCGCGATGCCTTAGCTCATCGAACCGGCATCCACGCACGTCAAAACTAGCCAAAATCAGTACAAATATATCAAAATAGGCTAATGGAACATAACCCAATCGAAAGAACTCGAAAAATATCAAAAATCACGAAAGTGGCAAAACCCGAGCCCCGGGCCCACATCTCAAAAAAATTTTGAAATTTATATTTCCGGAATCCTCGTCTCGCCACGAGTCCGTACATACCAAATTCACAAAAATTGGAGTTCATTTGTCCTCTTAAATCACTATTTCTATCCAAGAGGGTTTTCTACCCTTTTCAACAAAAATTCTCAAATTAAACACTAAAACTTGCAATAGATTCTAAGTCCAGAATTATTCCGAGACACCTCCGAAACACTCCCGAGCCCTCGGGGCTCCAAACCAAATATGCACATTGACTCTAAAAAATCACATGAACTCGCTCGAGTGATCAAATCGCCAAAATAACATCAAAATCATCAATTTTCATCAAATCAAGGCCTAAGTTTCCAAAAACTTCCAAAAATGCACTTTCGATCAAAAACCCGACCAAACGATGTTCGAATGACCTGAAAATTTGCAGACATATCCAAAATCACCTAACGAAGTTACGGCAACTGTCAGAATTCCATTCCGACTCCCGGATCAAAATATCACCCATCGATTGGATTCTGCCAAAATTCCAACTTCGCCAAAATAGGCTAACTTCTTCACCGGACCTCCAAAATTACTTCCAATTGCGCTTCTAAGTCTTAAATCATCCCCCGAAACTAACCGAATCATCGGAATCAGTTGCGAGCCCTCTAACTCATAAGTCAATGTTGGGTTGACTTTTCCAACTTAAGCTTTCCTTAAAGAGATTAGTTGTCCCTTTTCCTACCAAAATCGATCCGAATTGACTCAAAGTTTGCACACAAGTCACATTCGACATTACGGACTTGTACCAACTTTCGGAATCGCATTCTAACCCCGATATCAAAATTTTCACTTACGGTCGAATTTTCTCATAAACCTTCAAATTCCTATATTTAGCCAAATGACTTCAAAATGACCTTCGGACATCCGAAGTCACTTCCGATCGCTTTCCTAACTCCAAAATTACCATAGATCTGTTCCCAGACTCGGAATCCCATTGGACATCTATAACTCTAAAATGCCTTCCAACCCAAATTTATGAAATTTTTCTAAAATACTAACTTCTACCATATACGCCGAAATGCTCACGGGTTATCAAAAACCAAATCAGGACATACGCCCTAGTTCAAAATCATCATACGAGCATGCTGGAACTTTTAGATCCCAATTCCGAGGTCATTTACTCAAAGTTCCACTCCTAGTTCATTTCTTCAACTTTAAGCTTTCAAAATGAGAATTTCCATTTAGATTTGACTCCAAACTTCCTGAATTTTAATTCTGACCATACACACAAGTCAATATACCTAAGATGAAGTTGTTCATGGCCTCAATCTGCTGAATGACGCGTCGGGGCTCAAAACGACCGGTCGGGTTGTTACACATACCTACTAAACGAAATGGCAGATAATTATAAGATATTAATCTTTTATGTACTTAGAAAGATAACCGAACCTGAAATTAGAAAAAATATATGGAATCAAATTCAAGAATACGAAAATCTAGTTTTAACAGAAATAATTAACCAAGAATGGAGTGAAGAACTAGAAGAACTAGAAGAAGCCTATAATAATGAAGAACTAGATAGAGTATATAATTATGACTACACTAATATATGGGATTCAGGACCCGAAACAGACTAAGATATGATAAATTACGAATATTTAAATTATTGGACAGAAACTATGCTTGAAATAGCTAAAACCGAACAAAATATGAAAAATGATTTAGATAATTATATGCAAACTAAAAAAATCACACCCATAGAGTCACTAAATAAAAATATAGAAAAATTACTGTTATTAAAAACTTTAGCTAAAGAAAATTATAATTTAGCATTTAACCAGCAATGAATCGATTATATTGTGAATTTAATTACTTAAAAATCTCTAAAAATAATAATGATAGACTAGAACAACTTATAGATATAATTTCAGAATTAGAATGGAAACTAATTATACAACTTAAAAAATGAATAAAGAGGAATTTGCAGTAGACGAAAAAACATATGAAAACCCAGAAGGACTAAAAATAAAAATTGTGTTTTCTAATATAGGAAGAAAATATAAGAAAATAGGAGATAACTTATATCTAATGTTAGAAAAAGAATCACTAAAACTAGAAGATAGCTTAACTGCTTTAGTAAGAATAACAAGAGAAAATGAGGAAATAGATCGAAAATATGAGATAGAAAAAATTAAACAACAATCAAAAAGAGAAATAAAACAGATAGAAGAAACAAAAAATGCTAAAATAATAGAATTAGAAAAAGAATTAAACATGTTAAAAGAACTATACGAAGCTAGACAAAAAGAAAAAGAACAAGAAAATAAATTACAACTTGAGATAAATAGATTCAAAGAACAATTACAAGAAGAAAAATTAGAAATAATTAGAACAGAAGAAATAAATGAACCAAATAATAATAATGATTTAGAAAATTATTAAGAAACAAGCGAAACATATACGGAAATCTTAGAAAATATAGCACAAGTCGAACAAAATGAAGAAGGTAGAAATGATCGTATAGAAATAAATGCGATAATAGATGAAAAAACTTGTACATCAGGAACAAAAGATATACAATCAGAGCAAAAAAGTTATATAAATTATGAAAATAATTATAAGAAAACCATATAGAAATGATAAAGAACCAAGATATACAAAATGGATTCCAACACAAATACCAACAACAATACAAAATATTTTTTTAGATCTAGACTGTGTAAAAGATATAAATAAGACAATCCAGTTATGGGTAGGATACATGACGAAACAGATTATAGACAATAAAATAGGAATATCAGATGTACCAGAATACATAGAAAGAACGTTAATAGGAACAACTAAGTTATGGTTACAAAATATAACTAAAGATGCCTTAGGAGTATTAAGAAATGATAAAAAAACTAGATGGTGAAAAAGCTACAACAGCTATAGAAATTTTGCATAAATATGAAACAACTATAAGAAATGAATTTAGTAGTGCAGAAACAGAAATAGTAGAACAGCATAGAGAAAAAATATAAAATAGAAATCTAATGTCAAAATTAGCAATATGTAATATGTGTTACATTGTGATGACCCAAAGGGTCATCACTTGTTTTATTAATCATTTCGAGCTTCTGAGGTCTTGAAAACCTCATTTATAGTTGCCTCGATTTGCGTGCATAGTTCGGCCACAAAGCTGGAAAATTTTTATGTTGAAATATGTGAAAAATTTGAGGAATTTTGATATTAATATTGATATGGTTGACTTTGGTCAACATTTTTGATAAACGAACCCGGAACCGTGATTTGACGGTCTCAGAAAATCCGAGAAAAATATGGAACTTGGGCGTATGCCCGGAATTGAAATCCGAGGTCTTGAACCCCGGTAAAAGAATTTTTCTGTTAAATTGTTTTCTGAAAATGTTTAAGGAAAATGAAACTGAAATTTTATTGAAAAGTGGTGATATCGGGCTTGTATTTTGGTTCTAACACCCGGTACAAGTCAAATATATTGGTTAAGCGCTTCCTGTAAAGTTTGGTTGAAAACGGACGTCGTTTAACGTGTTTCGGCCTTAAATTGGAAATTTTGGAAATTGTGAAATTTGAAAGAATTCTTGAGTTTTAAGGCTCAATTCATTGATTTTGATGTTATTTTGGCGATTTGATCGCTAGCAAGTTTGTATGATGTTTTTAAGTCAGTGTGCATATTTGGTTTGGAGCCCCGAGGGCTCGGGTAAACTTTGGATAGGCCAAGAGATCAATTTTTCATGTTACAAAGTTGCTGTTAGCACCTGGTCTGCAGAGTTCGCAAATGCGAACAATAGTTCGCAAATGCGAACTTCCCAATATTCTGCAGAGTTCGCAAATGCGAACAATAGTTCGCAAATGCGAACAATAGTTCGCAAATGCGAACTACCCCAATATTCTGCCTGTGTTCGCAAATGCGAACAATAGTTCGCAAATGCGAACTTCCCAATATTTTGCCTGTGTTCGCAAATGCGAACTTCCCAATATTCTGCCTGTGTTCGCAAATGCGAACAATAGTTCGCAAATGCGAACTTCCCAGTTTTGTCTTGGCTTCGCAAATGCGAACAAAAGTTCGCAAATGCGAACTTCCCAGCCTTAGCTTATTTTTCAAACTCCAGAAATTGGTCGGGGTTCGCAATTGCGAACCCATGTTCGCAAATGCGAACACAGAGACCTGTAAATCCCGATTTCCAGCTTCATTTTCCACATTTCATAACCCAAAAACACCCATTGACGATTTTTCACGAACTCCCTCTTCTTCAAAACAATTGTAAGTCACTTTTTACTCAATTCTTTCAATTCCTAACAACATTAAACATGTTTTTCAATAGAAATCAAAGGTTTTCATGGTAGAATTTCTTGTTTTTGGTAGAATATAGGGTTTTTCATGAATTAGGAAATTGGACCTCGAATCGAGGTCCGATTTTGAAACAAATCATATACTTGAACTCGTGGGGGGATGGGCAAACGGATTTTGGTCCGAACCCCGAGGTCCGACCATGTGGGTCCGGGGTCGAAATTCACTATTCCGGGCATAATGTTGTAAAAGTTGAAATTGGCCTTATGAATTAGTTTGTTGAGTAGTATTGATGATATTAAATCAATTGTGTATAGATACGATTGGATTGGAGCCGAATTTGAAAGGAAAAGGCATTGCCACAGATTGAATTGTTCGTAAATCATTCGAGGTAAGTGTTTGTTCTATCCTAGCTTGAAGGAACAGGAATTTAGTTATGTATAAATTGTTGATTAAGAGTTATTGGTGTTATACCGGTAATGGAAATAAATTGTTGAAATTATTATCAATTCTTGGTTCAAAACCGGTAATTATATGTAACGACCCGGCCCGTCGTTACGGGAATTTACCACCCCGTCATGTTGCAATTACATGTTTTATGCTTTTATATCAGTGTTAGAGCCTATCGGGTGAGTTAGGAGTGAATTGAATTGAAAATGAAGCACATAGCATGTTTGAAGGAAGTTTGAATATGGAAAGTCAACCTAGAGTTGACTATTGAGTTAGAGTGCTCGGAATCAGATTCTGCTGATTCGACTAGTTTCGGGGGATCATTTATGACATAGGAGAGCAATCGGAATTGAATTTGGAGGGCCGGTGTAGAAATAGGCTTGAATTGGCTAAGGTTGAATTTTGGCGAAAACCGAACGGTAGGTGAGATTTTGATCCGGGAGTCGGAATGGAATTCCAACAGTTGCAGTAGCTCCGTTAGGTGATTTTGGATGTGCCAGCAAAATTTCAGGTCATTCGGACGTCGTTTGGTCGGATTTTTGATGGAATGTGATTTGGAAGTGTTGAAGAAAATTAGGCTTGAATCCGTGTGTAATTGGTGATTTTGATGTTTAGGATGGTGTTTTTATCATTGGAGCAAGTTCGTATCGTGTTTTGGAGTATGTTGGTGGTTTTCGTTGGGGTCCCGGGGGCCTCGGGGTGAATCCGGACCATCATCCGGCATTTTTGGAACTTAAAAATCTTCAGAAAAATTGCAGATCTCTTGGCAAAATCCAAGCCTTAGCGTTCGCGTGGCATGGGCCGCGTTCGCGAAGGCCAAGCGAGTCAAGCATCGCGATCGCGAGACAGGGTATCGCGTTCGCGTAGGCCAGGATTCTTGAGCTTCGCGATCGCGTTCAGGATGTCGCGTTCGCGTAGGTTTGTCAGGGTGTGCATCGCATTCGCGTGAGGGTTATCGCGAACGCGTAGAAGGAAAATCAGACGGCTGGGAGCTAGTGCATCGCGAACGCGTTAGGGAGGTCGCATTTGCGAAGGTCAATCCGGAGCTGGGCATCGCGAACGCGTGGCAAGGAACACGAATGCGTAGAAGAAAAGTCCCAGGCAGTGAATTAAAACCAGAAACATTTCACATACGGGTTTCATTTCATAAACCCCCATTTTTGAGCCCTAGAGAGAAGAAATCACGGGAAAAATGCTGGGAAATCATCGGGTATTCATCGGAGGTAAGATTCTTGACTCAAAAACATCATTTTATGGTAGAATTAACATCAATCTTCATGAATTTGGGTAGAAATTATGAAGGATTGTGGCCTAGATATTGAAAACGAAAATTTGGGTTTTCAAAGGCCAATTGAACTCCGATTTTAGTAAATTTTATATGTACGGACTCGTGGCGAGACGAGGATTCTGGAAATATGAGTTTCGAGATTTTTTGAGATGTGGGCCCGGGGCTTGGGTTTTGCCAATTTCGTGATTTTTGATATTTTTCGAGTTCTTTCGATTGGGTTATGTTCCATTAGCCTATTTTGATATATTTGTGCTGATTTGTGCTAGTTTTGACGTGCGTGGATGCCGGTTCGAGGAGCTAAGGCATCGCGGGCATGATCTTTCATCGGTTCGAGGTGGGTAATTCTTGTAAATGATGTCCTGAGGGTTAGTAAACCCCGGACTTGCACATCTTAGTGATGTGTTGAGGTGACTTGCATGCCGAATAACGGGCGTGGGGTAGAGCACCATTGGGGATCGTGACTTGGTCCGTCCCGCGTAATAAATAATAACATCTAATTGTTAAAATGAATTGGACTAATTATCACATTTGGGTTTCGTGCCAATTATTTGAATCTTTCCAGGATTGGTATCACTATTTTGGTAACACGGAGCATATTTTATTCTAAATTTAAGGTTTAAAATGGAATTATTGCTATTCAGCATTTTTATAAGATTATGAAAAACTTGAACAAGGTCTTAATAATATTTTTTGCTGTGAGCAAATATGATATTGTTGTCGTAGGGCTTTCTTGATTATTTGTTAGACTGATTGGGGCCGAGGGCCATATGTTAGGGCATGACATTCATGTGAGCATATGCATACACATGCATGGATCGGATTGCACGCCGTAGTGGTATATGGATCGGGCTGCGCGCCGCAGCAGGTGTGATATTGATATTGTGCTTGGGCCGTAGGAGCCCCTCCGGAGTCTGGACACCCCCAGTGAGCACGGGTACCCAAAAGGATCGGGCTACACGCCGTAGCAGTCATATGCATTGCATGGCATACATACATTGGTTTACGTGTACTACGTGGCATAACATTTTAGCACTCATACTTTATTGGCACATGTGCATTTGTTGCTTTATTGACCAGATCTCCTGGTATAAATTGTTAAGGAGTGCTGAGCCCGAGAGGCTGATTTCAGTGCTGACTTGCACTGCTTGAGATTCTCCCATGTATTGGTATGTTATAATGAAAGAAAGTAGCTAAAAATTGAGATTTCTAAGTAATCTACTCACATATGCTGAAAAGGAATAAAATGATAGTGTTTTGAAGTTTTATGATAGTTCTGTATTATGTAGCAAGAGATAGTGCCTTGCGTGGTTTTCTTCCCTTCAGCATTATTTACTTTTATTACCGCTGAGTTGGAAGTACTCACACCCAACTCCCTGCACCTTGTGTGCAGATCCAGGTACATTACAGCAGAGCTGATTCCATTGCGGCTCGGGAGTGCTTTTGGACAGTCGAGGTAGTTGCCAGCGTTCGCAGGACCTGATTCTCCAGTTTGTCTATATTTTGTTCTGATCATCCCACACTTGTGCACAGTTATATTCACTATTTACACTTGTATATTCCGTAGAGGCTCATGACTCTTGACCCTTCGGTCTATGGGAGTTGGCACGTGTTGGGACTTGGCTCCCTATTTTTAATATGTATCTATCACTGTTGAATTAATTCTGTATACTTAAATTGGATAAAGTGAGCTTATGGCTCCGTGATTGTTGTTAATTGGTCAGGCTGGCCTAGCAGTGTGTTGGGCGCCATCACGATCGGATTTGGGGTCGTGACAAGTTGGTATTAGAGCCTAGGTTTACCAGGCCTCATGAGTCTTGAGCTGGTTGGTAGAGTCTTGTGGATCGGTACGGGGACGCCTGTACTTATCCTCGAGAGGCTGCAAACCTTTAGGAAACACTTCACATTTCTTGGAATTCTTATCATGCGCACTTGATTCAGCTTGAGATAAAAATTTTGAAATTCCTTCCACACGTTTGTGTACGCTTCGAGCGCTCAGTAATATAATTGCCTTGAGAGTTTGTGATTCCCCGATCGAGAGGCGAGGTATAATCTCTGTGAATTCATGTTGGGCCAGTCTGGAGGACTTCAGGCCAGATCTTGTCTATGGTTTGAGCACTAAGGTATTAATTTCGCGAGTCGGTATTATGAAGTTCATACGATCGGTATTGATCTCTATTGTGCAAATGGCAGTTTGATAATGGGAGAGCTGTAAGGTATTCAGTTCTTATTGTGATTTGATATGTAGCCCTAGCTATAGGCGTGAGAAATAATTATCATATCTCGTAATTGGAAGGTAAAGTGCCTTATGTGTAGTGGAACGAGTTTAAACTCGGGAAGACTAAAGTGATTTTGATATGTGTTATGATTCGAGCAGGTACAGCGCAGGTTCAATTATAAATTATGATAATATGATTCGTATAGTATTGAGATTTAATGTTGTTGAAATACATTGTCATATCTTGTTGAGTTGTGGATGTATTGTTAGAATGGTTTGGTGATTCTCTGGCAGGTGGATAGGCCACTTTACAAAGGAAACTCTGCCGAAAGTTTTGGAAAATTTGGGACTTAGAAAGATTTCTTTCACCTAAATAGGAGGCATAACTGTTGTGTGTGAATGAATGCAAGAATTGCAAAAGAGTTAATATTTCCTGATGATTCGAATCTCCGCCGAAGCTTGTAAATGACTTGAGTTTAATCTAACTAGAACTTTGTGGCATCATTTGAGTAAGAATGCTATGAGTAGCTAAAAGTGATTTGATGTATGACTCCGAGCTAAGTTAGGGAGGTTGTTATTGATTAACTGATTGCACTATCGTGTGCTGTGTTGGCTCTGTCTCTAGGTATGTTGGGAAATTTTGATAAAGGTTATGGTGCTTCGTAGATATGAAGAAATACTAGGATGTTGCGAACTTATGTTGGTAAAGAATGTTCGGTGTATAGAAAAGAAAGATAGCTAATTGTATCCGTATGTAATCATGATCTGCAGTGTCAGAGTTCTAATAAGGCGCGAGTGGTTCTGTTCAATAAGATAGTTGAATTACAGCTGAATAAGGATGACTGACGCCCGAGAATTATTTACGATGTTCAAGATTTTACTTGTAACAGTCAGGTGTCTTACGATTGTGCATGTGGCTAAAGATGGTGGTTTCGTTAGAAGAGATCGGTACTTGTGTTATATTATGTGAATGATGGGATTCTATGTAATCCGTATTGGAAGGTAATGATAACGAATTCAAATCGCAAAGAGGTTCTTCAAAATAAAGTATTGTAGGATGTGATCCTTCCGGGAAATATTGAGAGAGTATTCAGTGGCCTATATGTCTTAGACCGTGTGGTCTTATGTACGAGTCTCGTGTGGAATGAGTTGATGTGTTATGGTGCTACAGTAATGGCTAATATTAAATCAAAGATGAATCGGAAAGGAAACTGGGTAAATGGAACAACTTGTTAATAAACCGAAGCGGTATGATAAAGAATACGACTAATTCCCGGTATGTGGTTGAAGTAATGAGTCTTGCAGATATTGTGCAATAAAGCTTTTGAGTGCTGGCAGTCGTGTAACCCGATATGGGTATAATATGGGTATAAAGACTCAGTCCTGACAGTTTAACTTATGCAATGTGATTCGGAGAAAGAGTTTATGATGTGTTTTAATGTGGTTTGAAAAATGAGTATATTTCCTGTTGGTATGCAAAGCTTGGAATGTGTAATGAGTTTTCTCTATATGGGATCATAAAAGTCCTTGACTAGTTGAGTGCGTCGATGTTTGCGGCGTAGGAAAGGGATAAGAATTTCCATGTTATCTTAGTATGGTTTTGTATATGCGATGTGTTATGAAAAAGTTGATAATGGTATATTCTAGGTTTTGAGATAAGTTCATAATATATGGGAAGTCAATAAAATTATTGAGCAGCACGGACAACTGCAGGTGAATTAAGAATCGATCTTTCTGATAATTTAAGAAAATGGTACCGCTATTCTATTAACTTGGCAGGGAATATGATCCAAAAAGGACAAGGTAATGTAAACTGATGATATCCAGTGGTATGGTGGTATTCTCTTGTTGGATCGACTATAATAACTGAGTCGTTGATGGCATAGTGAAATTTTTGAATGGCCGTCGTGGTATGAATAGACGCTTGATGTGCGTTATGTATTCGTACGGTGGAGTGTGGAACCAGGTATAGCGATTCATGTGTTACATATCTGTTGGAGACTAGAAGTTCTCGTAATCCGCCTATGCAGTGGTTGTATATCGCGTGTATCGGCACCGTTTTGTGATTATTGGAAATCGAAAGCCCTAGTGGCTCTCTCTTAGCTTGATATGATGAATTGGGGTTATGATACCTTATTTCAGACTAGTTGACATAAGTCAGGTCGTCTAGACAAATAATCTAGAATGTATTATGATGGGCAATAATAAGAAGGTTTCAATTGTTGAACAAGCCCTTAACTGGGAAATCTTGTTACAACATCATGATAACAAATTAACAATTTTCATTCTGAGAAAACAATAATTATGATTCTCTTGCAGAAAATGGAATATCTTGATTAATTGTTTGAATGATTTTCTTCGAGGTTATATATATATATATATATATATATATATATGAGAAACATATAAACATACAAATTTTACATATGTGCGTGTGTGTGTGTGTTTGCTATAATGAGAAAAATTCGACTCGATATGCATTTTCTTTTTTTTGCGAGATTTACGCGTGGATCGGGTGGCACGCCGCCACGGGTATGTCGTTGGAGCGGGTTGCACGCCGCAACAGAATGTTGTGAAAATATAGTTAGTTATATGCTACTGGGTATACAATACTCCCCCTAGCTTCTGAGGAAAAGTCCGTTTTGAGTATCGCTTGGCAAATGGCACGTTGGTTGTGTCCTTTCAGGATTTGATAGCATACGTTAATTGTTTCACCGTCGGTGAGGTTGATTGCTTGGGTTCAAGACCTAGATATGTGCGTGGCTAACCGTTTTAAGCTTAGTGGCTTGAGGTGCCTCATGAGTAATAACGTTCGGATAGAATCACGAATCGTGGCAAGGCCACGTGATGTTATGACCTCTCGAGGAGGATTCAAGTACTCTATTTCTATAATGCGAGACGCGATCTCAGCTCTATGTTATGATGGCACAGAGGAATTGAATTGCAGCTCTGTTGCTGGAGACAGTTGTCATGATTTGAGCTGTCATGATTCGAGTGTGTTCAGACGTTTCTATTGGAGCCTATGTCGTGCTCGTCGTGGCTTAGGTCGGTGTTGAGGTATCGAATCACCAGTGCGGTGTGTTATGATCGAAATGAGTGTTGGAGCCAATAGTGAGTGTGAGTATATGTAATTTCAGCTAGTTAGAAAGGTAATACCGACATTTGGGTCCGAAATCTGTTGTGGTATCAGTTAAAAGTGAAATGGATTCATGAATAGTTGACCTGAGAGATGGGTTCGATATATCGCGTGTTCGGTTGCCGTGGGCATGATATGAAGGTGTTGGAACAAGACTCTATCTAATGAAGAGGGTTTTTCAGTTGGTATTTGGTTATCATGGGAAATTGTGATTAGAGACTATTGTCTCGAGTGATTGGGTTGTTTGATACATCATATGATCTCACCCGGAGTGGTGAGTATGGGTTATTGCAGTGGATTCTAGTGTATCCGGAGTATAGGTATGGGATTAACAATTGGTATATGATTTCGAAAAGTGCAATGTGGTTTATGGTTCAGATGGTTTGTGAGATTTTAGCTATATGGTGTTTTCGGACTTATGTGAGATAGGGTGACGTATGATCGCCCGGATATATGCTTGGTAAGGTCATTCGGCTATTGGGTTGCTTCTAGTACAACTCCGAGTCCGCTCGAGGACGAGCGTTTGTTTAAGTTGGGGAGAATGTAACGACCCGGCCCGTCGTTACGGGAATTTACCACCCCGTCATGTTGCAATTACTTGTTTTATGCTTTTATATCAGTGTTAGAGCCTATCGGGTGAGTTAGGAGAGAATTGAATTGAAAATGAAGCAAATAGCATGTTTGAATGAAGTTTGAACATGGAAAGTCAACCTAGAGTTGACTATCGAGTTAGAGTGCTCGGAATCATATTCTGATGATTCGACTAGTTTCGGGGGATCATTTATGACTTAGGAGAGCAATCGGAATTGAATTTAGAGGCCCGGTGTAGAAATAGGCTTGAATTGGCTAAGATTGAATTTTGGCAAAAACCGAACGGTAGGTGTGATTTTGATCCGGGAGTCGGAATGGAATTCCGACAGTTGCAGTATCTTCGTTAGGTGATTTTGGATGTGCCTGCAAAATTTCAGGTCATTCGGACGTCGTTTGGTCGGGTTTTTGATGGAATGTGTAATTTGGAAGATTTGAAGAAAATTAGGCTTGAATCCGTGTGTAATTGGTGATTTTGGTGTTTAGGATGGTGTTTTTATCATTGGAGCAAGTTCGTATCGTGTTTTGGAGTATGTTGGTGGTTTTCGTCAGGGTCCCGGGGGCCTCGGGATGAATCCGGACCATCATCCGGCATTTTGAAGCAAAGAAAGGTCTGCTGTAAATTGCAGATCTCTGGGCAGGATATTAGTCTTCGCGTTCGCGAAGGAGAAACAGGCGAAGCCTCGCGTTCGCATGAGGAACTACGCGTTCGCGTAAAAGAAATCCGGCTTCGCGATCGCGTTCAGGATGTCGCGTTCGCGTAGGTTTGTCAGGGTGTGCATCGCGTTCGCGTGAGGGTTATCGCAAACGCGTAGAAGGAAAATCAGACGGCTGGGAGCTAGTGCATCGCGAACGCGTTGGGGAGGTCGCGTTCGCGAAGGTCAATCCGGAGTTGGGCATCGCGAACGCGTGGCAAGGAACGCGAACGCGTAGAAGAAAAGTCCCAGGCAGTGAATTAAAACCAGAAACATTTCACATACGGGTTTCATTTCATAAACCCCCATTTTTGAGACCTAGAGAGAAGAAATCACGGGAAAAACACTGGGAAATCATCGGGTATTCATCGGAGGTAGGTTTCTTGACTCAAAAACATCATTTTATGGTAGAATTAACATCAATCTTCATGAATTTGGGTAGAAATTATGAAGGATTGTGGCCTAGATATTGAAAACGAAAATTTGGGTTTTGAAAAGTCAATTGAACTCCGATTTTAGTAAATTTTATATGTACGGACTCGTGGCGAGACGAGGATTCTGGAAATATGAGTTTCGAGATTTTTCGAGATGTGGGCCCGGGGCTCGGGTTTTGCCAATTTCGTGATTTTTGATATTTTTCGAGTTCTTTCGATTGGGTTATGTTCCATTAGACTATTTTGATATATTTGTGCTGATTTGTGCTAGTTTTGACGTGCGTGGATGCCGGTTCGAGGAGCTAAGGCGTTGCGGGCATGAGCTTTCGTCGGTTCGAGGTGGGTAATTCTTGTAAATGATGTCCTGAGGCTTAGTAAACCCCGGACTTGCACATCTTAGCGTTGTGTTGAGGTGACTTGCATGCCGAATAACGGGCGTGGGGTAGAGCACCATCGGGGATCGTGACTTGGTCCGTCCCGCGTAATAAATAATAACACCTAATTGTTAAAATGAATTGGACTAATTATCACGTTTGGGCTTCGTGCCAATTATTTGAATCTTTCCAGGATTGGTATCACTGTTTTGATAACACGAAGCATATTTTATTCTAAATTTAAGGTTTAAAATGGAATTATTGCTATTCAGCATTTTTATAAGATTATGAAAAACTTGAACAAGGTCTTAATAATATTTTTTTGCTGTGAGGTAATATGATATTGTTGTCGTAGGGCTTTCTTGATTATTTGTTAGACTGATTGGGGCCGAGGGCCATATGTTAGGGAATGACATTCATGTGAGCATATGCATACACATGCATGGATCGGACTGCACGCCGCAGTGGTATATGGATCGGGCTGCGCGCCGCAGTAGGTGTGATATTGATATTGTGCTTGGGCTGTAGGAGCCCCTTCGGAGTCTGGACACCCCCAGTGAGCACGGGTACCCAAAAGAATCGGGCTACACGCCGTAGCAGTCATATGCATTGCATGGCATACGTACATTGGTTTATGTGTACTACGTGGCATAACATTTTAGCACTCATACTTTACTGGCACATGTGCATTTGTTGCTTTATTGACCAGATCTTTTGGTATAAATTGTTAAGGAGTGCTGAGCCCGAGAGGCTGATTTGAGTGCTGACTTGCACTGCTTGAGATTCTCCCAGGTATTGGTATGTTATAATGAAAGAAAGTAGCTAAAAATTGAGATTTCTAAATAATCTACTCACATATGCCGAAAAGGAATAAAATGATAGTGTTTTGAAGTTTTATGATAGTTCTGTATTGTGTAGCAAGAGATAGTGCCTTGCGTGGTTTTCTTCCCTTCAACATTATTTACTTTTATTACCGCTGAGTTGGAAGTACTCACACCCGACTCCCTGCACCTTGTGTGCAGATCCAGGTACATTACAGCAGAGCCGATTCCATTGCGGCTCGGGAGTGCTTTTGGACAGTCGAGGTAGCTGCCAGCGTTCGCAGGACCTGATTCTCCAGTTTGTCTATATTTTGTTCCGATCATCCCACACTTGTGCACAGTTATATTCACTATTTACACTTGTATATTCCGTAGAGGCTCATGACTCTTGACCCTTCGGTCTATGGGAGTTGGCACGTGTTGGGACTTGGCTCCCAGTTTTTAATATGTATCTATCACTGTTGAATTAATTCCGTATGCTTAAATTGGATAAAGTGATCTTATGGCTCCGTGATTGTTGTTAATTGGTCAGGCTGGCCTAGCAGTGTGCTGGGCGCCATCACGACCGGATTTGGGGTCTTGACACTATAAATATTGTTGATGGAGAGATTATTGGCTAAATGCCGGTAATATATATATTTATGAATTGGGATCGTGTGGCATGCCGACCACTTATATATTTATGAATTGGGATCGTGTGGCGCGCCGACCACTTATATAATAAGAAATAGGATCGTGTGGCACGCCGACTACAAAGAGATTTAAATCTTGGCATTGGCCATAGTTGCCGGTAGCCTATATATATATTTGGGAGCGGGTGGTACGCCTTGCCGGTAGCCTATTGATATATTTGGGAGCGGGTGGTATGCCTACCACAAGATATAATTACTGTGATAGTTGGGAGCGGGTGGTACGCCTACCACGAGATATGAAATGAGAAAGGAATTGAGACATGAAAGTAAGATTTATTCTGTTGACTAGATTATTCTGGATATCACGAGTTATTGACTGTTATTTCAGAGCAGAGTCTTTCCTTATAAATGTTTTTGGTACATGTATATATATATTGCAACTGTATAGGTTTTTGTGGGTGACTGGCCTTAGTCTCGTCACTATTTCACTGGAACTGCACAGGTTTATGTGGGTGTCTGGTCTTAATTTGCCGGGATAGGCCAGATACTTACCAGCCCATGGGGTCTGTTGTGCTGATGCTACACTCTGCGCTCTTTTTGTGCAGATACAGGTTTCAAACAGCAACAACAATAGTAATGCTGGTGTTGGTACTTGGACCAGCGAGACACCGAGGTAGCCTTGCAGGCGTTCGTAGGACCCGTTTTCTCCTCAATCTTTATTTTTAGTCTGTTATATCATGTATTCGAGATAAGCAGTTTTATATTTCTTTCAGACAGTTATGTCTAGTTTACTTAGCAGTTCGTGAGCTAGTGATACACCAGTCTTGGGTAGTGTATCATGTTTGGGGTTTTCTTTATCATATTTGATAAGATTGACTAAGTCTTCCGCTAAGTTTAATTATTCCGTTGTGATTTATTTGTTATTAATTTTAAAGTCTTAATAAGAAATTGGTAATTAATGAAGGTGTAATTAATATTTGGCTTGCCTAGCTTCCGCTAGTAGGCGCCAATATGACCCCCGATGGTGGGAAATCCGGGTCGTGACAAGTTGGTATCAGAGCACTAGGTTACATAGGTCTCACAACTCACGAACAACCTTGGTAGAGTCTGAAGGATCGGTACGGAGACATCTGTATTTATCCTCCAGAGGCTACAGAGTTAGGAAAATATTCCCTTTATTCTTTCCAGTCGTGCGACTTGATCATTCAAATGTTAATTGAACTTCTACTCTTTTCTTCCGCAGAGGGTAAGGACACGTGCATCCTCATCTACTGGCCAGCAGCCCGAGGTCCCAGCAGCGGCAGCTCCCGTGAGGGGCAGGGGCCGAGGTAGGGGTAGAGCTCAGCCCCGAGCAGCGGCCCAAGTGGCAGAACCTCAGGCTCATATCGAGGAGGAGGTTCCAGCCCCAGCAGCTCCAGTAGGCCCAGCTCAGGTCCTAGGAGGATTTATGTTTTCACCGAATCTTCATGATGCTTTGGTCCGGATAGCAGGTTTTATGGCCAATATCACCAGAGCAGGTTTATTACCAGTAGCACCAGCCACTTCTCAGGCTGGAGGAGGTAATCAGACTCCTGCTACGCGCACTCCGGAGCCAGTAATTCCCCAGGCTCAGGTTCTTGTGATTCAGCCAGTTGAGGCAGCTCAGCCTGTTATTGTGATTCTGTCTAATGATGGTGCAGCTATGTCCGCTGACGCATTATGGAGATTGGACAGGTTTACCAAGCTATTCACTACCACATTCAGTGGCACTCCTTCATAGGATCCACAGGATTTCCTATATAGCTGCCACGAGGTTCTCCGTACTATGGGCATTGTGGAGACTAATGGTGTGGACTTTGCTACTTTTCGATTATCTCGTTCTGCCAAGACTTGGTGGAGGGATTATTGTCTATCCAGGCCAGCGGGATCATCATCTTTGACTTGGGGGCAATTTGCAGAATTGTTCTTGGAGAAGTTCCTTCCAGCAACTCAGCGGGAGGCTCTACGTAGACAATTTGAGCGTCTTCATTAGGGTTCTATGTCTGTCACACAGTATGAGACTAGGTTCGTGGACCTGGCTCGTCATGCTACTATTATACTTCCCACAGATCGGGAAAGGGTGAGAAGGTTTATTGATGGCTTGAATCAGCCAATTCGACTACAGATGGCTTTGGGTGCAGGAACTGAAATCACTTTTCAGGAGGCGGCTAATGCAGCCCGCCGGATCGAGATGCCTCTGTCACAGGGAGCAAGACATGGATCAAATAAGAGATCTCGTAATTTGGGTAGATTCAGTGGTACCTCGTCCGGAGATAGAGATTTTCATGATAGAGGCCATCCTCTTAGGCCTTATCAGTCAGCTCTTCAGGTTTCTCATGATGCTTCTGGTGATCGTAATTCTCAGCCACGCTACTCTGATCAGCAGCCTATCAATGCACCACCACTTCGCTATTTTCAGCAGCCGAGGGCTTGTTTTACGTGCGGTGATCTTAGGCACATTGCAAAGTATTGCCCTCGAGCTTCTGACAGATCTCACCAGCAGGGTTCTCGTGCCATGATTCAGGCCCCAGTTCCCTTACAGCCTGCCCAACCAGCTAGAGGCGGAGGTAGAGGACATAGAGGTGGAGGTAGAGGTCATAGAGGTGGAGCTCAGACCGATAGAGGTAGAGACCAGCCAGCAGCTGATCGTCCTAGAGATACTGCTCAGGGTGGTGGGGCACAGCCCCGATGTTTTGCACTTCCCGCCAGACCAGAGGCTGAGTCTTCTGATGCCGTCATTACAGGTATTATTTTGGTTTGTGATAGAAAGGCATCAGCATTATTTGACCCTTGGTCTACATATTCGTACGTGTCTTCCTATTTTGCACCGTACTTGATTCAGCCCAGTGATCCACTGAGTGTTCCTGTTCCTGTGTCTACACCAGTAGGCGATTCTATTGTGGTTGATCGAGTTTATCGGTCATGTATTATAGTAATTGAGGGTCTCGAGACCCGTGTTGATTTATTGCTCCTAAATATGGTGGACTTTGATATTATATTACGCATGGACTGGCTATCTCCATATCATGCTATTTTAGATTGCCATGCCAAGACTGTGACTTTAGCTCTGCCGAATTTGCCTCGTATAGAGTGGAGAGGAATTTCAGGTCATACTGGTCGCAATGTAATTTCTTATGTTAAGGCTTAGCGTATAGTTGGGAAAGGATGCTTGGCTTATTTGGCCTATGTCCGTGATTCCAGTGCTGAGGTTCCTTCTATTGACTCTGTGCCTGTGGTTCGCGAATTTCCTGAAGTATTTCCTTCAGACTTGCCAGGTATGCCGCCCGATAGGGACATTGATTTTTGCATTGACTTGGCTCCAGGCACTCAGCCCATTTCCATTCCCCCATATCGTATGGCTCCGCCAGAGTTAAAAGAATTGAAGGAACAGTTGCAGGATTTACTTGAAAAGGGTTTCATTAGACCCAGTGTTTCGCCGTGGGGTGCACCCGTATTATTTGTAAAGAAGAAAGATGGTTCGATGAGAATGTGCATTGACTATCGGCAGTTAAACAAGGTGACTATCAAAAATAAATATCCACTTCCGCGAATTGATGATTTATTTGACCAGCTTCAGGGTGCCAAGGTATTTTCAAAGATAGATTTGAGATCTGGCTATCATCAGCTGAAGATTAGGGCATCTGATGTCCCTAAGACAGCGTTCCGCACTCGGTTTGGACATTATGAATTTCTTGTCATGTCTTTTGGGTTGACAAATACTCCAGCAGCTTTTATAGAATTAATGAATCGGGTGTTCCGGCCTTATTTAGACTTGTTTGTAATAGTCTTCATTGATGACATATTAATATATTCCCGCAGTCAGGAGGAGCATGCGCAGCATCTCAGAGTAGCCTTGCAGACTCTGAGAGATAGCCAGCTATATGCAAAAGTTTCAAAGTGTGAATTTTGGCTAAGTTCAGTTGCATTCCTGGGTCATATTGCGATGGCAGCAGGTATTCAGGTTGATCCGAAGAAAATTGAGGCAGTCAAAAACTGGCCTAGACCGACATCAGCCATAGATATTCTGAGTTTCTCGGGTTAGCGGTTATTATCGCCGGTTCGTAGAAGGATTTTCATCTATTGCAACCCCACTCTGACCAGATTGACCCATAAGGGTGTTCAATTTGAATGGTCCGATGAATGCGAGGCGAGCTTTCAAAAGCTCAAGACAGCCTTGACCACAGCACCGGTATTGGTTTTACCCACAGGTACGGGACCTTATATTGTTTATTGTGATGCTTCCCGTATTGGGCTTGGTGCAGTGTTAATGCAGGATGGCAAGGTTATTGCCTATGCTTCGAGGCAGTTAAAGATTCATGAAAAGAACTATCCAGTGCATGATCTAGAATTGGCGGTGATTATTCACGCATTGAAGATTTGGAGGCATTATTTGTATGGGGTAGCATGTGAAGTATACACCGATCATAAGAGTCTTCAGTATTTGTTTAAGCAGAAACATTTGAATTTGAGGCAGAGAAGATGGCTAGAATTGCTGAAGGATTATGATGTCACCATTTTATATCATCCGGGAAAAGGAAATGTGGTGGCCGACGCGTTTGACTAGGAAGTCAGCTAGTATGGGCAGTCTTGCTTATATTCCAGTCAATCAGAGACCACTTGCTTTGGATGTTCAGTCCTTGGCCAACCGATTTGCGAGGTTGGATATTTCTGAGCCTAGTCGAGTACTAGCTTGCACGATCGCTCGCTCTTCATTATTGGAGCGTATCCGCGATCAACAATATAATGATTCTTATTTATGTGACCTTAGAGATAAGTTTCAGCGAAGAGGTGCTAAATAGGTCACCTTGGATGCTGAGGGGATCTTAAGGCTGCAAGGTGCACATTTGTGTGCCAAATGTTGATGGGCTTAGAGAATTGATTCTAGAAGAAGCTCACAGTTCGCGGTATTCTATTCATCCAGGCGCAGCGAATATGTATCGAGATTTGCGTCAACATTATTGGTGGCGCAGAATGAAAAAGGATATTGTGGCATATGTGGCACGGTGTCTTAATTGTCAGCAGGTTAAGTATGAACATCAGAGACCTGGCGGTTTATTTCAGAGAATTGAACTTCCCGAATGGAAGTGGGAGCGAATCACGATGGATTTCGTTTCGGGACTTCCGAAGACTCGGAAGAAGTTTGATGCTGTTTGGGTGATTGTTGATAGGCTGACCAAGTCAGCTCATTTTGTTCCTATTGCCACTACCTATTCATCCGAGAGGTTAGCTGAGATTTATATCAGGGAGATCGTTCGCCTGCATGGCGTGCCAATCTCTATTGTTTCAGATCGAGGTGCACAGTTTACCTCACATTTCTGGAAGGCAGTTCAACGAGAGTTAGGCACGCAAGTTCAGCTAAGTACAGCCTTTCATCCCCAGACGGATGGTCAGTCCGAGAGGACTATTCAGATACTGGAAAATATGCTACGGGCGTGTGTTATTGATTTTGGAGGTTCGTGGGATCAATTCCTGCCTTTGGCAGAGTTTGCTTATAATAATAGTTATCAATCGAGCATCCAGATGGCTCCTTATGAAGCATTGTATGGTAGGCGGTGTCGTTCTCCGGTTGGATGGTTTGAACCTGGAGAAGCTCGGTTATTGGGCACGAATTTAGTTCAGGAGGCCTTAGATAAAGTCAAGATTATTCAAGATAGGCTTCGCACAGCTCAGTCTAGACAAAATAGCTATGCAGATCGCAAGGTTCGAGATATAGCTTTCATGATCGGGGAGCGAGTATTGCTCCGAGTGTCGCCTATGAAGGGCGTGATGAGATTTGGAAAGAAGGGCAAACTTAGCCCTAGGTTTATTGGGCCATTCGAAATTATTGATCGTGTGGGAGAGGTGGCATATAAACTTGCCTTGCCACCTAGCTTATCAGCTGTACATCCAATGTTTCATGTGTCCATGCTTCGAAAATATCACGGCAATCCGTCGCGCGTGTTAGATTTCAGCACTGTCCAATTGGACAAAGATCTGTCCTATGAGGAGGAGCCGATAGCTATCCTAGATCGGCGGGTTCGACAGTTGAGGTCGAAGAGTTTTCCTTCTATGCGAGTTCAGTGGAGGGGTCAGCCTCCTGAGGCATCGACCTGGGAGTCCGAGTCTGACATGCGGAGCTGATATCCTCATCTATTCCTTGACTCAGGTACTTTTTTTTGTCCGTTCGAGGACGAACAGTTGTTTTAGAGGTGGAGAATGTGACGACCCAAAGGGTCATCACTTGTTTTATTAATCATTTCGAGCTTCTGAGGTCTTGAAAACCTCATTTATAGTTGCCTCGATTTGCGTGCACAGTTCGGGCACGAAGCTGGAAAATTTTAATGTTGAAATATGTGAAATATGTGAAAAATTTGAGGAATTTTGATATTAATATTGATATGGTTGACTTTGGTCAACATTTTTTATAAACGGACCCGGAACCGTGATTTGACGGTCTTAGAAAATCCGTAGAAAAATATGGAACTTGGGCGTATGCCCGGAATTGAAATCCGAGGTCTAGAACCCCGGTAAAAGAATTTTTCTGTTAAATTGTTTTCTGAAAATGTTTAAGGAAACTGAAACTGAAATTTTATTGAAAAGTGGTGATATCGGGCTTGTATTTTGGTTCCGACACCCGGTACAGGTCAAATATATTGGTTAAGTGCTTCCTGTAAAGTTTGGTTGAAAATGGACGTCGTTTGACGTGTTTCGGCCTTAAATTGGAAATTTTGGAAATTGTGAAATTTGAAAGAATTCTTGACTTTTAAGGCTCAATTCATTGATTTTGATGTTATTTTGGCGATTTGATCGCACAAGCAAGTTCGTATGATGTTTTTAAGTCAGTGTGCATATTTGGTTTGGAGCCTCGAGGGCTCGGGTGAACTTTGGATAGGCCAAGAGATCAATTTTTCATGCTAGAAAGTTGTTGTGAGCACCTGGTCTGCAGAGTTCGCAAATGCGAACAATAGTTCGCAAATGCGAACTTCCCAATATTCTGCAGAGTTTGCAAATGCGAACAATAGTTCGTAAATGCGAACTACCCTAATATTCTGCATGTGTTCGCAAATGCGAACAATAGTTCGCAAATGCGAACTTCCCAATATTTTGCCTGTGTTCGCAAATGCGAACTTCCCAATATTCTGCCTGTGTTTGCAAATGGGAACAAAAGTTCGCAAATGCGAACTTCTCAGTTTTGTCTTGGCTTCGCAAATGCAAACAAAAGTTCGCAAATGCGAACTTCCCAGCCTTAGCTTATTTTTCAAACTCCAGAAATTGGTCAGGGTTCGCAATTGCGAACCCATGTTGGCAAATGCGAACACAGAGGCCTGTAAATCCCGATTTCCAGCTTCATTTTCCACATTTCATAACCCAAAAACACCCATTGACGATTTTTCACGAACTCCCTCTTCTTCAAAACAATTGTAAGTCACTTTTTACTCAATTCTTTCAATTCCTAACAACATTAAACATGTTTTTCAATAGAAATCAAAGGTTTTCATGGTAGAATTTCTTGTTTTTGGTATAATATAGGGTTTTTCATGAATTAGGAAATTGGACCTCGAATTGAGGTCCGATTTTGAAACAAATCATATACTTGAACTCGTGGGGGGATGGGTAACCGGATTTTGGTCCGAACCCCGAGTTCTGACCATGTGGGCCCGGGGTTGAATTTCACTATTCCGGGCAGAATGTTGTTAAAGTTGAAATTGGCCTTATGAATTAGTTTGTTGAGTAGTATTGATGATATTAAATCAATCGTGTATAGATACGATTGGATTGGAGCCAAATTTGAAAGGAAAAGGCATTGCCACAGATTGAATTGTTCGTAAAACATTCGAGGTAAGTGTTTGTTCTATCCTAGCTTGAAGGAACAGGATTTAGTTATGTATAAATTGTTGATTAAGAGTTATTGGTGTTATACCGGTAATGGAAATAAATTGTTGAAATTATTATCAATTATTGGTTCAAAACCGGTAATTATAAATATTGTTGATGTAGAGATTATTGGCTAAATGCCGGTAATATATATATTTATGAATTGGGATCGTGTGGCATGCCGACCACTTATATATTTATGAATTGGGATCGTGTGGCGCGCCGACCACTTATATAATAAGAAATGGGATTGTGTGGCACGCCGACCACAAAGAGATTTAAATCTTGGCATTGGCCATAGTTGCCGGTAGCCTATATATATTTGGGAGCGGGTGGTACGCCTACCACAAGATATAATCTATTGATATATTTGGGAGCGGGTGGTACGCCTACCACAAGATATAATTACTGTGATAGTTGGGTGCGGGTGGTACGCCTACCACGAGAAATGAAATGAGAAAGGAATTGAGATATGAAAGTAAGATTTATTCTGTTGACTAGATTATTCTGGATATCACGAGTTATTGACTGTTATTTCAGAGCAGAGTCTTTCCTTATAAATGTTTTTGGTACATGTATATATATATATATTGCAACTGTACAGGTTTATGTGGGTGACTGGCCTTAGTCTCGTCACTATTTCGCTGGGATAGGCCACGCACTTACCAGCACATGGTTACGGACAGCAGCAACGGCAGTAGCGATTTGTGAATTTTCCGACTACTGAGACTACGAGGTAGCCTTGCAGGCGTCCGCAAGACCCCTTGTCTCTTCTATCTATGCTTTTCATTTTGTTATCTCATGTAATCGAGATAAACAACTTATATTTTCTTTCAGACAATTGTGTGTATTATTCTTAGAAGTTTGTGAGTATTGTGACACCAGTCTTGGGTAGTGTATCATGTTTGGGGTTTTCTTTATCATATTTGATAAGATTGACTAAGTCTTCCGCTAAGTTTAATTACTCCGCTGTGATTTATTTGTTATTAATTTTAAAGTCTTAATAAGAAATTGGTAATTAATGAAGGTGTAATTAATATTTGGCTTGCCTAGCTTCCACTAGTAGGCGCTATCATGACCCCCGATGGTGGGAAATCCGGGTCGTGACATACATAGACGAATATACATGTGCATTTAAAGAATTTTACTATAAAGGAATATATAATATAGAGGAAAGTATAGAAATAAGAAAATTATATTTTTCAAAATTACCAGAACCATTTAGTTCAAAAATATTAAATGATTGGAATAATGCAGCATTACAAGATACTTTAGGAGCAAGAATTAAATATTTACAAAATTGGTTTGCAGAATTATGTGAAAAACATAAAGAAGAAATTAAAATGAAAAAACGTTAATAAAAAACTTAGCATGTTGTAAAGATAAAACAACACCCCAATTTGGATGCAATAAAAGATACTATAATAAAATTCATAATAAAATTAAGAAATACAAAAAGTATAAGTCAAAATTTAAGTATAAAAAACCTAGACGAAGATATTATGTAAAGAAATTTAATAACAAAAGGCAGTACTGACCTAAGAAAAAATTATCAGAATGTAAATGTTATAATGCGGAAAACTAGGACATTTAGCAAAAGATTGTAAAATACCTAAAAATCAAAGAGCTAAGCAAGTATCAGAAATAATAATAAACGACTTAGAATACGTACAAATGGAATACATAGACTATGAATTATAAAGCAATGATAGTATATATGAATTATCAGAAAATGAATTAGAAAATGAGTCAATATAGAATCAGATAATGAAGACAATGAATTAACAGATGACTGAAAAAGAAATAAATATAATAACACAAGAAGAATACCAAGATGAAGAATCTACGGAACAAAAAGTAATATTTGATGAAAACATATTTGAACAAATAAAAGGAAAAGAATTAGACTTAAGTGTAGAAAAAATATTAGATATACCAAAAATGAAAAACTGGTTCAAAACAAGTGAAGAAGAATACTATGTAATTAGCCAAAGAGAACACATAATAGACTGTAAATATACCAAAGGAAAAGCTAAAATAACAATAATAAATAAACGTATAATAAATAAAGAAATACAGGATATAAGGGCAAAAAACCCAATTAAATATGTACATCTAGGAGGAACAGAAATATTAATAAAAGCATGTTTTAGAGAAGGGATAGATACACCAATAGAAATTTATCTAGCAGATGATAGAATTATACAACCTATAGAAAAAAGTATAATAAGTGCAGTACGAGGAAATTTGATATATCAAAAATTTAAGTTCATAATTAGTGCTAACTATTCAGTAGCGATAAATGATAAAAATATAGATAAATCACTTGTATTATACTGGAAAATGTCAGGAATAGAATTAACCCCAGGTAGTAAGATATTTACAGGAAGATGTAAAAATCTATATATATTAACAACTAAACATAAGATAATGGCAAGAAATAAAATAAACAAAATAAAGATAGAAAATCCTTTTGAAAGAATAGTTACAGTTATAGATAACAATGAATATAGTTATAATGAATTAGACATAGAAGAAGATTTAGACATAGTAAAAGAAAGATTAAGCACATCAAAAAGATTAAGTTTTGAAGTAGGACAAACATCATCAAATAAAACAAGCACATCAGATAAGGTAGGATAAAAAATACCTAAACTTATAGAGCAATTACCAGGAGAAATAAAACATCATCATTATTACATAACAGGAGTAATGAATGGAAGAAAATACTTAATACTAATAAATACAAGACAAGAAGAAAACTATATAACAAGAGAATTAATCACAGAAGATGAGATACTAACTAGTGAAAAATTATACCCCGAATTACCTAAAGGAATGATAACTAGTGAAGAAATACCAGAAAAAGAAATAATTATAGGAGGAATAATTATGATAATAAGATTTAAAATATACCAAGGAGATAAAAATATTATATTAGGAATAAAATGGCTAGAAAAAGTTAAACCATACAACTTAGATAATGAACAACTAATCATACATTATGAAAATAAGAAAGTAACAATAAAAAGAACTATATTATAAATATGAAAATACATATACTAGTAAAAATAATAGTGGAAGCATACTACAATAGATACTACTGTCATGACCCTAGTTCACCAATCGTGAATATGTCGTCATGGCACCCAGTCTCCACGACTAGGTAAGCCTAACACGTTACGGAATATACAAGCTTATGCACATTTAATAAGAATTAGCGGGAAATGAGATAAAAGGAATGTACTCCGTGCCGCTTGGCACATACACCCGTCAAATACACTGTATAAAACACCACCAAGACCCGGAATCCCACGGGTAACACAGACTAAAAGAGATCATACAATTGTAGCTCTATGTAAAAGGAGTATCTAACAACTGAATGAAGGAAAAACATCTACTAGCACTAGAATAGAAGGAAGGCCTCCGGATCCGCGGACGTAGCGGATCATACCTCGAGGTCTCCCAAAGCGCTGCTGAATCACCTGATATAAGCCTGTCCTGATGTACCAGGATCTGCACAACAAAAGTGTGCAGAAGAGTAGCATGAGTACACCACGGCGGTACTCAGTAAGTGCCAAGCCTAACCCCGATGGAGTAGTGACGAGGAAGGTCATGGCCCTACTGAGAGGAAACAATTATAGGACGATAATAATAATAATAATAAGCAGTTTAAATGATAATAATTCCGAAATAACAACAATAAAATGATTACTACAGTCGTCTATAATTAAACTAACAACGAGTAACAATATTCGATTAACAAGTCCAGGACCTGTGGGAAATGAACCCACAGTCCCACTCTATAATCAACAGCCCAGGAGCTACGGGAATTTAACCCGCAGTCCCAATAACGGTATCTCTAGGTCTCCGGGAATCGAACCCGCAGCCCGTGTCTCAATATCTTAGGATCTCCGAGAATTGAACTCGCAGTCCATGTATCAGTATATCTGGGTCTCCGGGAATCGAACCCGCAGTCCGTATCTCAATAATATATCAATAAACTCAGGGACTCCGGGAATCGATCCCGCAGCCCTTGGATCTACGGGAATTGAACCCGCAGTCCACGAACAATAGCAAATCCGGGTCCTTTGGAATCGAACCCACAGCCCTGGGATCTCCGAGAATTGAACCCGCAGTCCACCAACACAACAAATAAAGAAAACGCACACAGAAAACATAATATTCTTAACTACAACTTCACCGAGGACTAGTGCCAACCATTATCAAGAAGTTCAAGTAGGACAATTAGGCAATAACGGTAATATCCTACCTAATCATGCTTCCCTAACGAATACCAGGTAAATGTCAGAATTTAATAAATTAAGAACAGGAATATCACGAATTGGACAATTCAAGTAAAGTGAGTTACAACCACTAGCGCATGTACACGCCCGTCACCTCCCGTACAAGGCATTTAAACTATCACATAATATCCTAGGGGTAAAGTTTCCCCCACACGAGGTTAGACAAGCCACTTACCTCGACTCCGGTACAAAACCGCTAAGAAATAACCCTCTTGCCGCGAATGTCGGCCTCCACAAGTGTAGTATCCGATAAAAATCAATAGAATCACATCAAAATAGGCCAATTGGGCATTACCCAATCAAAACAACTCAAAATACACCAAAACCCACAAGTTGCCAAAACCCGACTTTCGGTATGCTTCTCGAAAAATCACGAAAATTATATATTTGGGTTCCTTATCTCAATACGAGTCCGTGCATATAAAATTTATCGAAATCGGACTTCGTTTGCCCATTCAAATAAAAGGTTTTCTAAATTTTAGGCCTAGGGCTCAAACCCACCTTTAATCTTCCATTTTCAGTGAAATAATCACGGATTTCATGATAAACTAATGAATTAAGGTCAAGAAACTTACCCCCGATGATATCTCAGCGTTTCCCCTTCAATTTCCTCTCTTGGAGCTCAACAATGGCGGTTTTTGAGTGTTAGGCCGCGACTGAAATGTTCTGGACTTAAAGTCACTGCCATACATATTTACTCTATGCGATCGCATGAATACTGTTGCGATCGCATAGAACAAATTTTGACCCTCACCAAACTACTCTATGCGATCGCATAGTCCTCAATGAGATCGCAATGCTCACCAAAATATACCTATGCGATCGCATACCCTGCTCCGCGATCGCATAGGACAAAAGCTGGGTCTGGGACCCCCTTCTCTATACACTATGCGATCGCATAGGACTGTACTTGTCACAACCCCAAATCCGGTCGTGATGGCGCCCAGCACATTGCTAAGCCAGCCTGACCAATCAATAACAATAACGGAGCTAGAAGCTCTCTTTATCACATTTAAGCATATTTAATCGCGAAGCAACAGCGATACATATAACGAAATCGGGGAACCAAGTCCCCAAAATATACCAACTCCCATAGACCGAAGGGTCAAGAGTCATGAGCCTCTAATTAACAAAAGTATAATAGTTTAAAAGATACCAAGTACGACAAGAAACATCAATACAGAGTCAAAAGACAGTAAGAAGGAATATCGGGTCATGCGGACTCTGCAGCTACCTCGTATATCCCACAGATGTCGCCTCGCACAGCTACTGGATCACTGCTGAGAGGTACCTGGATCTGCACACAAGGTGCAGGGAGTAAAATGAGTACCGCCAGACTCAGTGGTAATAAACAAGGGTAAGACAGCAGATAAGAAATCCGCAATAAAGCACTATGTAAAGCCGTAATCAAATACCCTGTCACAGAATCAATATCAACTGTACCTGTACCAACAAGTACCAGCAAAACAGTATAACAGCTAGCAGATGTAGCTAAATGCAATACAATGCATGATATGACCGCTACAGCGCGTAACCCGATCCAATTTGGGTACCCGTGCTCACTGTGGGGGTTCAGACTCCGGAGGGGCTCCTACAGCCCAAGCACAATATTACCGCGGCGTGCAGTCCGATCCAACATATATACCGCTGCAGCGTGCAGCCCGATCCACTACCAGTCAGCTAATATGTAAATACAGCCTCGCAGGCTCAAACGTAGTTTTGAAAACATCTTTTATCATTTTTCAGTTGAAAACAGTAATATCAAGTTCCAGAGATTGGCAATAACATGATAACAAAATAGCTACGGACTGGTAGTAACTAGCATGTCAATATGATAAAACAATGATAACGATCCTCGCGGGATCCAATAACTGGCTCACGGCCCACAAGTATACTCAACCTCCCAAGAAGGGGGTTCCTCGGCTCAAGAGTGGCCAATATCACAATATATAGTATGCAACCATCCGAGAAGGAGGTTCGACGGCTCAAGAATAGCCAATGTCATAACACAATGCTAACAAGTCGGACTAAGCCATAGTCCCCAATCACAATCGACCCCGCACTCACATGAGAGTACGTGTCTCGCCGCTATACAGCGTCACAAAGTGGTATACCGGGGTTTCGAACCCGTTGGTCATCACCCACATCTACTACTCACCTCAATACAGCGCGACGACTACTCCGCAATGCCCTTGCCACGAGAATCAAGCTCCGCACGCGTAGAATCTGATCAAATACAGTAGAAGTACAACAAATTAGGCCAATGAAACGACACCCAATCAATACAACTCGATTTACACCAAAAATGGCAAAGTTGCCAAAACTCGACTTTCGGTACGCTTGTCAAAAAATTACAAAAGTCACATATTCACTCATCTCGATATGAGTCTAAGCATATCAATTTTACCAAATTCGGACTCCATTTTCCCATTCAAAACCTTGATTTTCTAATGTTCAAGCCTAGGGCTAAATCCTCCATAAATTACCCCAAATTCCTCCATTTTCATGATATAATTGCATAATATTATCAATACTAATCATAGTTTAAGTCCATAGTTGATTACCTAATGATTTCCCCTGAGTTTCTCTTCAAAATCGCCCAAATCGCCTCCTTAAGCCGAGACCCAAATGTGTGAAATGTTTCTGAAATTTCTAACTTCAGATACAATTAACTAACTGCGATTTTCACTTCTGCGGATTAAATTCCGCTCCAGCGCGTCCGTATCGGCGACAAGATGGTCGCTTCTGCGACTCGAGGCCTAGCCCACCAATTCCGCCTCTGCGAACATAAGACCGCTTCCGCGCGTCCGCTTCTGCAAAAATATAACCGATCTTGCGGTGACTTTCGCCTCTGCGCTCCAGAGTCCGCTCCTGCGGACTCGCCTATGCGGTCAAGAGTCCGCTTCTGCGGACTTTCCCCTTACTCATCAAGTCCGCTTCTGCGGTCACCCACTCACACCAGCGACGCCGCTTCAGCGGAAAAGATTCCGCTTCTACGAATTCAGTCGCCCCTGCGCCCCCTTGTCCGCTCCTGCGGACTTGCTCCTGCGCCCCCATTTTCGCAGGAGCGAAAACAACAGAACTAGAACACAAGCCTGCAATTTTTCCATGTTTTCTTCCGTTTAACCACCCGAAAACACCCCGAGGCCCCCGGACCTCATCCAAACACACCAACACATCCTAATACCTTATTCGAACTTGTTCCAATCCTCAAAACACGTCTAACAACATCAAAACCCATAATTCACATCGAATTCAAGCATAAATTCCTTAAAACATTCCGAATTACACAATCAATCAAAAACCCGACTAAACGACGTCCGAATGACCTGAAATTTTGCGGACATATCCAAAATCACATAACAAAGATACAAGAATTGTCAAAATTCCATTCCGACCCCCAGATCAAAATCTCACCTACCGTTCGGATTTCGCCAAAATTCAACCTTAGCCAATTCAAGCCTATTTCTACACCGGACCTCCAAACTCAATTCCGATCGTTCCCCAAAGTCACAAATCACCTCCCGGAACTAACCGAATCATCAGAATCCGATTTCGAGCCCTCTAACTATATAGTCAACTCCGGGTTGAGTTTCTTTATTCAAGTTTCCTTCAAAAAGGCTATATGCCTCATTTTCAATCCAAATCACTCCTAACCCACCAGATAGACTCTAACACTGATATAAAAGCATAAAATATACAATTTCAACATAACGGGGTGGTAATTCCTGTGACGACGGGCGGGGTCGTCACATTCTCCCCATCTTAAGCAAACGCTCGTCCTCGAGCGGGTCAAGAAACATACCTAAAGTCTCAAACAAGCGAGGATATCTGCTCCGCATCTCCCGCTCGATCTCCCAAGTAGCCTCCTCCACGGGTCGACCTCTCCACTGAACCTTAACTGATGCAATCTCCTTAGACCTCAATTTTCTCACCTGACGTCCCAAAATGGCAATAGTCTCCACATCATAGGATAGATCACCATCAAGCTAAATGGTACTGAAGTCTAATACATGAGACGGATCTCCAATGTACTTCCGGAGCATAGACACATGGAATACTGGATGAACGCTGGATAAGCTGGGCGGCAAGGCCAACTTATATGCCACCTCTCCAACTCTCTTAAGTATCTCAAAAGGAGCAATGTACCTGGGAATCAACTTCCCTTTCTTCCCAAACCTCATGACACCCTTCATAGGTGAAACCTTCAACAATACTCTGTCACCAACCATGAAAGACAACTCTCGAACTCTACGGTCCGCATAACTCTTCTGGCGAGACTGTGCTGTACGAAGCCTCTCCTGGATCAACTTTGCTCTATCCAGAGCATCCTGGACTAACTCATTCCCTATCAATCTATCCTCACCAGGCTCGAACCATCCCACGGGAGATCTACACCGTTTGCCATACAATGCCTTATACGGGGCCATCTGAATACTCGACTGATAACTGTTGTTGTAGGCAAACTCATCAAGTGGTAGGAACTCATCCCACGAACCACCACAGTCAATCACACAAGCTCGCAACATATCCTCCAGAATCTGAATAGTGCGCTCAGACTGCCCGTCTGTCTGGGGGTGAAATGTTGTACTCAACTCAACCCGCGTACCCATCTCTCGCTGAAATGCTCTCCAAAACTGAGAAGTGAACTGAGTACCCCTGTCGGATATGATAGACACTGGGACTCCATGCAACCGGACAATCTCTCGAATAAAGATCGCCGCCAACCGCTCCGATGAGTAGGTAGTACTAACTGGAATGAAGTGAGCTGACTTGGTCAGCCTATCCACAATCACCCAAACAGAATCAAACTTCCTCGCTGTCCGAGGAAGCCCAGTAACGAAGTCCATAGTGATCCTTTCGCATTTCCACTCAGGAATATCAATGCGCTGAAATACGCCACCGGGCCTCTGATGCTCGTACTTAACCTGCTGACAGTTGAGGCACTGTGATACATGTCTGACAATGTCCATTTTCATCTTTCTCCACCAATAGTGTTGTTTCAAATCTTGATACATCTTCGCGGCTCCCGGATGGATAGAATACCGCGAGCTATGGGCCTCCTCCAGAATCAACTCACGAAGGCCATCAACATTGGGCACACATATCCGGCCCCGCATCCTCAATACGCCGTCACTATCAATGGTGACATCTCTAGCATCATCATGCTGAACTCTGTCCCTAAGGACAGCCAAATGTGGATCATCATACTGGCGCTCAAGAATACGATCATATAGAGATGACCGAGATACAACACAAGCCAATACCCGGCTGGGCTCCGAAATATCTAACCTCACTAGCCGATTGGCTAGCACCTGAACATCATAAGCAAATGGCCTCTCCTCAGCCGGGATATATGCCCAGCTCCCCATACTGAATGCCTTCCGGCTCAAAGCATCGGCCACCACATTGGCCTTCCCCGGATGATATAGAATAGTAATGTCATAATCCTTAAGCAACTCAAGCCATCTCCGCTGTCTCAAATTAAGATATTTCTGTTTGAACAAGTGCCGGAGACTACGATGGTCGGTATACACCTCACAAGACACGCCGTACAAATAGTGCCTCCAAATTTTCAAGGCATGAACAATGGCGGCTAGCTCCAAATCATGAACATGATAGTTCTTCTCATGTGGCTTCAACTGCCGAGAAGCATAAGCAATTACCTTACCTTCCTGCATCAACACACAACCTATCCCCACTATCGAGGCATCACAATAAACAGTATATGAACCTGAAGCTGATGGCAATACTAACACTAGAGCTGTGGTCAAAGCTGTCTTGAGCTTCCGAAAGCTCTCCTCGCACTCATCCGACCACACGAATGGTGCACCCTTCTGGGTCAATTTAGTCAATGAAGAAGCAATGGATGAAAATCCCTGAACAAACCGGCAATAATATCCCGCCAAACCAAGAAAACTCCTAATATCTATAGCTGAGGACGGCCTAGGCCAACTCTGCACCGCCTCTATCTTCTTCAGATCAACATGAATACCATTACGAGACACCACATGTCCCAGAAATGCTACGAACTCGAGCCAAAACTCGCACTTGGAGAATTTAGCATATAGCTTCTCCTCCCTCAATCTCTGCAACACAATACTCAAATGCTGAGCATGCTCCTCCTGACTACGGGAGTAGACTAGAATGTCATCAATGAACACAATCACAAATGAATCCTAATAGGGCCTGAACACACTGTTCATCAGATGCATAAATGCTGCTAGGGCATTGGTCAGCCCAAAAGACATCACAAGAAACTCATAGTGACCATATCGGGTCCTGAATGCAGTCTTCATAATATCCGAGTCCCTGATCTTCAGCTGATGATAGCTTGAACGAAGATCAATCTTAGAAAACACCCTCGCACCCTGTAACTGATCAAACAAATCATCTATGTGAGGTACAAGGTACTTGTTCTTCACTGTCACTTTGTTCAATTGCCTATAATCAATACACATTCGCATGGAACCATCTTTCTTTTTAACAAATAATACCAGCGCACCCCACGGGGACACGCTAGGATGGATGAAACCCTTATCCAGAACCTCTTGAAGCTGCTCTTTTAGTTCTTTCAACTCAGCTGGTGCCATCCGGTAAGGAGGAATGGATATGGGCCGAGTGCCCGGCACCAAGTCAATGCCAAAATCAATATCCCTGTCCGGCGGCATGCCCGGCAAGTCTGAGGGGAATACATCTGGGAAGTCCCTCACCACAGGTACAGAATCAATGCTAGGAGACTCAGCTCCCACATCTCTCACAAAATCTAAGTACGATAAACACCCTTTTTCCACCATCTTCTGAGCTTTTAAGAACGAAATTACACGGCTAGGGACGAAATCAGTCGAACCCCGCCACTCAATCTTAGAAATACCAGGAATGGCCAACGTAACTGTCTTAGCATGACAGTCCAATATAGCGTGGTACGGAGACAACCAGTCCATACCCAATATAACATCAAAGTCCACCATCCCCAACAATAACAAATCTGCCTGGGTCTCCAGACCCCCAATAGAGATAACATAGGATCTATAGACATGATCCACAACAATCGTATCACCCACGGGGGTGGATACATGAACAGGTAGATCAAGACTACCGCGAGTCGCACCCAAATGATGTGCAAAATAAGAGGACACATAAGAATATGTGGACCCTGGATCAAATAGAATAGAGGCATCTCTGTGACAGACAGAAATGATACCTGTAATCACCGCATCGGAGGCAACCGCATCACGCCTATCAGGGAGTGCATTGAATCGTGCCTGGCCTCCACCAGATCTCTTCTCGCCTCTGGGGCGACCACGAGAAGGCTGACCTCCACCTCTACTAGACTGAGATGGTGCTAAAGATGAGGGCTGGTCCCTCTGCTGAGTCCTGTCCCTACGGAGTCGAGGGCACCGTCTCCTCATGTGGCCAAACTCACCACACTCATACCATGCACCTGGTGCTGGAGAAGGGGACTGAAGGGAGCCCCTCCCCGCAGAAGAACCCTGGGCTGAAGAAGTAGGTGCTGCACCCTGGGCTGGAAAGGCACTAAGCGATGACTGACCCTACTGAAACCCCTGTCGACCACGACCATAAGAACCTCCGCTCTGCTCTGGGCGGCCTGAATGAGAAGGTCTAGATGAGCGACCTCTGCTCTGCTGGGAATGCCCTCTAGATGGAGCACCACTGAAACTGCCAGAACCATGAGGCCTCTTGGCCTCCCACTCCTCTCTCTCTCGGCGATGATCCGCCTCAATGGAACGTGCCATATCAACAACCTGCTCAAATGATGATGACAAAACTCTCTCTCGGTCATAAGAATGCGGATAGAGTAGTTGAGGCCATCAATGAACCTCTTGATCCTCTCCCTATCATTAAGGATCATCCATGTGGCATGCCTAGCCAACTGTGTGAATCTGAGCTCATACTGGGTCACAGACATGTCGCCCCGAACCAACCACTCGAACCGGCGACGTAGCTCCTCGCGACAAGACTGAAGTACATATTTCTCTAGAAAGAGAGTATAGAACTGCTGCCATGTGACAGGTGCTGCTCCCGCATGCCTACGCCTCTCAAACTCTTCCCACCAATCAAATGCGGGACCAGCGAACCGAAAGGTAGTAAATGAAACTCGTTGGACTCAAGAATACCAGCCATCCGCAACATCCTCCGACACTTATCCAAGAAGCCCTCGGGCATCCTCGCCCTCAACACCACCGAAACGGGGTGGCCGAAGTCTACCAAGTCTCTCAAGCACGACGCCGCTCGTCGTCGGGCATAGCCCGAACCATATGCTCGGGAGCCGGAGCCGGTGCAGCTCGGAGGAATAACCGGTGCAACCACTCGAGCGGGGACCGCCTCCGGCGTCCGAAGTCCCCGAACAACCGGCCGGTGTGCGAACCGCAGGGGTACGCCGACCACCACCCGTTCGAGACGCACTACAGTAGCGGTAGCTGAAACTACCTGAGCCAAACCGGAACACACTGATAATATTTGAGCAAGAGTCTCCTGAAGACCAGGAATAGCAATAGATATAGTCTGGCCCTGAACTGGGGCTGCTGGGGCATCAACCACTGGGGGCTGCTCCTAAACTGGTACAACGGGCGGGTCAGCTGGCACTGCCTCAGCCGCCCTACCTCTACCTCTAGCACGACCGCGCCCACGGCCTCTAACAGGTGGCAATAGAGGTCGTCCACCTCGTCCTGATGCTCGCGTTCTCTCCATCTGCGAGAGAATAGAATATAGAAGTTCAGTTCTCAGAACAACAAGATCGCACGACAGAGTTCAAGAAAAGTGAAGTGTTTCCTAAAGGTTCGCAGCCTCCCGAGGATAAGTACAGGCATCCCTGTACCGATCCACAAGACTCTACTAACCGGCTCAAGACTCATGTGGCCTAGTAAACCTAGGCTCTGATACCAACTTTTCACAACCCCAAATCCGGTCGTGATGGCGCCCAGCACATTGCTAAGCCAGCCTGACCAATCAATAACAATAACGAAGCTAGAAGCTCGCTTTATCACATTTAAGCATATCTAATCGCGAAGTAACAGCGATACATATAACAAAATCGGGGAACCAAGTCCCCAAAAAATACCAACTCCCATAGACCGAAGGGTTAAGAGTCATGAGCCTCTAATGAACAAAAGTATATAATAGTTTACAAGATACCAAGTACGGGAAGAAACATCAATACAGAGTCAAAAGACAGTAAGAAGGAATATCGGGTCCTGCGGACTCTGCAGGTACCTCGTATATCCCACAGATGTCGCCTCGCACAGCTACTGGATCACTGCTGAGAGGTACCTGGATCTGCACACAAGGTGCAGGGAGTAAAATGAGTACTGCCAGACTCAGTGGTAATAAACAAGGGTAAGACATCACAAATAAGAAATATGCAATAAAGCATTATGTAAAGCTGTAAACAAATACCCTGTCACAGAATCAATATCAACTGTACATGTACCAACAAGTACCAGTAAAACAATATAACAACTAGCGGATGTAGCTAAATGCAATGCAATGCATGATATGACCGCTACGGCGCGTAGCCCGATCCAATTTGGGTACCCGTGCTCACTGTGGGGGTTCAGACTCCGGATGGGCTCCTACAGCCCAAGCACAATATCACTGCGGCGTGCAGTCCGATCCAACATATATACTGCTGCGGCGCGCAGCCCGATCCACTACCAGTCAGCTAATATGCAAATACAGCCTCGCAGGCTCAAAAGTAGTTTTGAAAACCTTTTTATCATTTTTCAGTTGGAAAACAGTAATACCAAGTTCCAGAGATTGGAAATAGCATGATAACAGAAATAGCTACGGACCGGTAGTAACTAGCATGTCAATATGATAAGACAATGATAACGATCCTCGCGGGATCCAATAACTGGCTCACGGCCCACAAGTATACTCAACCTCCCAAGAAGGGGGTTCCTCTGCTCAAGAGTGGCCAATATCACAATATATATTATGCAACCATCCGAGAAGGAGGTTCGACGGCTCATGAATAGCCAATGTCATAACACAGTGCCAACAAGTCGGACTAAGCCATAGTCCCCAATCACAATCGACCCCGCACTCACATGAGAGTACGTGTCTCGCCGCTATACAACGTCACAAAGTGGTATACCGGGGTTTCGAACCCGCTGGTCATCACCCACATCTATTACTCACCTCAATACAGCGCGACGACTACTCCGCAATGCCCTTGCCACGAGAATCAAGCTCCGCATGCGTAGAATCTGATCAAATACAGTAGAAATACAACAAATTAGGCCAATGAAACGACACCCAATCAATACAACTCGATTTACACCAAAAATGGCAAAGTTGCCAAAACCCGACTTTCAGTACGCTTGTCGAAAAATTACAAAAGTCACATATTCGGAACCCTCATCTCGATACGAGTCTAAGCATATCAATTTTACCAAATTCGGACTCCATTTCCCCATTCAAAACCTTGATTTTCTAAAGTTCAAGCCTAGGGCTAAATCCTCCATAAATTACCCCAAATTCCTCCATTTTCATGATATAATTGCATAATATTATCAATACTAATCATAGTTGAAGTCCATAGTTGATTACCTGATGATTTCCCCTGAGTTTCTGTTCAAAATCGCCCAAATCGCCTCCTTAAGCCGAGACCCAAATGTGTGAAATGTTTCTGAAATTTCTAACTTCTGATACAATTAACTCACTGCGATTTTCACTTCTGCGGATAAAATTCCGCTCCTGCGCGTCCGTATCCGCGACAAGATGGTCGCTTCTGCGACTCCAGGCCTAGCCCGCCAATTCCGCCTCTGCGAACATAAGACCGTTTCCGCGCGTCCGCTTCCGCGAAAATATAACCGCTCCTGCGGTGACTTTCGCCTCTGCGCTCTAGAGTCCGCTCCTGCGGACTCGCCTATGCGGTCAAGAATCCGCTTCTGCGGACTTTCCCCTTACTCATCAAGTCCACTTCTGCGGTCACCCACTCGCACCAGCGATGCCGCTTCAGCGGAAAAGATTCCGCTTCTACGAATTCACTCGCCCCTGCGCCCTCAGTCCGCTCCTGCGGACTCGCCTCCGCGCCCACATTTCCGCAGGGGCGAAAATGATAGAACCAGAATACTCCAACCTGCAATTTCCATGTTTTCTTCCGTTTAACCACCCGAAAACACCCCGAGGCCCCCGGACCTCATCCAAACACACCAACACATCCTAATACCTTATTCGAACTTGTTCCAATCCTCAAAACACGTCTAACAACATCAAAACCCATAATTCACATCGAATTCAAGCCTAAATTCCTTAAAACATTCCGAATTACACAATCAATCAAAAACCCGACTAAACGACGTCCGAATGACCTCTGAAATTTTGCGTACATATCCAAAATCACATAACGAAGCTACAAGAATTGTCGGAATTCCATTCCGACCCCCGGATCAAAATCTCACCTACCGTTCGGATTTCGCCAAAATTTAACCTTAGCCAATTCAAGCCTATTTCTACACTGGACCTCCAAACTCAATTCCGATCGCTCCCCTAAGTCACAAATCACCTCCCGGAACTAACCGAATCATCAGAATCCGATTTCGAGCCCTCTAACTATATAGTCAACTCCAGGTTGACTTTCCTTATTCAAGTTTCCTTCAAAAAGGTTATATGCCTCATTTTCAATCCAAATCACTCCTAACTCACCAGATAGACTCTAACACATATATATAAGCATAAAACATACAATTTAAACATAACGGGGTGGTAATTCCCGTGACGACGGGCCGGGTCATCACATACGCGATCGCAGAGCACAACCTTCCAAAACTATGCGATCGCATATCCTTGCCCGCGATCGCATAGAACAAATACTTGACCTCTTCACAACCTTCTATGCGATTGTATCAGCCCATTGCGATCGCATAGGGAATTCGTCTGCAGCACCCACCAACAGTTAACAGCATTCCCAAAATGCATGAATTAGCCCGATTGGACCCCCGGATTCATCCCGAGACCCCCGGGATCCCAACGAAAACCACCAACCTACTTCAAAACATGATACGAACTTATTCCAATCATAAAAACACGTCTAACAATATCAAAACCCATAATTCACAACGAATTCAAGCCTAAATTTCTTAAAACTTTCCGAATTGCACATTCGATCTAAAACCCGACCAAACGACGTCCGAATGACCTGAAAATTTGCGAGCATATCCAAAATCACATGACGAAGCTACAGAAATTGTCGGAATTTCATTCCGACCCCCGGATCAAAATCTCACCTATCGTTTGGATTCGCCAAAATTTCAAACTTCGGCATTTCAAGCCTAATTGAGCTACGGACCTCCAAAATACATTCCGAATGCGCTCCCAACCCCAAAATCACCTAACGGAGCTAATGGAACCATCGAATTTCCGTTCTGAGTTTGTCTTAACACTGTTCCGATTACAGACCATTTTCTAACCTTAAAGCTGTCATTTAGGGACTACGTGTCCCAAAATACTCCAAATTTCAGAACCGACTCTCCCGGCAAACCACAATAGCAGAAATGAACTTAGGAGAATAGTTAAATTGGGGATTGGGGCATAATTTTCTAAAACGACCGGCCGGGTCGTTACATCTTCCCACCCTTAAAAGATTCGTTCGTCCTCGAACGAGCATAGAAAACATACCCTGGAGTAGTGAAAAGATAAGGGTACTGGCTGCACATATCTTGTTCAGTCTCCTAAGTCGCCTCCTCGATCGGCTGGCCCCACCACTGAACCTTTACCGAAGCGATGTTCTTTGACCTTAGCTTTCTGACCTGCCTGTCTAGAATGGCTACTAGCTCCTCAACATAAGACAGATCCTTGTCTAGTTGAATAGAAGTGAAATCCAACACATGCAACGGGTCACCATGGTATCTCCGGAGCATGGAGACATGAAATACGGGGTGAACTCCGGCTCGACTAGGAGGTAAGGCCAACTCATAAGCAACCTCCCCAACACGCCTCAAAATCTCAAAAGGGCCAATAAACCTAGGACTCAGCTTTCCTTTCTTCCAAAACCTCATAACGCCCTTCATGGGCGAGACTGCTGACCCGCCCGTTGTACCAGTTCAGGAGCAGCCCCCAGTGGTTGATGCTCCAGCAGCCCCAGTTCAGGGCCAGACTGTATCTATTGCTATTCCTGGTCTTCAGGAGACTCTTGCTCAGATATTATCAGTGTGCTCCGGTTTGGCTCAGGTAGTTTCAGCTATCGCTACTGTAGCGACATCTCAGTCAGGGGGTGGTCAGCAGACCCCTGCAGCTCGCACACCTGAGCAGGTTGTTCAGGGACTTCAAATGCCAGAGGCGGTCCCCGCTCAGGTGGTTGCACCAGTTATTCCTCCAGCTGCACCAGCTCCAGAGTATATGGTTCGAGCTATGCCCGACGACGAGCAGCGTCGTCATGAGAGATTTGGTAGACTTCAGCCACCCCATTTCAGTGGCGCTGAGGGCGAGGATGCCCAGGGTTTCTTGGATAAGTGTCAGAGGATGCTACGTACGGCTGGTATTCTTGAGTCCAACGGAGTTTCATTTACTACCTTTCAGTTAACTGGTCCCGCGTTTGATTGGAGGGAAGAGTTTGAGAGGCGTAGGCCTGCAGGAGCAGCACCTCTCACATGGCAGCAGTTCTCCACTCTCTTTCTAGAGAAATATGTACCTTAGTCTCGTCGCGAGGAGCTACATCACCAGTTCGAGTGGTTGGTTCAGGGCGACATGTCTGTGACCCAGTATGAGCTCAGATTCACACAGTTGGCTTGGCATGCCACATGGATGATCCCTACTGATAGGGAGAGGATCAGGAGGTTCATTGATGGCCTCAACTACTCTATTCGCATTCTTATCACCAGAGAGCGAGTTCTGTCATCATCTTTTGAGAAGGTTGTTGATATGGCACGCTTCATTGAGGCGGATTGTCGCCGAGAAAGAGAGGAGCGGGAGGCCAAGAGACCTCGTGGTTCTGGCAGTTTCAGTGGTGCTCCATCTAGAGGGCATTCCCAGCAGAGCAGAGGTCGCTCATCTAGACCTTCTCATTCGGGCCGCCCAGAGCAGAGCAGAGGTTCTTATGGTCGTGGTCGACAGGGATTTCAGTGGGGTCAGTCATCACTTAGTGCCCTCCCAGCCCAGAGTGCAGCACCTACTTCTTCAGCCCAGGGTTCTTCTGCGGCGAGGGGTTCCCTTCAGTCCCCTTCTCCAGCACCAGGTGCATGTTATGAGTATGGTGAGTTTGGCCATATGAGGAGACAGTGCCCTCGACTCTGTAGGGACAGGACTAAGCAGAGGGATCAGCCCTCCTCTTCAGCACCATCTCAGTCTAGTAGAGGTGGAGGTCAGTCTTCTCGTGGTCGCCCCAGAGGCGAGGAGAGATCTGGTGGAGGCCAGGCAAGATTCTATGCACTTCCTGACAGGCGTGATGCAGTTGCCTCCGATGCAGTGATTACAGGTATCATTTCTGTCTGTCACAGAGATGCCTCTCTTCTATTTGATCCAGGGTCCACATATTCTTATGTGTCCTCTTATTTTGCACATCATATGGGTGCGACTCGTGGTAGTCTTGATTTACCTGTCCATGTATCCACCCCCGTGGGTGATACGATTGTTGTGGATCATGTCTATAGATCCTGTGTCATATCTATTGGGGGTCTGGAGACCCAGGCAGATTTGTTATTGTTGGGGATGGTAGACTTTGATGTTATATTGAGTATGGACTGGTTGTCTCCGTACCACGCTATATTGGACTCTCATGCTAAGACAGTTACGTTGGCCATTCCTGGTATTTCTCAGATTGAGTGGCGGGGTTCAACCGATTTCGTCCCTAGCCGTGTCATTTCGTTCTTAAAAGCTCAGAAGATGGTTGAAAAAGGGTGTTTATCGTACTTAGCTTTTGTGAGAGATGTGGGAGCTGAGTCTCCTAGCATTGATTCTGTACCTGTTGTGAGGGACTTCCCAGATGTATTCCCCTCAGACCCGTCGGGCATGCCGCCGGACAGGGATATTGATTTTGGCATTGACTTGGTGCCGGGCACTCAGCCCATATCCATTCCTCCTTATCGAATGGCACCAGCCGAGTTGAAAGAACTGAAAGAGCAGCTTCAAGAGCTTCTGGATAAGGGTTTCATCCGCCCTAGTGTGTCTCCCGTGGGGTGCGCCGGTATTATTTGTTAAAAAGAAAGATGGTCCATGCGAATGTGTATTGATTATAAGCAATTGAACACAGTGACAGTGAAGAACAAGTACCCTCTACCGCGCATAGATGATTTGTTTGATCAGTTATAGGGTGCGAGGGTGTTTTCTAAGATCGATCTTCGTTCAAGCTATCATCAGCTGAAGATCAGGGACTCGGATATTATGAAGACTGCATTCAGGACCCGATATGGTCACTATGAGTTCCTTGTGATGTCTTTTGGGCTGACCAATGCCCCAACAGCATTTATGCATCCGATGAATAGTGTGTTCAGGCCCTATTTGGATTCATTTGTGATTGTGTTCATTGATGACATTCTAGTCTACTCCTATAGTCAGGAGGAGCATGCTCAGCATTTGAGTATTGTGTTGCAGAGATTGAGGGAGGAGAAACTATATGCTAAATTCACCAAGTGCGAGTTTTGGCTCGAGTCCGTAGCATTTCTGGGACATGTGGTGTCTCGTGATGGTATTCGGGTTGATCAGAAGAAGATAGAGGCGGTGCAGAGTTGGCCTAGACCGTCCTCAGCTACAGAGATCATGAGTTTTCTTGGTTTGGCGGGATATTATCGCCGGTTTGTTCAGGGATTTTCATCCATTGCTTCGTCATTGACTAAATTGACCCAGAAAGGTGCACCATTCGTGTGGTCGGATGAGTGCAAGGAGAGCTTTCAGAAGCTCAAGACAGCTTTGACCACAGCTCCAGTATTAGTATTGCCATCAGCTTCAGGTTTATATACTATTTATTATGATGCCTCGAGAGTGGGGATAGGTCGTCTGTTGATGCAGGAAGGTAAGGTGATTGCTTATGCTTTTCGGCAGTTGAAGCCACATGAGAAGAACTATCCTGTTCATGATTTGGAGCTATCCGCCATTGTTCATGCCTTGAAGATTTGGAGGCACTATTTGTACGGTGTGTCTTGTGAGGTGTATACCGACCATCGTAGTCTCCAGCACTTGTTCAAACAGAAAGACCTTAATTTGAGACAGCGGAGATGGCTCGAGTTGCTGAAGGATTATGACATTACTATATTATATCATCCGGGGAAGGCCAATGTGGTGGCCGATGCTTTGAGCCGGAAGGCGGTCAGTATGGGGAGCTTGGCATATATTCCAGCCGAGTAGAGGCCATTTCCTTATGATGTTCAGGTGCTAGCCAATCGGCTAGTGAGGTTAGATATTTCAGAGCCCAATCGGGTATTGGCTTGTGTTGTATCTCGGTCATCTCTATATGATCGTATTAGTGAGCGCCAGTATGATGATCCACATTTGGGTGTCCTTAGGGACAGGGTTCAGCATGATGATGCTAGAGATGTCACCATTGATAGTGACGGCATATTGGGGATGCAGGGCCGAATATGTGTGCACAATGTTGATGGACTTCGTGAGTTGATTCTGGAGGAGGCCCATAGCTCGCGGTATTCTATCCATCCAGGAGCCGCGAAGATGTATCAAGATTTGAAACAGCACTATTGGTGGAGAAAGATGAAAATGGACATTGTCATACATGTATCACGGTGCCTCAACTGTCAGCAACTTAAGTACGAGCATTAGAGGCCCGGTGGCGTATTTCAGCGCATTGATATTCCTGAGTGGAAATGGGAGAGGATCACTATGGACTTTGTTACTGGAATCCCTCGGACAGCGAGGAAGTTTGATTATGTTTGGGTGATTGTGGATAGGCTGACCAAGTCTGCTCACTTCATTCCAGCTAGTACTACCTACTCATCGGAGCGGTTGGCAGTGATCTTTATTCGAGAGATTGTCCGGTTGCATGGGGTCCCAGTGTCTATCATATCCGACAGGGGTACTCAGTTCACTTCACAGTTTTAGAGAGCATTTCAGTGAGAGATGGGTACGCGGGTTGAGTTGAGTACAACATTTCACCCCCAGACAGATGGGCAGTCTGAGCGCACTATTTAGATTCTAGAGGATATGTTGCGAGCTTGTGCGATTGACTTTGGTGGTTCGTGGGAGGAGTTCCTACCACTTGCTGAGTTTGCCTACAACAACAGTTATCAGTCGAGTATTCAGATGGCCCCGTATGAGGCATTGTATGGCAGACGGTGTAGATCTCCTGCCGGATGGTTTGAGCCTGGTGAGGATAGATTGATAGGGACTGAGTTAGTTCAGGATGCTCTGGATAGAGCAAAGTTGATCCAGAGAGGCTTCGCACAGCACAGTCTTGCCAGAAGAGTTATGCAGACCGTAGGGTTCGAGAGTTGTCTTTCATGGTTGGTGATAGAGTATTGTTGAAGGTTTCACCTATGAAGGGGGTCATGAGGTTCGGGAAGAAAGGGAAATTGTGTCCCAGGTACATTCGTCCTTTTGAGATACTTAAGAGAGTTGGAGAGGTGGCATATGAGTTGGCCTTGCCGCCCAGCTTATCCAGCGTTCATCCAGTATTCCATGTGTCTATGCTCCGGAAGTACATTGGAGATCCGTCTCATGTATTAGACTTCAATACCATTCAGCTTGATGGTGATCTATCCTATGATGTGGAGCCTATTGCCATTTTGGGACGGCAGGTGAGAAAATTGAGGTCTAAGGAGATTGCATCAGTTAAGGTTCAGTGGAGAGGTCGACCCATGGAGGGAGGCCACTTGGGAGGTCGAGCGGGAGATGCGGAGCAGATATCCTCACTTGTTTGAGACTTCAGGTATGTTTATTGACCCGCTCGAGGACGAGCATTTGCTTAAGAGGGGGAGAATGTGACGACCCAGCCCATCGTCATGGGAATTACCACCCCATTATGTTGAAATTGTATGTTTTATGCTTTTATATCAGTGTTAGAGTCTATCTGGTGAGTTAGCAGTGATTTGGATTGAAAATGAGGCATATAGCCTTTTTGAAGGAAACTTGAATAAGGAAAGTCAACCCGGAGTTGACTATATAGTTAGAGGGCTCGGAATCAGATTCTGATGATCCGGTTAGTTCCGGGAGGTGATTTGTGACTTAGGGGAGTAATCGGAATTGAATTCGGAGGTCCGGTGTAGAAATAGGCTTGAATTGGCTAAGGTTGAATTTTGGAGAAATCCAAACGGTAGGTGATATTTTGATCCGGGGGTCAGAATGGAATTACGACAGTTGCAGTAGCTTTGTTATGTGATTTTGGATATGTCCGCAAATTTTCAGATCATTCGGACGTTGTTTAGTCGGGTTTTTGATTGATTGTGTAATTCAGAATGTTTAAAGGAATTTAGGCTTGAATTCGATGTGAATTACGGGTTTGGATGTTGTTAGATGTGTTTTGAGGATTGGAACAAGATCGAATAAGGTATTAGGATGTGTTGGTGTGTTTGGATGAGGTCCCGGGGGCCTCGGGTGTTTTCGGATGGCTAAACGGGAGAAAATGTGGAAAATTGTAGGGGAGTGTTCTGTTGTTTTCGCTCCTGCGGAAATAGGGGCGCAGGAGCGAGTCCGCAGAAGCGGATGAGGGGGCGCAAGAGCGCTTGTATTTGTAGAAGCGGAAAAATGTCCGCTGAGGCGGCGTCGCAGGAGCGAAGAGTAGACAGCAGAAACGGTCAAGAGACGAAATGGAGAGTCCGCAGAAGCGGGTGATTGATCGCATAGGCGAGTCCGCAGGAGCGGACTCTTGGTCGCAAAAGCGGAACATTCCGCAGGAGCGGAAGACTTTCCGCAGAAGCGGACCCGCAGGAGCGGTCCGTGTATCGCAGAAGCGAAAATCGCAGTGAGTTAAGTGTATTAGAAGTTAGAAAATTTCAGAAACATTTCACACATTTGGGTCTCGGCTTTAGAGGCGATTTGGGCGATTTTGAAGAGAAACTCAAGGGAAATCATCAGGGTAATCAACTATGGACTTAAACTATGATTAGTATTGATAATATTATGCAATTATATCATGAAAATGGAGGAATTTGGGGTGATTCATGGAAGATTTTACCCTAGGCTTGAACTTTAGAAAATCAAGGTTTTGAATGGGCAAATGGAGTCCGAATTTGGTAAATTTTATATGCCTAGACTCGTATTGAGATGAGGGTTCCGAATATGTGACTTTGGTGATTTTTCGAGAAGTGTACCGAAAGTCGGGTTTTGACAACTTTGGGAATTTTGATGTAAATTGAGTTGTTTTGATTGGGTGTCGTCCCATTGGCCTAATTTGTTGTATTTCTACCGTATTTGATCAGATTCTACGCGTGCGGAGCTTGATTCTCGTGGCAAGGGCATTGCGGAATAGTCGTCGCGCTGTATTGAGGTGAGTAATAGATGTGGGTGATGACCAGCGAGTTCGAAACCCCGGTATACCACTTTGTGACGCTGTATAGCGGCAAGACACGTACTCTCATGTGAGTGCAGGGTCGAATGTGATTGAGGACTATGGCTTAGTCCGACTTGTTGGCACTGTGTTACGACATTGGCTATTCTTGAGCCGTCGAACCTCCTTCTCGGATGGTTGCATACTATATATTGTGATATTGGCCACTCGTGAGCCGCGGAACCCCCTTCTTGGGCGGTTGAGTATCTTGTGGGCTGTGAGCCAGTTATTTGGATCCCGCGAGGATCGTTATCATTGTCTTATCATATTTACATGTTAGTTACTACCAGTCCGTAGCTATTTCTGTTATCATGCTATTTCCAATCTATGGAACTTGATATTACTATTTTCAACTGAAAATGATAAAAGAGTTTTCAAAAACTACTTTTGAGCCTACGAGGCCTGTATTTGCATATTAGCTGACTGGTAGTGGATCGGGCCGCGCGCCGCAGCGGTATACATGTTGGATCGGACAGCACGCCACAGTAATATTATGCTTGGGCTGTAGGAGCCCCTCCGGAGTCTGAACCCCCACATTGAGCATGGGTACCCAAATGTGATCGGGCTACGCGCCGTAGCGGTCATTTCATGCATTGTATTGCATTTAGCTACACCTGCTAGCTGTTGTACTTATTGTTAATATTGTTGGCTCTCTCTCTATTGCTGGTATTGAACTGTTACAGGGAAATGGTATAGCTTCACATTGTGCTTTACTGTGGATTTCTTATCTACGCTATCTTACCCCTGTTTATTACCACTGAGTCTGGCAGTACTCATTTTACTCCCTGCACCTTGTGTGCAGATCCAGGTACCTCTTAGTAGACCTGATTCGGTAGCCGCTCAGAGGCATTGTGCGGGACAGTCGAGGTAGCTGCAGCGTCCGCAAGACCTGACTCCCCTTCTAGCTATCATTTCTTATCTTGTTGTCTTTCCTTTCCTCACTGAGTTTGTTATAAACTTTATTACACTTATGCTCTTTAGAGGCTCATGACTCTTGACCCTTCGGTCTATTGAAGTTGGTATATTTTGGGACTTGGTTCCCTGTTTTCGTTATATGTATCGCTGTTGCTTCGTGATTTGATATGCCTAAATGCGAAATACCCAGCTTTTATGCAAACAAAAGGATTATTGGAATATCTACAATCATCAATGAGCTAGCACATAATTATCTAAACGGAAATGCTATTTGGAGTTATTATTCAAGAGACCAATTATTAATATATTCAAATTCAAAGGAACAACGACAATCAGATATCGAAGAAATCCAAAAATGGATTATGTCTCTATTAAATCCAGAAAGATAACCTACAACCAGAGCATTAAGAAAAGGATTTATCTCCGAAGAGTTACTAGCAAGATACTGCAGAATAATAAGCCAGAAATATCCAGACCATTTATGTTCAAAATGTCACGGAGAAGATAATGTAATTCCAGAAGTCCACTTAGAATAATTGAAGAAGATAGTAGAAGATAACTCAAAAGACGAGAAAGTCGTAAAGAAGAAAGAGACATAAAGAAGAAATGATCAAAAGAAGACAAAGCGACCGACAAGATACAAAGAAGATGAAGCAGAAAGAGACATAAAGAGAAAGCAGATAATGATGTAAAAGAAATATTTACTTTTCTTTATGTAAAGTTCTTTGTTTTTTACGTAAAACATTCAGAGTCGTCATATTCGTAAATAGTAAGAGTCAAGTTACTATTCATGAATAGTAAAGGCCAATGAATAGTAAAGGCCAATGAATAGTAAGAGTCAGGTGTGAATAGTAAGAGTCAGATGTGAATAGTAAGAGTCATCTTACTCCTCTATATAAAGGAGCAAGTAGAAAGACGTATAGACAGGATCAATATCGGAAAATTACAAATACAATAGAAATTCTCTTTTATAAACACTCTCTAAAAACAAGCTATAAGATTCAACAAAATATGTCAAACTCAAAGGAGATACAAAGTCAGGTAAAATCATTTATGATTATGCATAGCTAAATTCTTATATTCCCGATAATCATCTTATAATACTATAGTTTTCATCATGTTATAGTAATGCTATAAAAAATAATTTGAGCAAGTTTGCCATGGAAGTATGCTGTAAGTAATAACCTAGGCTAAGTCACTCCTAATGGGAAACCGGTGAGGCGAGGAGATGCCGTTTAGTGGAGTACCGCAGTTGAGGACATTGCTAGGGTAAATGATTAGAGCAAAGGGCCATGGTAGTGACCAGAAAAATTATTTTTTATATCTTATTATTACATGATGAATATGATAGTAAAGTAAGAAGATTAGAAGGAATACCATAAGAATAATAGCAATACATAAAATAATGATAACATATCTACTAGATGAAATGGCAGATAATTACAAGATATTAATCTTTTATGTACTTAGAAAGATAAACTAACCTGAAATTAGAAAAAATATATGGAATCAAATTCAAGAATACGAAAATCTAGTTTTAACAGAAATAATTAACCAAGAATGGAGTGAAGAACTAGAAGAACTAGAACAAGCCTATAATAATGACGAATTAGAAAGAGTATATAATTATGACTACACTAATATATGGGATTCAGGACCCGAAACAGACTAAGATATGATAAATTACGAATATTTAAATTATTGAACATAAACTATGCTTGAAATAGCTAAAACCGAACAAAATATGAAAAATGATTTAGATAATTATATGCAAACTAAGAAAATCACACACATAGAGTCACTAAATAAAAATATAGAAAACTTACTGTTATTAAAAACTTTAGCTAAAGAAAATTATAATTTAGCATTTAACGAGCAATGAATCAAAAATCTAATCTATTACCAACACAGTTAGTAACTAATCAATCTAAACGACCAATAACAGAGCTAATCGGAGCTATACCCGACCCCAACCCGATTTTTGATTCATTGCTGGTTAAATGCTAAATTATAATTTTCTTTAGCTAAAGTTTTTAATAACAGTAATTTTTCTATATTTTTATTTAGTGACTCTATGTGTGTGATTTTCTTAGTTTGCATATAATTATCTAAATTATTTTTCATATTTTGTTCGGTTTTAGCTATTTCAAGCATAGTTTACTGTCCAATAATTTAAATATTCGTAATTTATCATATCTTAGTCTGTTTCAGGTACTGAATCCCATATATTAGTGTTGTCATAATTATATACTCTTTCTAGATCGTCATTATTATAGGATTCTTCTAGTTCTTCTAGTTCTTCACTCCATTCTTGGTTAATTATTTCTGTTAAAACTAGATTTTCGTATTCTTGAATTTGATTCCATATATTTTTTCTAATTTCAGGCTCGGTTATCTTTCTAAGTACATAAAAGATTAATATCTTATAATTATCTGCCATTTCGTCTAGTAGGTATGTTATCATTATTTTATGTATCGCTATTATTCTTAAGGTATTCCTTCTAATCTTCTTACTTTACTATCATATTCATCATGTAATAATAAGATATAAAAAACAATTTTTCTGGTCACTACCATGGCCATTTGCTCTAATCATTTACCCTAGCAATGTCCTCAACTGCGGTACTCCCTTAAACGGCATCTCCTCGCCTCACCGGTTTCCCATTAGGAGTGACTTAGCCTAGGTTATTACTTACAACATACTTCCATGGCAAACTTGCTCAAATTATTTTTTATAGCATTACTATAACATGATGAAAACTATAGTATTATAAGATGATTATCAGGAATATAAGAATGGTAACACAGACTAAAAGAGAATATACAATTGTGGCTCTATGTGTAAAGAGTATCTAACAACGAAATGAAGGAAAAATGTCAACTAGTGCTATTAGAATAGAAGGAAAGCCTCCGGATCCGCGGACGTAGCAGATCATACCTCGAGGTCTCCCAGAAAGCTGCGGAATCACCTAGCACGAGCCTGCTCTGATGTACCTGGATCTGCACAACAAAAGTGTGCAGAAGAGTAGCATGAGTACACCACGACGGTACTCAGTAAGTGCCAAGCCTAACCTCGATGGAGTAGTGACGAGGAAGGTCAGGGCCCTACCGAGAGATAAACAATAATATAATGATAATACAATAATAAGCAGTTTAAATGATAATAATTTCCGAAATAACAACAATAAGATGATTATTGCAATCGTCTAGAATTAAGCTAACAACAAATAACCAACTCAATAAAACAAGCCCAGGACCTGTGGGAATCGAACCCACAGTCCCATTGGCAGTACCTCTGGGTCTCCGGGAATCAAACCCGTAGCCCATGTCTCTATAAGTAATCAATAACTTAGGATCTCCGGGAATCGAACCCGCAGTCCCTACCAATAACTCGAGATCTCGGGAATCGAACCCGCAGTCCCTACCAATAACTCTGGATCTCGGGAATCGAACCCGCAGTCCCTACCAATAACTCAGGATCTCGAGAATCGAACCCGCAATCCCTACCAATAACTCAGGATCTCGGGAATAGAACCCGCAGTCCCTACCAATAACTCAGGATCTCGAGAATCGAACCCGCAGTCCACCAACACAGCAATAAAGGAATACGCAGAGAGAATAAATTATGCTTAACTATAACTTCACCGAAAAAATAGTGCCAATAATTATCAAGAAGTTCAAATAAGGCAATTAGGCAACTAAACACTTAAGTACTACCTAATCATGCTTTTCTAACCACTACCGGGTAAAATATCAAATTAATAGCTAAAGACAGGAATATCACTCATCGAACATTTTAAATAAAGTACGTGTTCAACAACCAGCGCATGTACATGCCCGTCACCTCGCGTACAAGGCATTTAAACTATCACATAATATCCGAGGGGTGAAAATTCCCCTACACGAGGTTAGACAAGCCACTTACCTCGACTCCGGTACAAAACCACTATGAAACAACTCTCTTGCCGCGAATGTCGGCCTCCACAGGTGTAGAATCTGATAAAAATCAATAGAATCACATCAAAATAGGCCAATTGGGCATTACCCAATCAAATTAACTTAAAATACACCAAAACCCACAAGTTGCCAAAACCCGACTTCCGGTACGCTTATCGAAAAATCACATAAATTATATATTCGGGTTCCTTATCTCAATACGAGTCTAGGCATATAAAATTTACCAAAATCGGACTAAATTTGCCCACTCAAATCAGTGTTTTTCCTCAATTTAGGCCTAGGGCTCAAACCCACCTTTAATCTTCCATTTACAGAAATTTAACCAAGGATTTCATGTTAAAATGATGTAATTAAGCCACAAAACTTACCTCCGATGAATCCCCGATGAATTCCCAGCAATTCCCGTGAGTTTCTCTCTCTAGAACTCAAAAATGACGTTTTGGGGTATGACACCCGCGACTGGTTCTGTTCTGTAATTAAACTCACTGCCAGCCTATTTTCTTCATCGCGTTCATGACGCCTCTCACGCAAACGCGATGCCTTACTCCAGTCCTTCATCGCGAACGTGACGTGTAGTCACGCGTCCGCGAAGGTCATCTTCCCAGCCTCCGGACTTTTACTCTACGCGAACGCGTCCCAGTCTACGCGAACGCGTTCTCTTACGCGATCGCGACCTTACTCCACGCGAACGCGATGCGCTCCAGCTCCCTCATGCGCGAACGCGTTCCCCTCCCTCGCGAACGCGATGGTCACCCGGCCCCAGCCTACGCGAACGCGGCATAGCCCTCGCGAACGCGAAGGCTAAAATTTTGCCCAGTGATCTTTAATTTACAGCAGATCATTTCTTGCTTCCAATTGCCGGATGATGGTCGGGATTCACCCCGAGGCCCCCGGGACCCCAACAAAAACCACCAACATATCCCAAAACACGATACAAACTTATTCCAATCATAAAAACACGTCTAACAACATCAAAATCCATAATTCACATCGAATTCAAGCCTAAATTTCTTAAAACCTTCCGAATTGCAAACTCGATCTAAAACCCGACCAAACGACGTCCGAATGACCTGAAAATTTGCGGACGTATCCAAAATCACATAACGAAGCTACAGAAATTGTTGGATTTCCATTCCGATCCTCGGATCAAAATCTCACCTATCGATCGTATTCGCCAAAATTTCAAACTTCGGCATTTCAAGCCTAATTGAGCTACGGACCTCCAAAATACATTCCGAACGCGCTCCCAACCCCGAAATCACCTAACGGAGCTAATGGAACCATCAAATTTCCATTCCGAGATCGTTTTAACACTGTTCCGGTTACGGACCATTTTCTAACTTTAAAGCTCTCATTTAGGGACTAAGTGTCCCAAAATATTCCAAGTTTCAGAACCGACTCTCCCAGCAAACCACAATAGCAGAAATGAACTTAGGGGAACAGTTAAATTGGGGATAGGGGCGTAATTTTCAAAAACGACCGGCCGGGTCGTTACACTTCCACTATTATTTTTACTAGTATATGTATTTTCATATTTATAATATAGTTCTTTTTATTGTTACTTTCTTATTTTCATAATGTATGATTAGTTCTTCATTATCTAAGTTGTATGGTTTAACTTTTTCTAGCCATTTTATTCTTAATATAATATTTTTATCTCCTTGGTATATTTTAAATCTTATTATCATAATTATTCCTCCTATAATTATTTCTTTTTCTGCTATTTCTTCACTAGTTATCATTCCTTTAGGTAATTCGGGGTACAATTTTTCACTAGTTAGTATCTCATCTTTTGTGATTAATTCTCTTGTTATATAGTTTTCTTCTTGTCCTGTATTTATTAGTATTAAGTATTTTCTTCCATTCATTGCTCCTGTTATGTAATAATGATGATGTTTTATTTCTCCTGGTAATTGCTCTATAAGTTTAGGTATTTTATATCCTACCTTATCTGTCACGACCCAAACCCTGGTCGTGATGGCGCCCAACACAATGCTAGGCAAGCCCGACCATATTATCCCTGAAACCAACCAGTTATTAATCAAATTAAACTTAAGCAGTAAATGATCATATCAAGTGATAAGCGAAATGTAAAGCATACAAAATACGGTCCCAACCATATCGTGGTGTCACGAGACTGAGCCTCTACAGATTAACATCCTAATACAAACAAGTCTAGGCAAAAAGGAATCAACACGATGATAAAGAAGGAGAAAAACAGGCTCTGCGGACGCTGGCAGCTACCTAGTAATCTCCGCAAAAGTAGACAAGGATTAGCAGCTACAATGCCTCAACTGCTCTCGGGCACCTGTGAATCTGCACAAAAGTGCAGGGGAGTGGGGTGAGTATATTTCAACTCAGTGAGTAATAATGATAATCAATAACTGAAAGTAAGAACTCCTGTGCTATCACTAAATAGTTCTAAGGCAACCCTCACAGGTACGTCATCACTGTAGAAAGTACTCTGATCTCCAGTGCTCATCTATCTCTACAAGATCCCACACTGATCAACCCTCACTCGTACCCCTGCGGTGTACGGCCATCTCAATATATGAAGACACATACCTATGTCTATAATATATAAGTATTTAAGTAGGTAATAGGATATGATTAGGTATAATGCTGCGGCGTGCAGCCCGCTCCAATACATATACCGCTGCGGCGCGCAGCCCGCTCCATTTAACGTCGACGACGCTCACTGGGGGTGTATACAGACTTCGAAGGGGCTCCCTAGGCCCAAGCGCTCTGATACTGCGGCGTACAGCCCGATCCACACATACATTACTGCGGCGTGCAGTCCGATCCAAATATATATAAATATATAACTATACTGCTGCGGAGTGCAACCCGATCCAATAATATACACCAGCGCTCACTGAGAATGTGTGTAGACTCAGACTCCGAAGGGGCTCCTACAGCCCAAGCGCAATAATACTGTGGCGTGCAGTCCGTCCCACATGTATATTACATGCATATTACATGTATATCACTGCGGCGTGCAGTCCGATCCAATATATATGCTGCTGCGGCGTGCGGCCCGATCCAATATAGGTATATATACATATATAATAGCTCATAATGGGTCCTCGACCCTATCCCAGTCAGTATGTACTTCACCTCTCGGGCCCAATATAATATACCACAGTAGGTCCTTGACCCTGTCTCAGTTAATATAGACTTGGCCTTTCAGGCCCACTCACCTAGAACAGGGAATTCCACTCTAGATAATCTCTCAAGGTACACATCTAGTACGGGCTCATTTTATGCTATACAGCTAGAGCTACGACTGAGTGTATGTTTCCAATACGATATATGGGTCACCTAGCTCTATAGGTTCCCTAATGCTCTACAGATCGGCATAAGGCCCCAAACATGGCTTTTAGCCCTATTGTACAGTTATAATCTCAGTAACAGTCATACAACACATTATTCTATTAGCCGGGAAGGACCAAGTCCAAGTCCCCAATCACAATGTCACCACACTCGTCTCAAGACGTGTGTCTCATCTCAACATAGCACTGTGAAGTGCTAGTACGGGGTTTCAAACCCTCAGTACATTGTTTACTACTACCACTCACCTTAAACCGGTAGAAGCTTCAATCCTCCTTGCGCTTGCCTCGCAAATCAATCTCCTCGGATGCCAAATCTGCTCAAAATCATAGAGAATGCATCAATATATGCTAATTTCACTCAATTCATTCTAAATAACCTAAATTGTATCAAAACCCACAAAGTTGTCAAAACCCGACTTTTGGTGCGCTTCTCGAAAAATTATAAAAGTTACATATTTGGAACCCTCGTCTCAATACGAGTCTAGGCATATTAAATTTACCAAATTCGGACTCCATTTGCCCGCTCAAATCGGTATTTTTCTACAATTTTAGGCCTAGGGCTTAAACCCACATTTAATCCTCCATTTTCATAGAAATAATCCATGATTTCATGATAAAAGCGTGTAATTAAACCATGAAACTTACCTCCGACAATATCTCGATGATCTCCCAGCTATTTCCTGTCACTTTCTCACTCTAGAGCTCAACAATGGAGGGTTTTGCAAATGAACCCGTATGTGAAATGTTTCTGGTTTTAATTCACTGCCTGGGACTTTTCTTCTACGCGTTCGCGTTGCTTGCCACGCGTTCGCGATGCCCAGCTCCGGATTAACCTTCGCGAACGCGACCTCCCCCAACGTATTCGCGATGCACTAGCTCCCAGCCGTCTGGTTTTTCCTTCTACGCATTCGCGACAACCCTCACGCGAACGCGATCCACACCCTGACAACCCTACGCGAACGCGACATCCTGAACGCGATCGTGAAGCTCAAGAATCCTGGCCTACACGAACGCGATACCCTGTTTCGCGATCGCGATGCTTAACTTGCCTGGCCTTCTCGAACGCGGCCCATGCACGCGAACGCGAAGGCTTGGATTTTTCCCAGTGATCTGCAATTGTTCTGTAAATTTTTAAGTTCCAAAAGTGCCGGATGATGGTCCGGATTCACCCCGAGGCCCCCGGGACCCCAACGAAAACCACCAACATACTCCAAAACACGATGCGAACTTGTTCCAACCATAAAAACACCATCCTAAACATCAAAATAACCAATTACACACGGATTCTTTGGCACTTACTGAGTACCGCCGTGGTGTACTCATGCTACTCTTCTGCACACTTTTTGTTGTGCAGATCCAGGTACATCAGAGCAGGCTCGTGCTAGGTGATTCCGCAGCTTTCTGGGAGACTTCGAGGTATGATCTGCTACGTCCGCGGATCCGGAGGCTTCCCTTCTATTCTAGTAGTACTAGTTGGCATTTTTCTTTCATCTCGTTGATAGATACTCTTTACACATAGAGCCACAGTTGTATATTCTCTTTTAGTCTGTGTTACCGTGGGATTCCGGATCTTGGTAGCGTTTTATTCATTGTGTGACGGATGTATATGCCAAGCGGCACGGATTACATATCTTTTTATGCTATTTTTCCGCTGTTTCTTATTTAAGTGTTTATAGCTTGTATATTCCGCAACGTGTTAGGCTTACCTAGTCGTGGGGACTGGGTGCCATCACGACATGTTCACAATTGGTGAACTAGTGTCGTGACAAGTTGGTATCGTCCCCAATCACAATCGACCCCGCACTCACATGAGAGTACGTGTCTCGCCGCTATACATCGTCACAAAGTGGTATACCGGGGTTTCGAACCCGCTGGTCATCACCCACATCTATTACTCACCTCAATACCGCGCGACGACTACTCCGCAATGCCCTTTCCACGAGAATCAAGCTCCGCACGCGTAGAATTTGATTAAATACAGTAGAAATACAACAAATTAGGCCAATGGGACGACACCCAATCAATACAACTCAATTTACACCAAAATTCCCAAAGTTGTCAAAACCCGACTTCCGGTATACTTCTCGAAAAATTACAAAAGTCACATATTCAAAATCCTCATCTCGATACGAGTCTAGGCATATAAAATTTACCAAAACCGGACTCCATTTGCCCACTCAAATCAGTGTTTTTCTTCAATTTAGGCCTAGGGCTCAAACCCACCTTTAATCTTCCATTTACAGTGAAATAATCACGGATTTCATGATAAACCAACGTATTAAGGTCAAGAAACTTACCCCCGATGAATACCCGATGATTTCCCAGCGTTTTCCCGTGATTTCTTCTCTCTAGGGCTCAAAAATGGTGTTTTGGGTATATGAACCCGTGACAGGTTCTGTTCTGGTTTTAATTTCACTGCCATACCATTCCTTCTATGCGATCGCAATGGCCCTATGCGATCACATAGAGTTAAATTTTCCTGCCAATTTCCCCTTCTATGCGATCGCAATGCACCTCCGCGATCGCATAGCACAACCTTCCAGGCCTCATCTTTTCTTCTCTGCGATCGCAGCACTGGCTATACGATCGCAATGCACAGTCTGATAAACCTATGCGATCGCACCCCTTGCTATGCGATCGCATATCACATTTTTCTCACCCCTCCAAGCTCTTCTATGCGATCGCAATGACTCTATGCGATCGCATAGAGCAATCACTGTCTGCAATTTTTTTCTGCAGCAACTCCATGATCAAAATTTGCCCGTTAGGCATCCAAAATGATCCCGAGACCCCCGGGACCTCAACCAAAGCCACCAACATACTCCAAAACACGATACGAACTTGTTCCAATCATAAAAACACCATCCTAAACATCAAAATCACCAATTACACACGGATTCAAGCCTAAATTCCTTAAAACTTTCCGAATTACACATTCGATCAAAAACCCGACCAAACGACGTCCGAATGACCTACAATTTTGCGGACATATCCAAAATCACCTAACGGAGCTACTGCAACTGTCGAAATTCCATTCCGACCCCCGGATCAAAATCTCACCTACCGTTCGGATTTCGCCAAAATTCAACCTTAGCCAATTCAAGCCTATTTCTACACCGGCCTCCAAATTCAATTCCGATCGCTCCCCTAAGTCACAAATCACCTCCCGGAACTAACCGAATCATCAGAATCCGATTCCGAGCCCTCTAACCGAATAGTCAACTCCGGGTTGACTTTCCTAATTCAAGTTTCCTTCAAAAAGGCTATATGCCTCATTTTCAATCCAATTCACTCCTAACTCACCCGATAGACTCTAACACAAATATAAAATCATAAAACATGTAATTAAAACACAACGGGGTGGTAATTCCCGTGACGACGGGCCGGGTCGTCACATTCTCCCCCTCTTAAGCAAACGCTCGTCCTCGAGCGGGTCAAGAAACATACCCGAAGTCTCAAACAAGTGAGGATATCTGCTCCGCATCTCCCGCTCGATCTCCCAAGTGGCCTCCTCCACGGGTCGACCTCTCCACTGAACCTTAACTGATGCAATCTCCTTAGACCTCAATTTTCACACCTGACGTCCTAAAATGGCAATAGGCTCCACATCATAGGATAGATCACCATCAAGCCTGAATGGTACTGAAGTCTAATACATGAGACGGATCTCCAATGTACTTCCGGAGCATAGACACGTGGAATACTGGATGAACGCTGGATAAGCTGGGCGGCAAGGCTAACTCATATGCCACCTCTCCAACCCTCCTGAGTATCTCAAAAGGACCAATGTACCTGGGACTCAACTTCCCTTTCTTCCCAAACTCATGACACCCTTCATAGGTGAAACCTTCAACAATACTCTATCACCAACCATGAAAGACAACTCTCGAACTCTACAGTCTGTATAACTCTTCTGGCGAGACTGGGATGTACGAAGCCTCTCCTGGATCAACTTCGCTCTATCCAGAGCATCCTGAACTAACTCAGTCCCTATCAATCTATCCTCACCAGGCTCAAACCATCCCACGGGGGATCTACACCGTCCGCCATACAATGCCTCATACGGGGCCATCTAAATACTCGACTGATAACTGTTGTTGTAGGAAAACTCAGCAAGTGGTAGGAACTCATCCCACGAACCACCAAAGTCAATCACACATGCTCGCAACATATCCTCCAGAATCTGAATAGTGCGCTCAGACTGCCCGTCTGTCTGGGGGTGAAATGTTGTACTCAACTCAACCCGCGTACCCATCTCTCGCTGAAATGCTCTCTAAAACTAAGATTTGAACTGAGTACCCCTTTCGGATATGATAGACACCGGGACTCCATGCAACCGGACAATCTCCCGAATAAAGATCGCTGCCAACCGCTCCGATGAGTAGGTAGTACTAACTGGAATGAAGTGAGCTGACTTAAGTGAGCTGACTTGGTCAGTCTATCCACAATCACCCATACAGAATCAAACTTCCTCGCCGACCAAGGGAGTCCAGTAACAAAGTCCATAGTGATCCTCTCCCATTTCCACTCAGGAATATCAATGCACCGAAATACACCACCGGGCCTCTGATGCTCGTACTTAACCTGCTGACAGTTGAGGCACCGTGATACATGTCCGACAATGTCCATTTTCATCTTTCTCCACCAATAGTGTTGTTTCAAATCTTGATACATCTTCGCGGCTCCTGGATGGATAGAATATCGCGAGCTATGGGCCTCCTCCAGAATCAACTCACGAAGGCCATCAACATTGGGCACACATATCCGGCCCTGCATCCTCAATACGCCGTCACTATCAATGGTGACATCTCTAGCATCATCATGCTGAACTGTGTCCCTAAGGACAACCAAATGTGGATCATCATACTGGCACTACGAATACGATCATATAGAGATGACCGAGATACAACACAAGCCAATACCCGGCTGGGCTCCGAAATATCTAACCTCACTAGCCGATTGGCTAGTACCTAAACATCATAAGCAAATGGTCTCTCCTCAGCTAGAATATACGCCAAGCTCCACATACTGACCGCCTTCCGGCTTAAAGCATCGGCCACCACATTGGCCTTCCCCGGATGATATAATATAGTAATGTCATAATCCTTAAGCAACTCAAGCCATCTCCGCTGCCTCAAATTAAGGTCTTTTTGTTTGAACAAGTGCTAGAGACTACGATGGTCGGTATACACCTCACAAGACAAGCCGTAGAAATAGTGCCTCCAAATCTTCAGGGCATGAATAATGGCAGCTAGCTCCAAATCATGAACAGGATAGTTCTTCTCATGTGGCTTCAACTGCCGAGAAGCATAAGCAATTACCTTACCCTCCTGCATCAACACACAACCTAACCCCACTCTCGAGGCATCACAATAAATGGTATATGAACCTAATGCTGATGGCAATACTAGCACTGTAGATGTGGTCAAAGCTGTCTTGAGCTTCTGAAAGCTCTCCTCGCACTCATCCGACCACACGAATGGTGCACCCTTCTGGGTCAATTTAGTCAATGAAGAAGCAATGGATGAAAATCCCTGAACAAACCGGCGATAATATCCCGCCAAGCCAAGAAAACTCCCGATCTCTGTAGCTGAGGACGGTCTAGGCCAACTCTGCACCGCCTCTATCTTCTTAGGATCAACCTGAATACCATCATGAGACACCACATGTCCCAGAAATGCTACGGACTCGAGCCAAAACTCGCACTTGGAGAATTTAGCATATAGCTTCTCCTCCCTCAATCTCTGCAACACAAACTCTAAGATGCTGGGCATGCTCTTCCTGGCTACGGGAGTACACCAGGATATCATCTATGAACACGATCATGAAGGAGTCCAAATATGGCCTGAACACACTGTTCATCAAATGCATGAACGCGGCTGGGGCATCGGTCAGCCCAAAAGACATCACAAGAAACTCATAGTGCCTATACCTCATCTTGAAGACTGTCTTCATAATATCAGAATCTCTAATCTTCAGCTGGTGATAGCCTAAACGTAGATCATTCTTAGAAAACACCCTCGCACCCTGTAACTGATCAAACAAATCATCTATGCGCGGTAGAGGGTACTTGTTTTTCACTATCACTTTGTTCAATTGCCTGTAATCAATTCACATTCACATGGAACCATCTTTCTTTTTAACAAATAATACCGGCGCACCCCACGGGGACACACTACGGCGGATGAAACCCTTATCCAGAAGCTCCTGAAGCTGCTCTTTCAGTTCTTTCAACTCAGCTGGTGCCATCGGGTAAGGAGGAATGGAAATGGGCTGAGTGCCCGACACCAAGTCAATGCCAAAATCATTATCCCTGTCCGGCGGCATGCCCGACAGGTCTGAGGGGAATACATCTGGAAAATCCCTCACAACATGTACATAATCAATGCTAGGACACTCAGCTCCCACATCTCTCACAAATGCTAGATACGACAAACACCATTTTCAACCATCTTCTGAGCTTTTAAGAACGAAATGACACGGCTAGGGACGAAATCAGTCGAACCCTGCCACTCAATCTGAGAAATACCAGGAATGGCCAACGTAACTGTCTTAGCATGACAGTCCAATATAGCGTGGTACGGAGACAACCAGTCCATACCCAATATAACATCAAAGTCCACCATCCCCAACAATAGCAACTCTGCCTGGGTCTCCAGACCCCCAATAGATATAACACATGATCTATAGACATGATCCACAACAATCGTATCACCCACGGGGGTGGATACATGAACAGGTAAATCAAGACTACTACGCGTCGCACCCAAATGATGTGCAAAATAAGAGGACATGTATGAATATGTGGACCCCGGATCAAATAGAACAGAGGCATCTCTGTGACAAACAGAAATGATACCTGTAATCACTGCATCAGAGGCAACTGCATCACGCCTGTCAGGAAGTGCATAGAATCGCGCCTGGCCTCCACCAGATCTCTCCTCGCCCCTGGGGCGACCACGAGAAGACTGACCTCCACCTCTACTAGACTGAGATGGTGCTGAAGAGGAGGGCTGATCCCTCTGCTGAGATGGTGCTGAAGAGGAGGGCTGATAGTACTGCCCCTACATAGTCGAGGGCACTGTCTCCTCATGTGGCCAAACTCACCACACTCATAACATGCACCTGGTGCTGGAGAAGTAGGTGCTGCACTCTGGGCTGGGAGGGCACTAAGTGATGACTGACCCTGCTGAAACCCCTGTCGACCACAACCATAAGAACCTCCGCTCTGCTCTGGGCGGCCTGAACGAGAAGGTCTAGACGAGCGACCTCTGCTCTGCTGGGAATGCCCTCTAGATGGAGCACCACTGAAACTGCCAGAACCACGAGGCCTCTTGGCCTCCCGCTCCTCCCTCTCTCGGCGACGATCCGCCTCAATGGAGCGTGCCATATCAACAACCTGCTCAAAAGATGATGACAGAACTCGCTCTCCGGTCATAAGAATGCGGATAGAATAGTTGAGGCCATCAATGAACCTCCTGATCCTCTCCCTATCAGTAGGGATCATCCATGTGGCATGCCTAGCCAACTGAGTGAATCTAAGCTCATACTGAGTCACAGACATGTCGCCCTGAATCAACCACTCGAACCGGCGACGTAGCTCCTCGCGACGAGACCGAGGTACATATTTCTCTAGAAAGAGAGTAGAGAACTGCTGCCATGTGAGAGGTGCTGCTCCTGCAGGCCTACGCCTCTCAAACTCTTCGCACCAATCAAATGCGGGACAAGTGAACTGAAAGGTAGTAAATGAAACTCCGCTGGACTCAAGAATACCAGCCGTCCGCAACATCCTCTGACACTTGTCCAAGAAACCTTGGGCATCCTCGCCCTCAACGCCACTGAAATGGGGTGGCTGAAGTCTACCAAATCTCTCAAGACGACCTGCTCAAACGATGATGACAGAACTCGCTCTCTGGTCATAATAATGCGGATAGAATAGTTGAGGCCATCAATGAACCTCCTGATCCTCTCCCTATCAGTAGGGATCATCCACGTGGCATGCCTAGCCAACTGTGTGAATCTGAGCTCATACTGGGTCACAGACATGTCGCCCTGAACCAACCACTCGAACTGGCGACGTAGCTCCTCGCGACGAGTCTCAGGTACATATTTCTCTAGAAAGAGAGTAGAGAACTGCTGCCATATGAGAGGTGCTGCTCCTGAACTGGTATAACAGGAGGGTCAGCTGCTACTGCCTCAGCTGCCCTACCTCTACCTCTAGCACGACCGCACCCACGGCCTCTAACAGGTGGCAACGGAGGTCGTCCACCTCGTCCCGATGCTCGCGTTCTCGCCATCTGCGAGAGAATAGAGTATAGAAGTTCAGTTTTCAGGATAATAAGATCGCACGACAAAGTTCAAGAAAAGTGAAGTGTTTCCTAAAGGTTCGAAGCCTCCCGAGGATAAGTACAGGCATCCCCGTGCCGATCCACAAGACTCTACCAACCGGCTCAAGACTCATGAGGCCTAGTAAACCTAGGCTCTGATATCAACTTGTCACGACCCCAAATCCGGTCGTGATGGCGCCCAGCACATTGCTAAGCCAGCCTGACCAATCAATAACAATAACGGAGCTAGAAGCTCGTTTTATCCCATTTAAGCATATCAAAACATGAAGCGACAATGGTACATATATCGAAAACGGGGAACCAAGTCCCAAAATATACCAACTCCCATAGACCGTAGGGTCAAGAGTCATGAGCCTCTAATGAACAAAAGTATATGATAGTTTACAAGAAACCAAGTACGGAAAGCAATGTCAATACAGAATCAAAACAGTAAGAAGGAATATCGGGTCCTGCGGACTCTGCAGCTACCTCGTATATCCCACAGACGTCGCCTCGCACAGCTACTAGATCACTGCTGAGAGGTACCTGGATCTGCACACAAGGTGCAGGGAGTAAAATGAGTACTTCCAGACTCAGTGGTAATAAACAAGGGTAAGACAGCGCAGATAAGAAATCCGCAATAAAGCACTATGTAAAGCTGTAATCAAATACCCTGTCACATAATCAATATCGACTATACCTGTACCAACAAGTACCAGCAAAACAATATAACAGCTAGCAGATGTAGCTAAATGCAGTGCAATGCATGATATGACCGCTACGGCGCGTAGCCCGATCCAATTTGGGTACCCGTGCTCACTGTGGGGGTTCAGACTCCGGAGGGGCTCCTACAGCCCAAGCACAATATCAATGCGGCGTGCAGTCCGATCCAACATATATACTGCTGCGGCGTGCAGCCCGATCCACTACCAGTCAGCTAATATGCAAATACAGCCTCGCAGGCTCAAAAGTAGTTTTGAAAACCTTTTTATCATTTTTCAGTTGGAAAACAGTAATACCAAGTTCCAGAGATTGGAAATAGAATTATAACAGAAATAGCTACGGACTGGTAGTAACTAACATGTCATTGTGATAAGACAATGATAACGATCCTCGCGGGATCCAATGACTGGCTCACGGCCCACAAGTATACTCAACCGCCCAAGAATGGGGTTTTCCTCGGCTCAAGAGTGGCTAATATCACAATATATAGTAATGCAACCATCCGAGAAGGAGGTTCGACGGCTCAAGAATAGCCTAATATCATAACACAGTATCAACAAGTCGGACTAAGCCATAGTCCCCAATCACAATCGACCCCGCACTCTCAAGAGTGTGCGTGTCTCGCCGCTATACAGCGTCACAAAGTGGTATACCGGGGTTTCGAACCCGCTGGTCATCACCCACGTCTATTACTCACCTCAATACCGCGCGACGACTATTCCGCAATGCCCTTGCCATGAGAATCAAGCTCCGCACGCGTAGAATCTGATTAAATACAGTAGAAATACAACAAATTAGGCCAATGGGACGACACCCAATCAATACAACTCAATTAACATCAAAATTCCCAAAGTTGTCAAAACCCGACTTTCGGTACACTTCTCGAAAAATTACAAAAGTCACATATTCGGAATCCTCATCTCGATACGAGTCTAGGCATATAAAATTTACCAAAATCGGACTCCATTTGCCCACTCAAATCAGTGTTTTTCCTCAATTTAGGCCTAGGGCTCAAACCCACCTTTAATCTCCCATTTACATAAAATTAACCAAGGATTTCATGTTAAAATGATGTAATTAAGCCACAAAACTTACCTCCAACGAAACCCCGATGATTTCCCGCAATCTCCCGTCAATTTCTTCTCTTGGAACTCAAAACTGGAGGTTTTGGGTATTAAACCCGCGACTGGTTCTATTCTGGATTTAATTTCACCGTAGACCATTCCTTCTATGTGATCGCAATGACCCTATGCAATCGTATAGAGTTAAATTTTCCTGCCAATTTCCCCTTCTATGCGATCGCAATGCACCTCCGCGATCGCATAGCACAACCTTCCAGGCCTCATCTTTTCTTCTCTGCGATCGCAGCACTGGCTATGCAATCGCAATGCACAGTCTGATAAACCTATGCGATCGCACCCCTTGCTATGCGATCGCATAGCACATTTTTCTCACCCCTCCAAGCTCTTCTATGCGATCGCAATGACTCTATGCGATCACATAGAGCAATCACTGTCTGCAATTTTCTGCAGCAACTCCATGATCAAAATTTGCACGTTAGGCATCCAAAAATGATCCCGAGACCCCCGGGACCTCAACCAAAGCCACCAACATACTCCAAAACACGATACGAACTTGTTCCAATCATAAAAACACCATCCTAAGCATCAAAATCACCAATTACACACGGATTCAAGCCTAAATTCCTTAAAACTTTCCGAATTACACATTCGATCAAAAACCCGACCAAACGACGTCCGAATGACCTGAAATTTTGCGAACATATCCAAAATCACTTAACGGAGCTACTGCAACTGTCGGAATTCCATTCCGACCCCCGGATCAAAATCTCACCTACCATTCGGATTTCGCCAAAATTCAACCTTAGCCAATTCAAGCCTATTTCTACACCGGGCCTCCAAATTCAATTCCGATCGCTCCCCTAAGTCACAAATCACCTCCCGGAACTAACCGAATCATCCGAATCCGATTCCGAGCCCTCTAACCAAATAGTCAACTTCGGGTTGACTTTCCTTATTCAAGTTTCCTTCAAAAAGGCTATATGCCTCATTTTCAATCCAATTCACTCCTAACTCACCCGATAGGCTCTAACACTAATATAAAATCATAAAACATGTAATTAAAACACAACAGGGTGGTAATTCCCGTGACGACGGGCCGGGTCGTCACATCACAGAAGATGAGATACTAACTTGTGAAAAATTATACCCCGAATTACCTAAAGGAATGATAACTAGTGAAGAAATAGCGGAAAAAGAAATAATTATAGGAGGAATAATTATGATAATAAGATTTAAAATATATCAGGGAGATAAAAATATTATATTAGGAATAAAATGGCTAGAAAAAGTTAAACCATACAACTTAGATAATGAACAACTAATCATACATTATGAAAATAAGAAAGTAACAATAAAAATAACTATATTATAAATATGAAAATACATATACTAGTAAAAATAATAGTAGAAAGATACTACAATAGATACTACACACCTATGATAGACACAGGATCAGAAGTAAATTTATGTAGATATAATTGCCTACCAGAAGAGAAATGGGAAAAACTTAGAACACCCTTACCAGTAACAGTATTTAACAACGAAGGAAGCATAATTACCCACAAATCAAAAAATATAAAAATACAAATATGGGATAAAATACTCACTATAGAAGAAATATACAATTTTGAATTACCCACAAGAGATATTTTACCAGGAATACCATTCTTAGATAAACTATACCCACATGTAATAACTAAAACACATTGGTGGTTTACAACACCATGTAAACAAAAAATAGGAGCAAAAAGAGTTCTAAAAAAGAAAAGAAAAACAACTGATTGGATAAAAGGAAGTGAGAAAATAACACAAAAATTAGAAAATGAAAAAGAAGATGATAATAAAATAGAATTAATTATCTTTTCAATAAATACAATTAAAATAATCAAAGAAAAACTAGAACCATTGTATAGTGAAAACCCATTACAAGGTTGGGAAAAACATAAAAAAAAGGTAAAAATAAAGCTAATTGATGAAGATAGTATAATAACACAAAAACCTTTAAAATACAATTTCAAAGATTTAAATGAATTTAAAATACACATTGACGAATTACTAGAACAAGGTTATATACAAGTAAGTAATAGTAAACATACAAGTCCAGCATTTATAGTAAATAAACATAGTGAACAAACAAGAAGAAAAAGTAGAATGGTTATTGATTATAGAAATCTAAATGCAAAAACTAAGACATATAATTACCCAATATCAAATAAAATACTAAAAATAAGACAAATCCAAGGATATAACTATTTTAGTAAATTTGATTGTAAATCAGGATTTTACCACTTAAAGTTAGAAGAAGAATCCAAAAAAGTAACAACATTTACTGTACCCCAAGGATTTTATGAATGGAACGTATTACCTTTTGGATATAAAAATGTACCAGGTAGATATCAACATTTTATGGATAACTATTTGAAACAATTAGGAAATTGCATAATATATATTGATGATATATTATTATATTCAAAAACACAAGATGAGCATATAAAATTATTAGAAAAATTTATACATATTATAGAAATATCGGGAATAAGCTTAAGTAGAAAAAAGGCAGAAATAATGAAAAATCAAATTGAATTTCTAGGAATAAAAATAGATAAAAGTGGAATTAAAATGCAAACTCATATAGCACAAAAGATAATAAATTCAAATGAACAATTAGATACAAAAAAGAAATTACAATCATTTTTAGGATTAGTAAACCAAGTAAGAGAATATATACCAAAATTAGCAGAGACTTTAAAACCATTGCAGAAAAATCTAAAAAGGATATAGAGTATCACTTTAGTGAAGAAGATAAAAAACAAGTAAAAAAAGTTAAACAAATATGTAAAAATCTACCAAAATTGTGATGACCCGGCCCATCATCATGTGAGTTATCACCTCGTTATCCCCGTTAAGTGCTTGTTAATGTTTCAATATGCATGTTTGGCGAGTTTGAGTCAATTCGGGTTGAGTTTAGTTGGAAATGAGACAAAAAGTCTCTTAGAAGAAGGAATAGTTGGGAAAAGTCAACTAGACATTGACTTGTGAGTTAGAGAGCTCGGAATCGAATTATGATGATTCGGTCAGCTCCGGGAGGTCATTTGTGAGCTAGGAGAGCGATCGGAAGTGAATTTGGAGGTCCGGTGTAGTTTTAGGCTTGAATTGGCCAAAGTTGAATTTTGGCGATATCCGATCGATAGGTGAGATTTTGATCCGGGAGTCGAAATGGAATTCCGATAGTTGCGGTAGCTCCGTTGTGTGATTTTGGATGTGCCTGCAAAATTTTAGGTCATTCGGACGTCGTTTGGTCGGGTTTTTGATCGAGTGTTAGTTTCGGAAGTTTTGAAGAAACTTAGGCTTGAATCCGTGTGTAATTGGTGATTTTGATGTTTAGGATGGTGTTTTTATGATTGGAACAAGTTCGTATCGTGTTTTGGAGTATGTTGGTGGTTTTCGTTGGGGTCCCGGGGCCTCGGGATGAATTCGGGGGTCCAAACGGACCATTTTGAGCCAAAGGAACTGCTGGAATTGCTGCAATAAAATTGCAGGTTATTTGTTCTCTGCGATCGCGGCCATTGCCACGCGATCGCGTAGTGTATCGAAGTGAGGCTGGGAGATTGTTCTTCGCGATCGCAGGAGGAGTGATGCGATCGTGTGAGGTTGAGTGTTTGTTCATCGCGATCGCGAGGTTATCGATGCGATCGCGTAAGGTCTTGTTCATAAGCAGTGCGATCGCGATCTTTTTGATGCGATCGCGTGGGTTCGCTGGATTGAGCACTGCGATCACGTCCAGGTCCACACGATCGTGTAGAAGAAAGACTGGCCGCCCAAAAGCTGTGCATCGCGATCGCGAGCCAAGGGCTGCGATCGCGTAGGGTAAAAATGCCTGGCAGTGAGTTTAAGTCCAGAAACATTTCATTACGGGGTTCATTTCATAAACCCCCATTTTTGAGGCCTAGAGAGAGGAAGTGAAGGGAAATAGCTGGGAGATCATCGGGATATTGTCGGAGGTAAGTTTCGTGGTTTAATTACGCGCTTTTATCATGAAATCATGGACTATTTCTATGAAAATGGAGGATTAAATGTAGGTTTTAGCCCTGGGCCTAAAATTGTAGAAAAATACCGATTTGAGTGGGCAAATAGAGTCCGAATTTGGTAAATTTTATATGCCTAGACTCGTATTGAGACGAGGGTTCCGAATATGTAACTTTTTAAATTTTTCGAAAAGCATACCAAAAGTCGAAATTTGACAACTTCGTGGGTTTTGGTGAAAATCGAGTTATTTCGATTGGGTTATGTCTAATTAGCCTATATTGATGTATTCTCTATGATTTTGAGCATATTTGGCATCCGAGGAGATTGATTTGCGAGGCAAACGCAAGGTGTATTGAAGCTTCTACCGGTTTGAGGTGAGTGGTAGTAGTAAACAATGTACCGAGGGTTTGAAACCCCGAACTAGCACTTCGCAGTGCTATATTGAGATGAGACACGCGTTCTATGACGAGCGTGGTGACATTGTGATTGGGGGTTCGGACTTGGTCCTTCCCGGCTAATAGAATACTGTGTTTCATGACTGATAATGAGAGTATAACTGTGCAATTGGGCTAATAGCCATGTTTGGGGCCTTGTGCTGATCTGTAGAGCATTAGGGAACCTGTAGAGCTAGGCGACCCTTATATCGTGTTGAAACTTACACTCAGCCATAAAACTAGCTCAATAGCATATTAAAAGCCACTACTAGGTATGTACTGTGAGAGACTGATTACTTAGGGTGGAAATTCCCTGATTTAGCTGAGTGGGCCTGAAAGGCCAATCCTATACTAATTGGGACAGGGTCGAGGACCCGTTATGAGGTATTATTTATATATATGCCTTTATTGGATCGGGCTGCACGCCGCAGCAGTATATATATTGGATCGGGCTGCACGCCGCAGCAGTATATATGTTGGATCGGACTGCACGCCGCAGTATTATTACGCTTGGGCTGTAGGAGCCCCTTCGAAGTTTGAGTCTGCACACATTCTCAGTGAGCGCTGGTGTATATTATGGGATCGGGCTGCATGCCGCAGCAGCATAGCTATATAAGTATATATATATTGGATCAGACTGCACGCCGCAGTAATATATGTGTGGATCGGACTGAACGCCGCAGTATCATAGCGCTTGGGCCTACGGAGCCCGCCGAAGTCTGTATACACCCCCAGTGAGCGCAGTCGACGTTAAATGGAGCGGGCTGCGCACTGCAGCGGTATATGTATTGGAGCGGGCTGCACGCCGCAGCGGTATATGTATTGGAGCGGGCTGCACGCCGCAGCATTATACTTATTCATATCCTTATACATCCTTAAATACTTATACATTATAGACATATGTATATATCTTCATACATTGAGATGGTTGTACACCGTAGCGGTACGAGTGAGGATTTGGTCAGTGTGGGACCTTGTTGAGATAGATGTGGACTGGAGATCAGAGTACTCACTGTAGTGATGACTTACCTGTGGGGGTTTGCCTTAGAACTGTTTAGTGATAGTACAGGAGTTCTTATTTTCAGTTATTGTTTATTATTATTACTCACCGAGTTGAAATATACTCACCCCACTCCCCTGCACTTTTTGTGCAGATTCACAGGTGCCCTAGAGCAGTTGAGTTGTTGTAGCTACTTACTCATATTTACTTTGCGGAGACTACGAGGTAGCTGTCGGCATCCGCAGAACCCGTTTTCTCCTTCCTTATCATTTTGTTATTTTCATCTTGCTTAGACTTGATTGTGTTAGGATGTTTATTCTGTAGAGGCTCAGACTCGTGACACCACGATTTGGTTGGGACCGTACTTTGTATACTTTTACTATTACGTTGCCATTTTTATATGATCTCTTGTGGTTTAAGTTTAACTGGATTAATTGGAATTAATAATTGGCTGGTTTAAGAGGTATATGGTCGGGCTTGCCTAGCATTGTGTTAGGCGCCATCACGACCGGGGTTTGGGTCGTGACAAGTTGGTATCAGAGCCTAGGTTAACAGGTCTCGCGAGTCATGAGCCAGTTTGGTAGAGTCTCGTGGATTTGTACTTGTCACGACCCAAACCCTGGTCGTGATGGCGCCCAACACAATGCTAGGCAAGCCCGACCATATTATCCCTTAAACCAACCAATTATTAAATAAATTAAACTTAAACAGTAGTTAATCATATCAGGTAATAACCGAAACGTGAAACATACAAAATACGGTCCCAAACATATCGTGGTGTCACGAGACTGAGCCTCTACAGAATAGCATCCTAATACAACCAAGTCTAGGCAAATAGGGAATCAACAAGATGATAAAGAAGGAGAAAACAGGCTCTGCGGACGCTGGCAGCTACCTCGTAATCTCCGCAAAAGTAGACAAGGATCAGCAGGTACAATGTCTCAACTGCTCTCTGGCACCTGTGGATCTGCACAGAAGTGCAGGGGAGTGGGGTGAGTATATTTCAACTCAGTGAGTAACAATAATAAATAATAACTGAAAGTAAGAACTCCTGTGCTATCACTTAGCAGTTCTAAGGCAACCCTCACAGGTACGTCATCACTGTGGTAGTACTCTAACCTCCAATCTACGTTTATCTCTACAAGATTCCACTCTGAACCAACCCTCACTCGTACCTCTACGGTGTACGGCCATCTCAACATATAAAGACATATACTTATGTCTATAATGTATAAGTATTTGAGTAGATAATAGGATATGATTAAGTATAACGCTGCGGCGTGCAGCCCGCTCCAATACATATACCGCCTGCGGCGCGCAGCCCGCTCCATTTAACATCGACGGCGCTCACTTGGGGTGTATACGACTTCGGAGGGGCTCCCTAGGCCCAAGCACTATTATACTGCGGCGTGCAGCCCCATCCACACATGTATTACTGCGGCGTGCAGTCCGATCCAATATATATATGTATATATATTTATACTGCTGCAGCGCGCAGCCCGATCCCATAATATACACCAGTGCTCACTGAGAATGTGTGCAGACTCAGACTCCGAAGGGGCTCCTACAGCCCAAGCGCAATAATACTGCGGCGTGCCAGTCCGTCCCACATGTATGTTACATGTATATCACATGTATATTACTGTGGCGTGCAGTCCGATCCAATATATATACTGCTGCGGCGTGCAGCCCGATCCAATGTAGGTATATATATATAATACCTCATTATGGGTCTTCGACCCTATCCCAGTCAATATAAACTTGGCCTTTCAGGCCCACTCAGCTAGAACAGGGAATCCCACCCTAGATAATCTCTCTCAATGTACACATCTAGTACGGGCTCATATTATGCTATACAGCTAGAGCTACGGCTGGGTGTATGTTTCCATTCACGATATAAGGGTCACCTAGCTCTATAGGTTCCCTAAGACTCTACAGATCGGCACAAGGCCCCAAACATGGCTATTAGCCCAATTGTGCAGTCCGATCCAATATATATACTGCTGCGACGTGCAGCCCGATCCAATGTAGGTATATATATATAATACCTCATTATGGGTCCTCGACCCTATCCCAGTCAATATAAACTTGGCCTTTCAGGCCCACTCAGCTAGAACAAGGAATCCCACCCTAGATAATCTCTCTCAATGTACACATCTAGTACGGGCTCATATTATGCTATACAACTAGAGCTACGGCTGAGTGTATGTTTCCATTCACGATATAAGGGTCACCTAGCTCTATAGGTTCCCTAAGACTCTACAGATCGGCACAAGGCCCCAAACATGGCTATTAGCCCAATTGTACAGTTATAATCTCAGTAACAGTCATACAACACAGTATTCTATTAGCCGGGAAGGACTACGTCCAAACCCCCAATCACAATGTCACCACGCCCGTCATAGAACGTGTGTCTCATCTCAATATAGCACTGTGAAGTGCTAGTACGGGGTTTCAAACCCTCAGTACATTGTTTACTACTACCACTCACCTCGAACCGGTAGAAGCTTCAATCCACCTTGCGCTTTCCTCGCAAATCAATCTCCTCGGGTGCCAAATCTGCTCAAAATCATAGAGAATGCATCAATATACGCTAATTTCACGAAATTCATTCGAAATAACCCCATTTATTTCAAAACCCACAAGTTGTCAAAACCCGACTTTTGGTACACTTGTCGAAAAATTACAAAAATTACATATTCGGAATCCTCATCTCGATACGATTCTAGGCATATAAAATTTACCAAAATCGGACTCCATTTGCCCACTCAAATCAGTGTTTTTCTTAGATTTAGGCCTAGGGCCCAAACCCACCTTTAATCTTCCATTTACAGAAATTTAACCCATGATTTCATGTTAAAATGATGTAATTAAGCCACAAAACTTACCTCCAACGAATCCCCGATGAATTACCAGCAATTCCCGTGAGTTTCTCTCTCTAGAACTCAAAAATGGCGTTTTTGGGTGTTAAACCCGCGACTGGTTCTGTTCTGAACTTAACTTCACTGCCAGCCTCATTTCTTCATCGGGTTCGCGACGCCTCTCACGCGAATGCGATGCCTTTTTCCCCTTCTTCATCGCGAACGCGGCACGCTCTCACGCGCCCGCGAAGTTAAATTCCTCAGCCTCCTGACTTTTACTCTACGCGAACGCGACGTGAAGTCACGCGTCCGCGATGCCTTACCTTTTCCTCTTACGCGAACGCGACCCACCCATCGCGAACGCGATGGCCAACTAGCCTCAACCTTCGCGAACGCGGCATCGCCCTCGCGAACGTGATGCCTTACTGAACCTGGCCTTCGCGAACGCAAAGGCTTATTTTATGCCCAGTTATCTGCAGATTACAGCAGACCATTTTATGCTTCCAAATGCCGGATGATGGTCCGGATTCACCCCGAGGCCCCCGGACCCCAACGAAAACCACCAACATACCCCAAAACACGATACGAACTTGTTCCAATCATAAAAACACCATCCTAAACATCAAAATCACCAATTACACACGGATTCAAGCCTAAATTTCTTAAAACTTCCGAATTACGCATTCAATCAAAAACCCGACTAAACGACGTCCGAATGACCTGAAATTTTGCAGGCACATCCAAAATCACCTAACGAAGCTACTGCAACTATCGGAATTCCATTCCGACCCCCGGATCAAAATCTCACCTACCGTTCGGATTTCGCCAAAATTCAACCTTAGCCAATTCAAGCCTATTTCTACACCGGCCTCCAAATTCAATTCCGATCGCTCCCCTAAGTCACAAATCACCTCCCGGAACTAACCGAATCATCAGAATCCGATTCCGAGCCCTCTAGCTAAATAGTCAACTCCATGTTGACTTTCCTTATTCAAGTTTCCTTCACCAAGGCTATATGCCTCATTTCCAATCCCAATCACTCCTAACTCACCCGATAGATTCTAACACTGATATAAAATTATAAAACATGAATTTACGACATAACGGGGTGGTAATTCCCGTGACGACGGGCCGGGTCGTCACATTCTCCCCAACTTAAACAAACGCTCGTCCTCGAGCGGGTCAAGAAACATACCTGAAGTCTCAAATAGCTGAGGGTATCTGCTCCGCATCTCCCGCTCGATCTCCCAAGTGGCCTCCTCCACGGGTCGACCTCTCCACTGAACCTTAACTGATGCAATCTCCTTAGACCTCAATTTTCTCACCCGACGACCCAAAATAGCAATAGGCTCCACATCATAGGATAGATCACCATCAAGCTGAATGGTACTGAAGTCTAATACATGAGACGGATCTCCAATGTACTTCCGGAGCATAGACACATGGAATACTGGATGGACGCTGGATAAGCTGGGCGGCAAGGCTAACTCATATGCCACCTCTCCAACTCTCCTGAGTATTTCAAAAGGACCAATATACCTGGGACTCAACTTCCCTTTCCTCCCGAACCTCATGACACACTTCATAGGTGAAATCTTCAACAATACTCTGTCACCAACCATGAAAGACAACTCTCGAACTCTACGGTCCGCATAACTTTTCTGGCGAGACTGTGCTGTGCGAAGCCTCTCCTGGATCAACTTTGCTCTATCCAGAGCATCCTGGACTAACTCGGTCCCTATCAATCTATCCTCACCAGGCTCAAACCATCCGATGGGAGATCTACACCGTCTGCCATACAATGCCTCGTACGGGGCCATCTGAATACTCGACTGGTAGCTGTTGTTGTAGGCAAACTCAGCAAGTGGTAAAAATTCATCCCACGAACCACCAAAGTCAATCACACATGCTCGCAACATATCCTCTAGGATCTGAATAGTACGCTCAGACTGCCCGTCTGTCTGGGGGTGAAATGCTGTACTCAACTCAACCCTCGTACCCATCTCTCGCTGAAATGCTCTCCAAAATTGAGAAGTGAACTGAGTGCCTCTGTCAGATATAATAGACACGGGGACCCCATGCAACCTGACAATCTCCCGAATAAAGATCGCCGCCAACCGCTCTGATGAGTAAGTAGTACTAACTGGGATGAAATGTGCGGACTTAGTCAGCCGATCAACAATCACCCATATAGAATCAAACTTCCTCGCTGTCCGAGGGAGCCCAGTAACAAAATCCATGGTGATCCTCTCCCATTTCCACTCGGGGATAACCATACGCTGAAGAACACCGCCCGGTCTCTGATGCTCATATTTGACCTGCTGGCAATTGAGGCACTTAGCTACATGCCTAACAATATCCATCTTCATTCTCCTCCACCAGTAGTGCTGTCTCAAGTCTTGGTACATCTTTGCGGCACCTGGGTGAATAGAGTACCGCGAACTGTGCGCCTCTTCAAGTATCAACTCCCGCAAACCATCAACATTGGGCACACATATACGGCCCTGCATTCTCAAAACACCATCACTGTCGATAGTCACATCTCTAACATCATTATGCTGCACTCTGTCCTTAAGGACAAGCAAATGTGGGTCATCATACTGTCGCTCCCTGATGCGATCATATAAGGAAGATCGAGAAACAACACAAGCCAACACCCGACTCGGCTCCAAAATATCTAATCTCACTAGCCGATTGGCTAGAGCCTGAACATCATAAGAAAATGGCCTCTCCCCAACTGGGATGAAAGCTAAGCTGCCCATGCTAACCGTCTTCCGACTCAAGGCATCGGCCACCACATTGGCCTTCCCCGAATGATACAAAATAGTGATATCATAGTCCTTAAGCAACTCCAACCACCTCCGCTGTCTCAAATTAAGGTCCTTCTGTCTGAATAAGTGCTGAAGGCTGCGATGATCCGTGAACACCTCACAGGAGACACCATACAGGTAATGCCTCCAAATCTTCAAAGCATGAACTATGGCCGCTAGCTCCAAATCATGAACAGGGTAGTTCTTCTCGTGGGGCTTCAACTGACGAGAAGCATAAGCAATGACCCTACCCTCCTGCATCAACACACAACCAATGCCCACTCCTGAGGCATCACAATATACAGTATAAGAATCTGAAGCTGTCGGTAGAATCAAGACTGGTGCTGTGGTCAGTGCTGTCTTGAGCTTCTGAAAGCTCTCCTCGCACTCCTCGGACCATAAGAAAGGAACACCCTTCCGAGTCAATCTAGTCAAGGGTGAAGCAATAGAAGAGAACCCCTGAACGAATCGGCGATAATACCCTGCCAATCCCAGAAAGCTACGGATCTCAGAAACTGAGGTCGGTCTGGGCCAACTCTGCACTGCCTCGACCTTCCTCGGATCTACCTGAATACCATCACAGGACACCACGTGCCCCAAGAATGCCACGGACTCAAGCCAGAACTCACATTTGGAGAACTTGGCATACAGCTTCTCCTCTCTCAATCTCTGCAACACAACACTCAAGTGCCGAGCATGCTCCTCCTGGCTACGAGAGTAGACTAGTATGTCATCAATGAATACGATCACAAATGAATCAAGATACGGCCTGAATACACTGTTCATCAGATGCATAAATGCTGCTGGGGCGTTGGTCAGCCCAAAAGACATCACAAGGAACTCATAGTGACCAAATCTGGTCCGGAATGCAGTCTTCATAATGTCAGACTCTCTAATCTTCAGCTGATGGTAGCCTGAACGAAGATCAATCTTCGAGAACACCCTAGCTCCCCGGAGCTGATCAAATAAATCATCAATACGAGGAAGAGGATACTTATTCTTCACTGTTACTTTGTTTAGCTGCCTATAGTCAATACACATCCTCATAGATCCGTCCTTCTTCTTAACAAACAGGATCGGTGCACCCCACGGCGACACACTCGGCCGAATGAACCCCTTATCTAGGAGTTCCTGGAGCTGCTCCTTCAATTCCTTCAACTCAGCTGGTGCCATACGATACGGAGGAATAGAAATAGGCTGAGTGCCTGGCACCAAATCGATACCAAAATCAATATCCCTGTCCGGCGGCATGCCCGGCAGGTCTGAGGGAAACACATCAGGAAAGTCTCGCACAATGGGAACAGAATCAATACTGGGAGTCCGGGCCTCGACCTCCCGCACAAATGCTAAATAAGAGAGACATCCCTTCCCAACCATTCGTTGGGCCTTGAGGAAAGATATTACCCAGCTAGGTACATACTCAGTCGTGCCTCGCCACTCGATCCTCTGAATGCCCGGCATAGCCAAAGTGACTGTCTTAGCATGACAGTCCAGAATAGCATGACATGGAGATAGCCAGTCCATGCCCAATATAACATCAAAATCAATCATGCTGAGAAGCAACAGGTCTACTCGGGTCTCCAGACCTCCAATAGTAACCAAACAGGACCGGTATACGTGGTCCACAATAATAGTATCCCTTACCGGGGTAGATACATGCACTGGTAGCTCAAGACTCCCTCGGGTCTTGCCCAAATGAGGAGCAAAATATGTAGACACATAAGAATAAGTAGAACCCGGATCAAACAATACCGAGGCATCTCTGTGGCAGACCGAAATAATACCCGTAATGACATCATCGAAGTAAAATCTCAGATCGGCCCCGAAAAGCATAGCATCTAGCCTCGACCGCCCGATCGGCCTCCCCTCGAGAGCGACCCCTAGCCGTCCGGCCCTCACCCCTAGCCGGCGGGCGGGTGCCGAAGTAGAAGGACCGGATGACGAGGGCTGCCCTCTCTGCTGATAAGATCCGGAAACAAGACGGGGACACTCCCTACGGTGGTGCCCAAACTCTCAGCACTCGTAGCAACTCCCGGTGCCGGGTACCGAGACTGATAAGGACCTCCGGCGCCGGAGTGGCCAGCCGATGAACTAGGCCGAGACGAACCCCGAGCGGACGGGGCCTCGTGAAGAACTCCGAGCCGGCATGGCACCGAGAGATGGCTGGCTCGGTGCGAACCCCGATAACCCTTGTCTAGGTGACCATCCGCGACGATCCGAGCGTCCCGACCGCGAAGACCCGAAAGAGCGACCTCGGCTCTGCTGACCCTGGCCTCCGGTTTGAGTGCCACTGGAACTAGCCGCTCCTCGAGGCCTCTTGGCCTCCCTCTCATCCCGCTCCCTCTGCGACGATCCGTCTCAATGTCGCGAGCAATATCCACAGCATCCTCAAATGTACGACTCAAAACCCTCTCCCGAGTCATCGGAATACGAATGGGATAAATGAGGCCGTCCACGAAGCGCCCAATCCTCTCTTTGTCGGAATGAACCAACCACGGTGCATATCCGGACAACTCTGTAAACCTGATCTCATACTCTGACACTGACATGTCCCCCTGACGGAGACCCTCAAACCGCCTACGCATCTCCTCTCTCTGAGATCGAGGCACCCATTTCTCCAAGAACATAGTGGAGAACTCCGGCCATGATAGTGGTGCTGCCCCGGCTGGCCTGCGGCGCTCATAAGCCTCCCACCAAGCAAAGGCCGGTCCCCTGAAACTGAAAGGTAGTGAAAGATACCCTACTGGACTCCAAGATCCATGCCGTACGTAGCATCCGACGGCACTTGTCCAGAAAACCTTGGGCGTCCTCGCCCGGAGCAACAGTGAACACTGGAGGAGATAACCTGGTGAACCTCTCAAGACGACGCTGCTCATCGTCCGACATAGCTGGGACCCTGTCCCCCTGAACCTGATCTGCTGGCTGAACTGGAGGAGCCTCTGGTGTCTGTAAGCCCTGCACTGCTGGCTCTGGAGTGCGTGCTGCGGGGGTCTGATGACCACCCCCGGTCCCTGATGCAGCTGCTGCAGTAGTAACTGAAACCGCCTGTGCCAGGCCAGTGCAAACTGCTAGTATCTGAGCCAGGGTCTCCTGTAGACCCGGAATGACAATGGGCACAGCTAGTGCCTGATCTGGTGCTGTTGGCACCTCTGCAACTGGGGGCTGTGGGTCAGCTGGTACTGCCTTAGCTGCCCTAACTCCGCCACGACCACGACCGCGTCCTCAGCCTCTAGCAGGTGGTAGTGGTGGTCGTCCTCCACGTCCAGAAGCTCGAGTTCTCGCCATCCGCGAGAGAATAGAATGTCAAAGTTCAGCTCAAGTCAAAAGTAATCGCACGACAAGAATTCCAAGAATTGAAACTTTTCCTAAAAAGGTTTGCAGCCTCCCGAGGATAAGTACAGGTGTCCCCGTACCGATCCACGAGACTCTACTAAACCGGCTCATGACTCGCGAGACCTGTTAACCTAGGCTCTGATACCAACTTGTCACGACCCAAACCCTGGTCGTGATGGCGCCCAACACAATGCTAGGCAAGCCCGACCATATTATCCCTTAAACCAACCAATTATTAAATAAATTAAACTTAAACAGTAGTTAATCATATCAGGTAATAACCGAAATGTGAAACATACAAAATACGGTCCCAAACATATCGTGGTGTCACGAGACCGAGCCTCTACAGAATAGCATCCTAATACAACCAAGTCTAGGCAAATAGGAAATCAACAAGATGATAAAGAAGGAGAAAACAAGCTCTGCGGACGCTGGCAGCTACCTCGTAATCTCCGCAAAAGTAGACAAGGATCAGCAGCTACAATGTCTCAACTGCTCTCGGGCACCTGTGAATCTGCACAGAAAGTGCAGGGGAGTGGGGTGAGTATATTTCAACTCAGTGAGTAACAATAATAAATAATAACTGAAGGTAAGAAATCCCGTGCTATCACTTAGCAGTTCTAAGGCAACCCTCACAGGTACGTCATCACTATAGTAGTACTCTAACCTCCAATCTACATTTATCTCTACAAGATTCCACTCTGAACCAACCCTCACTCGTACCCCTACGGAGTACGGCCATCTCAACATATAAAGACACATACTTATGTCTATAATGTATAAGTATTTGAGTAGATAATAGGATATGATTAAGTATAACGCTGCGGCGTGCAGCCCGCTCCAATACATATACCGCTGCGGCGTGCAGCCCGCTCCATTTAACATCGACGGCGCTCACTGGGGGTGTATACAGACTTCGGAGGGCTCCCTAGGCCCAAGCACTATAATACTGCGGCGTGCAGCACGATCCACACAAATATTACTCTGCGGCGTGCAGTCCGATCCAATATATATATGTATATATCTCTATACTGCTGCGGCGTGCAGCCCGATCCCATCATATACACCAGTGCTCACTGAGAATGTGTGCAGACTCAGACTCCGAAGGGGCTCCTACAGCCCAAGCGCAATAATACTGCGGCGTGCCAGTCCGTCCCACATGTATGTTACATGTATATAACATGTATATTACTGCGGCGTGCAGTCCGATCCAATATATATACTGCTGCGGCGTGCAGCCCGATCCAATGTAGGTATATATATATAATACCTCATTACGGGTCCTCGACCCTATCCCAGTCAATATATGCTTGGCCTCTCAGGCCCACTCAGCTAGAACAGGGAATCCCACCCTAGATAATCTCTCTCAATGTACACATCTAGTACGGGCTCATATTATGCTATACAACTAGAGCTATGGCTGAGTGTATGTTTCCAACATGATATAAGGGTCACCTAGCTTTATAGGTTCCCTAATGCTCTACAGATCGGCACAAGGCCCCAAACATGGCTATTAGCCCAATTGTACAGTTATAATCTCAGTAACAGTCATACAACACAGTATTCTATTAGCCGGGAAGGACTACGTCCAAACCCCCAATCACAATGTCACCACGCCCGTCATAGAACGTGTGTCTCATCTCAATATAGCACTGTGAAGTGCTAGTACGGGGTTTCAAACCCTCAGTACATTGTTTACTACTACCACTCACCTCGAACCGGTAGAAGCTTCAATCCGCCTTGCGCTTGCCTCGCAAATCAATCTCCTCGAGTGCCAAATCTGCTCAAAATCATAGAGAATGCATCAATATACGCTAATTTCACGAAATTCATTCGAAATAACCCCATTTATTTCAAAACCCACAAGTTGTCAAAACCCGACTTTTGGTACACTTGTCGAAAAATTACAAAAATTACATATTCGGAATCCTCATCTCGATACGAGTCTAGGCATATAAAATTTACCAAAATCGGACTCCATTTGCCCACTCAAATCGGTGTTTTTCTTAAATTTAGGCCTAGGGCTCAAACCCACCTTTAATCTTCCATTTACAGAAATTTAACACATGATTTCATGTTAAAATGATGTAATTAAGCCACAAAACTTACCTCCAACGAATCCCCGATGAATTACCAGCAATTCCCGTGAGTTTCTCTCTCTAGAACTCAAAAATGGCGTTTTTGGGTGTTAAACCCGCGACTGGTTCTGTTCTGAACTTAACTTCACTGCCAGCCTCATTTCTTCATCGCGTTCGCGACGCCTCTCACGCGAACGCGATGCCTTTTTCCCCTTCTTCATCGCGAACGCGGCACGCTCTCACGCGTCCGCGAAGTTCAATTCCTCAGCCTCCTGACTTTTACTCTACGCGAACGCGGCGTGAAGTCACGCGTACGCGATGCCTTACCTTTTCCTCTTACGCGAACGCGACCCACCCATCGCGAACGCGATGGCCAACTGGCCTCAACCTTCGCGAACGCGGCATCGCCCTCGCGAATGCGATGCCTTACTGAACCTGGCCTTCGCGAACGCGGAACCTTCCTTCGCGAACGCGAAGCCTTATTTTATGCCCAGTGATCTGCAGATTTCAGCAGACCATTTCATGCTTCCAAATGCCGGATGATGGTCCGGATTCACCCCGAGGCCCCCGGACCCCAACGAAAACCACCAACATACCCCAAAACACGATACGAACTTGTTCCAATCATAAAAACACCATCCTAAACATCAAAATCACCAATTACACACGGATTCAAGCCTAAATTTCTTAAAACTTCCGAATTGCGCATTCAATCAAAAACCCAACTAAACGACGTCCGAATGACCTGAAATTTTGCAGGCACATCCAAAATCACCTAACGAAGCTACCGCAACTGTCGGAATTCCATTCCGACCCCCGGATCAAAATCTCACCTACCGTTCGGATTTCGCCAAAATTCAACCTTAGCCAATTCAAGCCTATTTCTACACCGGCCTCCAAATTCAATTCCGATCGCTCCCCTAAGTCACAAATCACCTTCCGGAACTAACCGAATCATCAGAATCCGATTCCGAGCCCTCTAGCTAAATAGTCAACTCCAGGTTGACTTTCCTTATTCAAGTTTCCTTCACCACGGCTATATGCCTCATTTCCAATCCCAATCACTCCTAACTCACCCGATAGATTCTAACACTGATATAAAATTATAAAACATGAATTTACGACATAACGGGGTGGTAATTCCCGTGACGATGGGCCGGGTTGTCACAGGTACGGGGACGCCTGTACTTATCCCCGGGATGCTGCAAACCTTTAGGAGAGTTTCAAATTCTTGAAATTCTTATCGTGCGTCCTTGATTCAGCTTGATATGTAATTCTTGAAACTCCTTCTACACATTTGTAAGTGCACTCGAGTGCTTAGTGATAAATTTGCCTTGACGGCTTATGATTCCCCAAACCGAGGGACGAGATATAATCGGTGTGAGTTCATGTTGGGCCAGTCTGGAAGACTTGGGGCTAGATCCTTGTCTAGGGCTCGAGCACCAAGGTGCTAATGTCGCGAGCCGGTATTATGAAGTTCATACGATCGGTATTGATCTTAATTGTGAAAATGGCAGCTTGATAATGGGAGAGCTGTAAGGTATTCAGTTCTTGTTGTAATTTGATATGTAGCCCTAGTTATGGGCATGAGAAATATGTTCATTACCTCTTAGCAGAAATGTAAAGTGCACTACGTGTGGTAGTATGAGTTCGAACTCAAGAAAACTGAATTGGTTGTGCTAGGTGTATCATGGTGAAAGGTATATGTGTTATGATTTGAGCAGGTGCAGCGCATGTTCATGTACTAATGCTGATGATATAATTTTGTAGTATTGAGACTAATGTTGTCGATATGCATTGTGATGTCTTGTCGAGTTGTGAATGTATTGCTAGGATGGTTTTGGTGATTCTCTGGCAGGTGGATAGGCCAAATTGCAGAGGAAACTCTGTCGAAATTTCTGGAAAATTTGGGGCTTAGAAAATAATTCTGTCACCTGAAGAATAGGATTAAATGGTGTGTGTATAAATGCAAGAGTTGCACAAGAGTTAAGATGTGTGATGATTCGAATCTCCGCCGAAGCTTGTAAATGACATGAGTTTAATCTAACTAGAACATTGTGGCATCAACTGAGTAAGAATGTTGTGAGGGGCTAAAAGTGCCTTGACGTATATGGCTTCGAGCTAAGTTGGGGAGGTTGCTATTGACTAGCTGATTGCACGGTTGTGTGCTATGTTGATCCTGTCTCTGAGTACGTCGGAAATTTTGGTAAAGGTTATGGTGTTTCGTAGATCTAAAGAAATACTAGGGTGTTTTGAACTGCTGTTGGTAAAGAATGTTCAGCGTATAGGAAAGAAAGATAGCTAATTGTATCGGAGTGTAATCATGTTCTGCGATGTCAGAGTTCTAATAAGGCACGAGTGGTTCTGTTCAATAACACAGTTGAATTATAACCGGTTGAGGGTGAATGACGCCCGAGAATTGTTTTACGGTGTTCAAGATTTTGCTTGTAACGGTAAGGTGTTTTAAGGTTGTGCATGCGGCTAAAGATGGTGGTTTCATTAGAAGAGATCGAGACTTGTGTTATATTATGTGAATGATGGGATTTTATGTATCCGTATTGGAAGGTAATGATAACGATTTCAAATCGCAGGAAGTTCTTCAAATAAAGAGTGTAGAAGGTGGTACTCTGGGAAACATTTGAGAGAGTATTCAGCGGCCTGTGAGCCTTAGACCGTGTGGTCTTGTGTATGAGTCTCGTGTGGTAATATTCAATTAAAGATGAATCAGAAAGGAAACTAGGTAAATGGAACAACTTGTTAGTAAATTGGAACAGTATGAAAAGGGCACGAGTAACTCCTGGTGTGTGTTCGAGGTAACGAGCCTTGCAGTTATGGTGCAACAAAGCTCTTGATGAGCTGAAAGTTGCGTAGCTCGATGTGGGTAAAAGGACTCAGTCCTAGTAGTTAAGCTTATGCAATGAATGGGAGGAAAGAGTTGTGATGTGTTTATCATGGTTTGAAAATCAGTGTATTCCTATCGGTATGCGAAGCATGGAATGGGCAATGCGTTTTCTCTATATGGGATCATGGAAGTTCTTGTCTAGTTGAGTGCGCCGATGTTTGCGACGTAGGAAGGAAATATGAATTTTCATGTTATCTTAATGTGGTATGGTATATGCGATGTGTTATGGAAAGTTGATAATGGCATATTCAAGGCTTTGAGATTTGTTCATAATATATGGGAAGTCATTAAAATCCCCAAGCAGCGTTGGCAGCTGCAGATAATCTGAGAATCAAGCTTCCTGGTGATTAAGGAAAATGGTACTGCTATCCTAGTGATTCGGCAGAGTATATGGTCAAAAGGGCAAGGTGATGTAAACTGATAATATCTAGTGGTATTGTGGTATCCTCATGTTGTATTGATAGTGATGATTGAGTTGTTGGCATAGGGAAATTTCTGAATGGCGTACGTAGTATGAATGGGTGCTTGATGTGTGTTACGTGTTCGTACAATGGAGAGTGGAATCAGGCATAGTGATCCATTTGTTATATATGTGTTAGAGACTAGAAGTTCTCGTAATCCACCTATGCAGTGGTGGTATGTCGTGTGTATCGGCACCGTTTAGCGTTTATTGGAAATTGGAAGCCCTAGTGGTTATCTCGTTACTTGATATGATGAATTGGAATAATGATATATGATTGCAGACCTGGTTGTCTTAAGTCAGGTTGTCTAGACTAATGTGATATGGACTATGTCGGGAAAATGTCATAGGTTGCGTGGTAAGGTGCATCGGATTATGTTCTAACATGGAAGTTTTGTATCCCAAGGACCAGCGAATGGCTAGAAGGTATTGCTTTGTTAATTGGGCCTTCGTGGCGGATGTTAGAGCTATGAGCTCGCCTTATCCCATTTAAGCATAACAATTGTAAAATAACAGTGATGGATATATCGAAATAGGGGAACCAAGTCCCAACGCATACCAATTCCCATAGACCGAAGGGTCAAGAGTCATGAGCCTCTACAGAGAATACAAAGTGTAAATAGCGAATATAACTGTGCACAACTGTGGGATGGCCAGAACAAAATATAGACAAACTGGAGAATCAGGTCCTGCAAACGCTGGCAGCTACCTCGATTGTCCAGAAGCACTCCCGAGCCACAATAGAATCAGCCCTGCTATGATGTACCTGGATCTGCACACAAGGTGCAGGGAGTCGGGTGTGAGTACTTCCAACTAAGCAGTAATAAAAGTAAATAATGCTGAAGGGAAGAAAACCACGATAGGCACTATCTCATGCTACACAATACAAAACTATCTTTTTATCCCTTTCCAGCATATGTGAGTAGATTATTTAGAAATCTCAATTTATTAGCTACTTTCTTTTATGATAATATACTAATACCTGGATACAATCTCAAGTAGTGCAAGTCCGCACTCAAATCAGCCCCTCGGGCTCAGCACTCCTTATCAATTTGCACCAGGAGATCTGGTCAATAAGGAAACTAATGCATGTGTGCCATTAATGTATGAGTGCTAAATGTTATGCCACGTAGTACATGTAAACCAATATATGTATGCCATGCAATGCATATGACCGCTACGGCGTGTAGCCCGATCCAATTTGGCTACCCGTGCTCACTGTGGGGGTTCAGACTCCGGAGGGGCTCCTACAGCCCAAGCACAATATTAATATCACACCTACTGCGGCACGCAGCCCGATCCATATATCACTGCGGCGTGCAGTCCTATCCATGCATGTGTATGCATATGCTCACATAAATTGTCATGCCCTAACATATGGCCCTCGGCCCCAATCAGTCTAACAAATAATCAAGAAAGCCCTACGGGCAACAATATCATATTAGCTCACAGCTAAAAAAAATGTTATTAAGACCTTGTTCAAGTTTTTCATAACCTTATAAAAATGTTGAATAGCAAAATACCATTTAAAACCTTAAATTTAGAATAAAATATGCACAGTGTTATCAAGACAATGATACCAATCCCTGAAGGATCCAAATAATCGGCACGAAGCCCAAGCATGATAATTAGTCCAATTCATTTCAACAATTAGGTGTTATTATTTATTACACGGGACGGACCAAGTCACAATCCCCAATAGTGCTCTACCCCACGCCTGTTATCTGGCGTGCAAGTCACCTCGACACAGCTTTAAGATGTGCAAGTCCGGGGTTTACTAACCCTCAGGACATCATTTACAAGTATTACCCACCTCGAAGTGACGAAAGCTCATGCCCGCGACGCCTTAGCTCCTCGAACCGGCATCCACGCACGTCAAAACTAGCACAAATCAGCACAAATATATCAAAATAGGCTAATGGAACATAACCCAATCGAAAGAACTCGAAAAATATCAAAAATCACGAAATTGGCAAAACCCGAGCCCCGGGCCCACATCTCAAAAAACTTCGAAACTCATATTTCCAGAACCCTCGTCTCGACACGAGTCCATACATATAAAATTTACTAAAATCGGAGTTCGATTGGCCTTTCAAAACTCAAATTTTCGTTTACAATATCTAGACCACAATCCTTCACAATTTCTACCCAAATTCATGAAGATTGATGTTAATTCTACCATAAAATGATGTTTTTGAGTCAAGAAACTTACCTCCGATGAATACCCGATGATTTCCTAGCGTTTTCCCGTGATTTCTTCTCTCTAGGGCTCAAAATTATGTTTTGGGGTGTGAAACCCGCGAGCCCTCTGTTCTGCAATTAAACTCACTGTCTGTGAATTTAACTCTACGCGTTCGCGATGTCTCTCACGCAAACGCGATGGCCTGTACGATTACTTCATCGCGAACGCGACGCCCTATCACGCGTCCACGAAGTTCAATTCTCCCAGCCGCCGGATTTCTTCAACGCGAACGCGTCCATCCTTCACGCGAACGCGAAGCTTCGTCCAACCTTGCCTAAGCGAACGCAACAGCCTGATCGTGAACGCGATGCCTTAGCCAGCCCTGCCTTCGCGAACGCGACCTTGGCCACGCGAACGCGAAGGCTTAATACCTGCTGCACCAACCTGCAATTTACAGCATACCTTTCCAAGTTCAAAATGCCCGATTGATGGTCCGAAATCCTCCTGAGGCCCCCGGGACCCCAACGAAAACCACCAACATACTCCAAAACACGATACGAACTTGTTCCAATCATAAAAACACCATCCTAAACATCAAAATCACCAATTACACACGGATTCAAGCCTAAGTTTCTTCAAAACTTTCAAAACTAACATTCAATCCAAAACCCGATCAAACGACGTCCGAATGACTTGAAAATTTGCAGACATATCCAAAATCACATAACGAAGCTACAGAAATTGTCGGAATTCCATTCCGACCCCCGGATCAAAATATCACCTACCGTTCGGTTTTCGCCAAAATTCAACTTTAGCCAATTCAAGCCTAAAACTACACCGGACCTCCAAATTCAATTCCGATTGCTCTCCTAAGTCATAAATGATCCCTCGAAACTAGTCAAATCATCATAATCCGATTCCGAGCACTCTAACTCGATAGTCAACTCTAGGTTGACTTTCCATATTCAAACTTCCTTCAAACATGCTATTTGCTTCATTTCCAATTCTATTCACTCCTAACTAACCCGATAGGTTCTAACACTAATATAGAAGCATAAGATATGTTAATTCAAGGTAACGGGTGGAAATTTCCATAACGACGGGCCGGGTCGTTACATTCTCCCCAACTTAAACAAACGCTCGACCTCGAGCGGACTCAGAGTTGTACTAGAAGCCACCCAATAGCTGAATGACCTTACCAAGCATAATTTCAGGCGATCATACGTCACCCTATCTCACATAAGTCCGAAAACAACATATAGTCAAAATTTCACAGACCATCTGAACCATATATCACATTGTACTTTCTGAAATCATATGCCAATTGCAAATCCCATGCCTATACTCAGGATACACTCGAATCCACTGCAATAACCCATATTCACTACTCCGGGTGAGATCATATGATGTATCGACAACCCAATCACTCTAGACGATAGTCTCTAATCAAAACAACTGGCCACAATAACCAAATACTAGCTGAAAACCTCTTTCATTAGATAGAGTCTTATTCCAACACCTCTATATCCTGCCCACGGTAGCTGAAGTATGCGATATACCGAACCCATCTCTCAGGTTAACCATTCGTGAATCTATTTCCCTTTTAAAACTAGTACCACAAAAGGTTTCGGAGCCAAACCTCGATTTTTACCTTTCTAACAAGCTAAGATCCAATATGCTCGTATTCATTAATGACTCCAACGGCCATTTCGATCATAACACACCACACTGGTGACATGACATCTCAACCACCGACCTAAGCCGTGACGAGCACAACATAGGCTCCAATAGAAACGTCTGCACACACTCGAATCATGACAGCTCAAATCATGATAACTGTCTCCAGCAAAAGAGTTGCAATTCAATTCCTCTGTGCCATCATAACATAGAACTGAGATCGCGTCTCGCATTATAGAAATAGAGTACCTGAATCCTTCTCGAGAGGTCATAATATCACGTGGCCTTGCCAAGACTCGTGATTCTATCCCAACATTATTACTCATGAAGCACCTCAAGCTATTAAGCTCAAACGGTTAGCCACGCACAGATCTAGGTCTTGAACCCAAGCAATCAACCTCACCCACGGTGAAACAATTAACGTATGCTATTAAATCCCGAAAGGACACAAACGATGTGCCATTCGCCAAGCGATACTCAAAACGGACTTTTCCTCAGAAGCGAGGAAGTATTGTATACCAGGTAGCATATAACTAACTATATTTTCACAATATTCTATTGCGGCGTTCAACCCGTTCCAATGACATACCCGTGGCGGCGTGCCACCCGATCCACGCATAAATCTCGCAAAACGGAAATGCATATCGAGTCGAATTTTCTCATTACAGCAAACATATATATATATAGCCTCAAGCTCGGCCACATGAAACGCATCCGACAACGTTTCTCAATACTGGAACTGAATCAATGGTAGATACCTCTACACCGACATCCGCCACTAAGGCCCAACCAACAAAGCAATACCCACCAGCCGTCTGCTGGTCCCTGGGTACAACTACTCTATTGGAGCATACTCTGATGCTCTCTGCTACGCAATTTGTGCCATTTTCCGACATAGCCCATATCACATTAGTCTAGACGACTTGGCTTATGTCAACCAGTCTGAAATAAGGTATCATAACCCAAATTCATCATATCAAGCTTAGAGCTAAACGGTGCTGATACACACGATATACAACCACTGCATAGGCGGATTACGAGAACTTCTAGTCTCCAACACATATATAATACATGAATCGCTATATCTGGTTCCACACTCCACCGTACGAATACATAACACACATCAAGCGCCCATTCGTTCCACGAAAGCCATTCAAAAATTTCACTATGCTATCAACGACTCAATTATTACAGTCGATCCCACAAGAGAAAACCACCATGCCATTAGATATTATCAGTTTACATTACCTTGTCCCTTTTGGACCATATTCCCTGCCAAATTACTAGAATAGCAGTACCATTTTCTTAAATCATCAGAAAGATCGATTCTTAATTCACCTGCAGCTGTCCGTGCTGCTCAATAATTTTTTTGACTTCCCATATATTATGAACTGATCTCAAAACCTAGCATATACCATTATCAACTTTCCATCACACATCGCATATGCCACACCACCCTAAGATAACATGGAAATTCATATTCCTTTCCTACGCCGCAAACATCGGCGCACTCAACTCGTCAACGACTTTCATGATCCCATATAGAGAAAACTCATTACACATTCCCAGCCTTGCATACCAACATGAAAAATACACTCATTTTCAAACCACGGTATAACACATCGCAAACTCTTTCTCCCAATTACATTGCATAAATTAAACCGCCGGGACTGAGTCCTTATACCCATATCAAGTTACACAACTGCCAGCACTCAAGAGCTTTGCTGCACAATATCTGCAAGACTCATCACTTCAAACACATACCATGAATTAATCGTATTCCTTATCATACCGCTTCGGTTTATTAACAAGTTGTTCCATTTACCCAGTTTCCTTTCTGATTCATCTCTAATTTCATATCAGTCTTTACCTGTAGTACGACAATGCCTCAACCCTTTTTACCACACAAGACTCGTACACAAGACCACACGGTCTAAGACCCATAGGCCACTGAATACTCTCTCAGTGTTCCCAGAAGTATCACGTTCTACCACACTTTATTTTGATGAACTTCCCGCGATTTTTAAATTGTTATCATTACTTCCCAATACGGATACGTAGAATCCCATCCTTCACATGATATAACACAAGCCTTGATCTTCTCTAACGAAACCGCCATCTTTAGCCACATACACAAATCTTAAGGCACCCGACTGTTACAAGCAAAATCTTGAACACTGCAAAACCATTCTCGGGCATCATTCACCCTTATTCAGCTGTAATTCAACTGTCCCATTGAGTAGAACCACTCGTGTTTTGTTAGAACTCTGACATCGCAGAACATGATTACTTACAGATACAATGAGCTATCTTTCCTTTCTATACACCGAACATTCTCTACCAACAGTAGTTCAAAACATCCTAGTATTTCTTCACATCTACGAAGCGCCATAACCTTGTCGGAATCTTCCCAACATACTTAAAGACAGAATCAACATAGCACACAATAGTGCAATCAGTTAATCAATAGCAACCTCCCCAACTTAGCTCGAAGCCATTCATCAAAGCATTTTTAACCACTCATGTCATTATTACTCAAGTGATGCCGAAATGTTACAATGAGATTAAACTCAAGTCATTTACAAGCCTTGACAGAGACTCGAATCATCAGAGACCTTAACCCTTCTGCAATTCTTGCATTTATACACACACCACCAATAAGCCCACTCTCTTAAGGTGACAGAAATCTTTCTAAGTCCCAAATTTTCCAAAACTTTTGGCAGAGTTTCCTTTGTAATTTGGCCTATCCACCTGCCAGAGAATCACCGAAACCATCCTAGCAAAACATTCACAGCTCAACAAGACATCACAATGTATTTCAACAACATTAAATCTCAATACTACACAATTCATATTATCATAATTGGTACATGAACATGCGTTGTACCTGCTCGAATCATAACACATATCAACTAGCTTTCAATTACACATGAGAATCAATCCACCTACCTCGCCTCAATTTAGCATTTCAGCAGCACAATACCTTCCACCAGGATACACATAGCATAATCATTTTAGTCTTCCCGAGTTTGAACTCGTTCCACTACACATAAGGCACTTTACCTTCCAATTAAGAGGCGATGGAAATATTTCTCACGCCCATAGCTAGGGCTACATATCAAATCACAATAAAGATCAATACCGATCGTATGAACTTCATAATACCGGCTCGCGAAATTAGTACCTTGGTGCTCAAGCCATAGACAAGGATCTGGCCTCGAGTCCTCCCGACTGGCCCAACATGAATTCACGGAGATTATATCTCGCCCCTCGACCGGGGAATCGCAACCCATAAGTCAATTATATTACTGAGCGCTCGAAGCGTACTCAGACGTACGGAAGGAGTTTCAAAATGGTATATCTCAATCTGAATCATGTACGCACGATAAGAATTCCAAGAAGTGTGGAGTGTTTCCTAAAGGTTCGCAGCCTACCGAGGATAAGTACAGGTGTCCCCGTACCGATCCACAAGACTCTACTAACCGGCTCAACACTCATGAGGCCTAGTAAACCTAGGCTCTGATACCAACTTGTCACAACCCCAAATCCGGTCGTGATGGCGCCCAAGCACACTACTAGGCCAGCCCGACCAATCAACAACAATCATAGAGCTATGAGCTCGCCTTATCCCATTTAAGCATAACTATTGTAAAATAACAGTGATGGATATATCGAAACAGGGGAACCAAGTCCCAATGCATACCAACTCCCATAAACCGAAGGGTCAAGAGTCATGAGCCTCTACAGAGTCTACAAAGTGTAAATAGCGAATATAACTGTGCACAACTGTGGGATGGTCAGAACAAAATATAGACAAACTGGAGAATCAGGTCCTACGAACGCTGGCAGCTACCTCGATTGTCCAGAAGCACTCCCGAGCCGCAATAGAATCAGCCCTGCTATGATGTAACTGGATCTGCACACAAGGTGTAGGGAGTCGGGTGTGAGTACTTCCAACTCAGCAGTAATAAAAGTAAATAATGCTGAAGGGAAGAAAACCACGATAGGCACTATCACATGCTACACAATAAAGAACTATCTTTTTATCCCTTTCCAGGATATGTGAGTAGATTATTTAGAAATCTCAATTTATTAGCTACTTTCTTTTATGATAATATACCAATACCTGGATACAATCTCAAGCATTGCAAGTCCGCACTCAAATCAGCCCCTCGGGCTCAGCACTCCTTATCAATTTGCACCAGGAGATCTGGTCAATAAGGCAATTAATGCATGTGTGCCATTAATGTATGAGTGCTAAATGTTATGCCACGTAGTACACGTAAACCAATGTATGTATGCCATGCAATGCATATGACCGCTACGGCGCGTAGCCCAATCCAATTTGGGTACCCGTGCTCACTGTGGGGGTTCAGACTCCGGAGGGGCTCCTACAGCCCAAGCACAATATTAATATCACACCTGCCGCGGCGCGCAGCCCGATCCGTATACCACTGCGGCGTGCAGTCCGATCCATGCATGTGTATGCATATGCTCACATAAATTGTCATGCCCTAACATATGGCCCTCGGCCCCAATCAGTCTAACAAATAATCAAGAAAGCCCTACGGGCAACAATATCATATTAGCTCACAGCTAAAAAAAATGTTATTAAGACCTTGTTCGAGTTTTTCATAACCTTATAAAAATGCTGAATAGCAAAATACCATTTAAAACCTTAAATTTAGAATAAAATATGCACGATGTTATCAAGACAATGATACCAATCCCTGAAGGATCCAAATAATCGGCACGAAGCCCAAGCATGATAATTAGTCCAATTCATTTCAACAATTAGGTGTTATTATTTATTACGCGGGATGGACCAAGTCACAATCCCCAATGGTGCTCTACCCCACGCCCGTTATCCGGCGTGCAAGTCACCTCAACACAGCACTAAGATGTGTAAGTCCGGGGTTTACTAACCCTCAGGACATCATTTACAAGTATTACCCACCTCGAACCGACGAAAGCTCATGCTCGCGACGCCTTAGCTCCTCGAACCGGCATCCACGCATGTCAAAACTAGCACAAATCAGCACAAATATATCAAAATAGGCTAATGGAACATAACCCAATCGAAAGAACTCAAAAAATATCAAAAATCACGAAATTGGCAAAACCCGAGCCCCGGGCCCACATCTCAAAAAACTTCGAAACTCATATTTCCAGAACCCTCGTCTCGCCACGAGTCCATACATATAAAATTTACCAAAATCGGAGTTCGATTGGCCTTTCAAAACTCAAATTTTCGTTTTCAATATCTAGGCCACAATCCTTCACAATTTCTACCCAAATTCATGAAGATTAATGTTAATTCTACCATAAAATGATGTTTTTGAGTCATGAAACTTACCTCCGATGAATACCCGATGATTTCCCAGCGTTTTCCCTTGATTTCTTCTCTCTAGGGCTCAAAATTATGTTTTGGGGTGTGAAACCCGCGAGCCCTCTGTTCTGCAATTAAACTCATTGCCTGGGAATTTAACTCTACGCGTTCGCGATGTTTCTCACGCGAACGCGATGGCCTGTAAGATTACTTCATTGGGAACGCGACGCCCTGTCACGCGTCCGCGAAGTTCAATTCTCCCAGCCGCCGGATTTCTTCTACGCGAACGCGTCCATCCTTCACGCGAACGCGAAGCTTCGTCCAACCTTGCCTACGCGAACGCAACAGCCTGATCGCGAACGCGATGCCTTAGCCAGCCCTGCCTTCGCGAACGTGACCTGGGCCACGCGAACGCGAAGGCTTAATGCCTGCTGCACCAACCTGCAATTTACAGCAGTGCCTTTGGCACAAATTGGTCCGTTTGGACCCCCGAATTCATCTCGAGGCTCCCCGGACCCCAACGAAAACCACCAACATACTCCAAAACACGATACAAACTTGTTCCAATCATAAAAACACCATCCTAAACATCAAAATCACCAATTACACACGGATTCAAGCCTAAGTTTCTTCTAAACTTTCAAAACTAACATTCAATCCAAAACCCGATCAAACGACGTCCGAATGACCTGAAAATTTGCAGACATATCCAAAATCACATAACGAAGCTACAGAAATTGTCAGAATTCCATTCCAACCCCTAGATCAAAATATCACCTACCGTTCGGTTTTCGCCAAAATTCAACTTTAGCCAATTCAAGCCTAAAACTACACCGGACCTCCAAATTCAATTCCGATCGCTCCCCTAAGTCATAACTGATCCCCCGAAACTAGTCGAATCATCAGAATCCGATTCCGAGCACTCTAACTTGATAGTCAACTCTAGGTTGACTTTCCATATTTAAACTTCCTTCAAACATGCTATTTGCTTCATTTCCAATTCAATTCACTCCTAACTCACCCGATAGGTTCTAACACTGATATAGAAGCATAAGATATGTTAATTAAAGGTAACGGGGTAGAAATTCCCATAACGACGGGCCGGGTCGTTACAGTAGATATACCCTAGGGCCAGCGGACGGCTAGTAGGTATTGCTTTGTCAGTTGGGCCTTCGTAGTGGATGTCAGTGTAGAGGTATCTACCATTGATATAATTCTGGTATTGAGGAACTTTGTCTGATGCATTTCATGTGGCCGAGCTTGAGGCTATGTATATGTTTGTTGCGATGAGCGACTTGACTCGATGTGCATTCCCCTTGCTAGATGTATTCGTGGATCGGGTGGCACACCGCCACAGGTATAGTATTTGGATCAGGTGGCACGCCGCCACATGTATGGTATCAGGATCGGGTGGCACGCCGCCACGGGTATGTTATTGGAACGGGTTGCGCGCCGCAATAGTGTGATGTGAAAATATAGCTTCCAATATGTTACTTTGTATACAATACTTCCTAGCTTCTGAGGAATAGTCCGTATTGGGTATCACTCGGGGAATAGCACATCAGATGTGTCCTTTCAGGATTTGATAGCGTATATCAATTGTATCACCGTAGGTGTGATTGATTTCTTAAGTTCAGACCTAAATATGTGTGTGGATAACTGTTCTGAGCATGGTGACTTGAGGTGCTTCAAGAGTAATAGTGTTTAGATAGAATCAGGAGCTGTGGCATGGCCACGTGGTGTTATGACCTTTCGATAAGGATTCAGGTACTCTAATTCTATGATGTGAGACGAGATCTCAGCTATGTGATGTGATGGTATTGAGGAATTTGAATTATAGCTCTTTGTGTGAGTCTGTTGTCATGATTCGAGTGTGTTCAGATTGTTCTTATTAGAGTCTGTGTTGTGCTCGTTGTGGCATAGGCCGATGCTGAGGTGTCATGTCACCAGTGTGGTATGTTATGATCGAAATGATCGTTCGAGTCATTAATGAGTACGAGCATATTTGATCTTAGCTTGTTAGAAAGGTAATATCGAGGTTTGGCTCTGAAACCTATTGTGGT
>JASVEL010012110.1:0-231481 GCA_032618575.1 Nicotiana noctiflora
ATATTAATATCACACCTGCTGCGGCGCGCAGCCCGATCCGTATACCACTGCGGCGTGCGGTCCGATCCATGCATGTGTATGCATATGCTCACATAAAATTTCATGCCCTAACATATGGCCCTCGGCCCCAATCAGTCTAACAAATAATCAAGAAAGCCCTACGGCAACAATATCATATTAGCTCACAGCTAAAAATGTTATTAAGACCTTGTTCAAGTTTTTCATAACCTTATAAAAAAATGTTGAATAGCAAAAATACCATTTTAAAACTTAAATTTAGAATAAAATATGCACAGTGTTATCAAAACAGTGATACCAATCCCTGAAGGACTCAAATAATTGGCACGAAGCCCAAACATGATAATTAGTCCAATTCATTTCAACAATTAGGTATTATTATTTATTACGCGGGACGGACCAAGTCACAATCCCCAACGGTGCTATACCCCACGCCCGTTATCCGGCGTGCAAGTCACCTCAACACAGCACTAAGATGTGCAAGTCCGGGGTTTACTAACCCTCGGGACATCATTTACAAGTATTACCCACCTCGAACCGACGAAAGCTCATGCCCGCGACACCTTATCTCCTCGAACCGGCATCCACGCACGTCAAAACTAGCACAAATCAGCACAAATATATCAAAATAGGCTAATGGAACATCACCCAATTGAAAGAACTCGAAAAAGATCAAAAATCACGAAATTTGAAAAACCCGAGCCCCGGGCCCACATCTCGAATAATTTCGAAACTTATATTTCCAGAACCCTCGTCTCGCCACGAGTCTATACATATAAAGTTTACCAAAATCGGAGTTCGATTGGCCTTTCAAAACCCAAATTTTCGTTTTCAATATCTAGGCCACAATCCTTCACAATTTCTACCCAAATTCATGAAGATTGATGTTAATTCTACCATAAAATGATGTTTTTGAGTCAAGAAACTTACCTCCGATGAATACCCGATGATTTCCCGGCGTTTTCCCGTGATTTCTTCTCTCAAGGGCTCAAAAATTATGTTTTGGGTATATGAACCCGTGAGCCCTCTGTTCTGCAATTTAATTTCACTGCCAGGCAAATTTTCTCTTCGCGTTCGCGTGAGCTCCCACGCGTTCGCGATGCCCAGCATCATTTTACTCTTCGCGTTCGCGTTACCTATCACGCGTCTGCGATGCACTGATCCATTTTCCCTTTGCGAACACGACATGCCCCACGCGTTCGGGATGCACATTTCTTCAGCCATCCGGAGATCCTTCTACGCGAACGCGACCTCCATCCACACGAACGCGATGCTTCACTATTTCCTCTTACGCGATCGCGACCAACACCATTGCGAACGCGATGCTTCCCAGATTCCTTCTACGCGAACGCGGCTCTCCTCCTCGCGAACACGATAACCAGGGTGCCCCAGCCTACGCGAATGCAGGCCTTGCCCTCGCGAACGCGAAGGCTTATCCGTCTGCACAGTGATCTGCAATTTACAGCAGACTTTGCCAAGTTCAAAATGCCCGGATGATGGTCCGAATTCACCCCGAGGCCCCCGGGACCCCAATGAAAACCACCAACATACTCCAAAACACGATACGAACTTGTTCCAATCATAAAAACACCATCACTGTGGGGGTTCAAACTCCGGAGGGGCTCCTACAGCCCAAGCACAATATTAATATCACACCTGCTGCGGCGCGCAGCCCGATCCGTATACCACTGCGGCCTGCAGTCCGATCCATGCATGTGTATGCATATGCTCACATAAAATGTCATGTCCTAACATATGGCCCTCGGCCCCAATCAGTCTAACAAATAATCAAGAAAGCCCTACGGTAACAATATCATATTAGCTCACAGCTAAAAATGTTATTAAGACCTTGTTCAAGTTTTTCATAACCTTATAAAAAATGCTGATGTAATGACCCGGCCCGTCGTTACGGGAATTACCACCCCGTTACCATGTATTTACATATCTTATGCTTTTATATCAGTATTAGAGTATATCGGATGAGTTAGGAGTGATTTAGATTGAAAATGAAGCAAATAGTATGTTTGAAGGAAGCTTGAATATGGGAAGTCAACCAAGAGTTGACTATTGAGTTAGAGTGCTCGGAACCGAATTCTGATGATTCGACTAGTTTCGGGGGATCATTTATGACTTAGGAGAGCAATCGGAATTGAATTCGGAGGTCAGGTGTAGTTTTAGGCTTGAATTGGCGAAGGTTGATTTTTGGCGAAAACCGGAGGGTAGGTGATATTTTGATCCGGGGGTCTGAATGGAATTCCGATAATTTTTGTAGCTTTGTTATGTGATTTTGGATATGTCCGCAAAGTTTCAGGTCATTCGGACGTCGTTTAGTCTGGTTTTCGATTGGTTGTGTAATTCGGAATGTTTTAAGGAATTTAGGCTTGAATTCGATGTGAATTATGGGTTTTGATGTTGTTAGACGTGTTTTGAGAATTGGAACAAGTTCGAATAAGGTATTAGGATGTGTTGGTGTGTTTGGATGAGGTCCGGGGGCCTCGGGGTGTTTTCGGGTGGTTAAACGGAAGAAAACATGGAAATTGCAGGTTGGAGTATTCTGGTTCTATCATTTTCGCCCCTGCGGAAATGGGAGCGCAGGAGCGACTCCGCAGGAGCGGACAATGAGGCGCAGAAGCGGAGTCGACCGCTGAAGCGGAGCCTGGTCCGCAGGGGTGGCTTCGCTGGTGCGAGAGGGAGATCGCAGAAGCGGTCTTGAGGCGTGATGGGGAAGACCGCAGAAGCGGGTGGTTGGTCGCATAGGTGAGTCCGCAGGAGCGGAACATTCCGTAGGAGCGGAAGACTTTCCGCAGAAGCGGACCCGCAGGAGCGATCCGTGTATCGCAGAAGCGAAAATCGCAGTGAGTTAAGTGTATCAGAAGTTAGAAAATTTCAGAAACATTTCACACATTTGGGTCTCGGCTTAAGGAGGCGATTTGGGCGATTTTGAAGAGAAACTCAAGGGAAATCATCGGGTAATCAACTATGGACTTAAACTATGATTAGTATTGATAATATTATGCAATTATATCATGAAAATGGAGGAATTTGGGGTGATTCATGGAAGATTTAACCCTAGGCTTGAACTTTAGAAAATTAAGGTTTTGAATGGGCAAATGGAGTCCGAATTTGGTAAAATTTTATATGTACGGACTCGTGGCGAGATGAGGGTCGCGTTGGTACTAATTTCGGAATTTTCCGAGCAGTGGGCCCGGGGTCGGGTTTTACCAACTTGGTGTATTTATGCGAATTTCATGTAAGTTGAAATGGGTTATGATTCTTTGACCCGTATTTGATATAATTATTGTGGTTTGACTAGATTCTACGCACGAGGTAGCTAAATTCAAAGGAAAAGGCATCGCGTACGAGTCTATGACCGGCTAGAGGTGAGTAGTTTGTGTATATGGTAGCCTGAGGGTTCGAAACCCCGGCTTAGCACATTATGACGCTAGTAGGGCGTGGCTCGCACACCGTGGCAGGTGTGGAATTGATTGTGATTAGGGATTGAGACTTGGTCTATCCCGGATGTGAATAATATGTTGTTAGTGTTGGAAATACACTGTATTTGATATATTTGTGGGTTGTAAGCCTTGTTTGGGGCCTTGTGCCGACCTGTAGTGTCCTTAGAGGAAAATATTTATGTGATAGCTATATTTGCTTAAATCACTGATCTCAGTCCTGGAAATTGAAATCACCTTTTGAAATGCTAAGTCACCGGCTTTTGCAAATTTAATAAAGTTAAAGTATTTTTCATAAATTATGAACTGGAAACTGGAATTAAGAAAAATGAACTGTTTTGTGACTTATTTGCTTATTGTGGACTGAGCATGGATCGGGCTGCACGCCGCAGCGGTTGATATGAGGATCGGGCTGCACGCCGCAACGATATTGCGCTTGGGCTGTAGGAGCCCCTCCGGAGTCTGTACACACCCCCAGTGAGCGCCGTCGACGTTAAATTGGATCGGGCTACACGGCGTAGCGGTTATGTGCATTGCATTGCATCTTTATTTGTTGAATTACTCTGTGGTAGCTGAATTGTACTGTTGATGCTAGTTTGTAGGAGATTCGGACTGTAGAGTAGCTTCATATTGTGGTATTCTGTGGATTTCTTATTTTCAGCTACTTGTACATATTTATTACTCACTGAGTACTTAGTACTCACCCCTACTCCCTGCACCTTTTGTGTGCAGACTCAGGTACTCAGGAGCAGTAGACAGGCATTTCCAGCGTTTGCAGTGTCATATCGAGTTGCTGAGGTAGCTGCCTACGTTCGCAGAACCTAGCTTCTCCTCTCCTTTCCAGTTGTTATTTGTATTTGTATTCGGACTTGAGTATTTCTATATAGTACTCTCTATTCCTGTTGGGTTTTGTTAGAGGCTCTAGACTTGTGACTCCGGATCTTTGGGAGTGTCAGTATTTTGTTCTTTATTTATTATTATTGGAGTTCTTAAACTCATATATTCTCCTTGGGTTGTCCATTTGGGACTGGTATTCGATGTAATCAAAAATGATTGGTCTGGCTGGCCTAGCTTGATTGTTGGGCGCCATCACGACCGAATTTGGGTCGTGACAGCTGAATAGCAAAAATACTATTTTAAAACTTGAATTTAGAATAAAATATGCACAGTGTTATCAAAACAGTGATACCAATCCCTGAAGGCCTCAAATAATTGGCACGAAGACCAAACATGATAATTAGTCCAATTCATTTCAACAATTAGGTATTATTATTTATTATGAGGGACGGACCAAGTCACAATCCCCAATGGTGCTCTACCCCACGCCCGTTATCCGGCATGCAAGTCACCTCAACACAGCACTAAGATGTGCAAGTCCGGGATTTACTAACCCTCAGGACATCATTTACAAGTATTACCCACCTCGAACCGACAAAAGCTCATGCCCGCGATGCCTTAGCTCCTCGAACCGACATCCACGCACATCAAAACTAGCACAAATCAGCATAAATATATCAAAATAGGTTAATGGAACATCACCCAATCGAAAGAACTCGAAAAAGATCAAAAATCACGAAATTTGCAAAACCTGAGCCCCGGGCCCACATCTCGAATAATTTCGAAACTCATTTTTCCAGAACCCTCGTCTCGCCACGAGTCCATACATATAAAGTTTACCAAAATCAGAGTTCGATTGGCCTTTCAAAATCCAAATTTTCGTTTTCAATATCTAGGCCACAATCCTTCACAATTTCTACCCAAATTCATGAAGATTGATGTTAATTCTACCATAAAATGATGTTTTTGAGTCAAGAAACTTACTTCTGATGAATACCCGATGATTTCCCAGCGTTTTCCCATGATTTCTTCTCTCTAGGGCTCAAATTTATGTTTTGGGTATATGAACCCGTGAGCCCTCTGTTCTGCAATTTCATTTCACTGCCAGACAAATTTGCTCTTCGCGTTCGCGTGAGCTCCCACGCATTCGCGATGCCCAGCATCATTTTACTCTTCGCGTTCGCGTTACCTATCACGCGTCCGCGATGCACTGATCCATTTTCCCTTCGCGAATGCGACATGCCCCACGCGTTCGCGATGCACATTTCTTCAGCCATCCGGAGATCCTTCTACGCGAACGCGGCCTCTATCCACGCGAACGTGATGCTTCACTATTTCCTCTTACACGATCGCGACCAACACCATCGCGATCGCGATGCTTCCCAGATTCCTTCTACACGAACGCGGCTCTCCTCCTTGCGAACGCGATAACGAAGGTGCCCCAGCCTACGCGAACGCGGGCCTTGCCCTCGCGAACGCGAAGGCTTAGCCTTCTGCACAGTGATCTGCAATTTACAGCAGACTTTGCCAAGTTCAAAATGCCCGGATGATGGTCCGGATTCACCCCGAGGCCCCCGGTAACCCAACGAAAACCACCAACATACTCCAAAACACGATACGAACTTGTTCCAATCATAAAAACACCATCCTAAACATCAAAATCACCAATTGCACACGGATTCAAGCCTAAGTTTCTTCAAAATTTCCGAATTGCTCATTCAATCAAAAACCCGACCAAACGACGTCCGAATGACCTGAAAATTTGCAGACATATCCAAAATCACATAACGAAGCTACAGGAATTTTCAGAATTCCATTTCGACCCCCGGATCAAAATCTCACCTACCGTTCGGATTTCGCCAAAATTCAACCTTAGCCAATTCAAGCCTATTTCTACACCGGGCCTCCAAATTCAATTCCGATTGCTCTCCTAAGTCATAAATGATCCCCCGAAACTAGTCGAATCATCAGAATCTGATTCCGAGCATTCTAACTCGATAGTCAACTCTAGGTTGACTTTCCATATTCAAACTTCCTTCAAACATGCTATTTGCTTCATTTTCAATTCAATTCACTAAAAAGCATAAAACATATAATTGCAACATGACGGGGTGGTAAATTCCCGTAACGACGGGCCGGGTCATTACATTTACCCATAATCATATTGATGGGAGTTCACATGCACAAAATATAACCTTACTACTCCTTTAACTCATTCATACCTAAGCTGAATTTACAGGGTGTTACATTATCTCTCCATTGGGATCATTCATCCTCGAATGATTGTCCTAACTTTAGCTTCTACTAACTTCGGACTTTAAATGGGTTTGGTGTAAACATGAACTTTCATTAACACTTGTATACTAAACTGAATGAATACATGATTATTGAATTGTCGCGATACTGAACTGAATGACTACTAAATTGAGTGAATATTGATTTGCCTAGATACATGAATACTTAACTAATATGGATATATGAATATTGAACTGGTACGAATATTTGAGTAATCTGGGTACTAAGCAAGCATGAATGTCTAAGTATTGGACTAGCATAAATAGCTGAGTATTGAGCTGACATGAGTATCTCAGTACTGAACTGACATGAGTATCTGAGTACTGGAAACTTGAATGTTAATAACATGACACGTGAAATATTGGTTTCCCACCACTAATTATAGTGAAAACTCTAACTTATAAGCTAATTGACATATCCTTCACAAGAATCTAGATGGATCAATATAGCAGGGACTCTAATTCCCATTCTTCTCAAATCTCATAACGCTTTTCATATGTGAAACTTTCAAAAACACCCAATCATCAACTCGAAACTCTAGGTCTCTATGTCACACGCTTGAATAGGACATTTTGGAGGCCTGAGTTTTCTTCAAACGCTCTTGAATCAACTTAACTTGCTCTATAGTCTGATAGACTAAAATCGGGTCCTAACAACTCCACTTTTCCAACTTCGAATCAACCAATTAGTGATCTACACCTTCGCACATACAGAGCTTCTTACGGTGCCAGTTTGATACTAGAATGGTAGGTTATTATTAGTAAGATCAATGAGAGGCATGTGATTATCCCAATCATTTTTAACATCAAGGACATATCCTCAACTGTCTGAACATTGCGCTCTGCTTGACCATCTTTCTAAGGATGAAAAATGTGTGCCTAATCATTTATGAAATAACTTCTAAAAGATCATTTTAAACCGAGCACCACAATCCGAAATGATGGACAACAGAGTCCCATGCATCAGATGATTTCCTGAATGTAAAACTTGGTATAATCTTCTACTGAATCTGTAGTTTTTACTGGCAGGAAGTGTCCCGACTTGATAAGTCGATTTAAGATCATCCAAATAAATCATTCTTTTAAAATGAGCAAGATAACCCCGTTATAAATTTCCATATTTACCATCTCCACCAAAAGGTATGTGCATTCTGTGATAAAAACACTAGACTTTCTACTGCTTGACTTTCACTTGCTAGCAATTCGGACAATTGGCCACAAAGTCTATGACATTCTTTTTCATCTCGTTCAGCCAATAAATCTCCTTGGTGATGATTCATATTTGGGGAACCTGGATGGAAAGAATACCAGAAATTATGGGCTTCTAACATAATCTTCTCTCGTTATGTCCAACTATGTCTGGAATACACAATCTGTCTTGGTACCTCAAAGTACCATCATCTCCCCCTTATTCAAAAGCCATCATTTTATACTTGTGAATCTCCTCTTTCCACTACAATGCATAGGGATCATCAAATTTTTTCTTCTTCTCATTGGCCACTAAGGGGGAACAAATCCTTTTCTAGACAACAACTTTGTCATATTCGTAGTCTGAAGTCAAACTCTTATCTTGGCTGGTGAACTTCTTTCACCGGAGTTCTCTTATCTACCTCAATCATGAGTTATCTTGTCACACTTTATCTTCTTAAGTGATTCCTAAAAACACAGAGAATTTTTGTGAGCTAAATCTATATTCCAAGGTTAGAGTCTCGTGCAATGACAATACCCTCGTGATACATAACTGGGCATGATTTTATAGCTTTTTCATGATCAATTTATCATCAATAACTAAGCTTGGGAATTAGTTTACTCACTTTGTGTTTCTTACACATGCTATACACAATCCCTATGGTAATTATACAATATTCCCTCATTACCAAACTGATTTTCTTTTTCATATCTCATGCTAACTATTCGGGTCAAATCTCTAACTGTACTTACTGTTGATTTTCACATCACCCATTAGACCAAAGGTCTTATACTTGTGGATCCTTCATTTTTTTGTTGAGATCCAAATAACTTTCCTTATTATCTGCAATTCTTTGCACTCTACGATAAAGACGACTCATTTTGCAACTTACTTCTAAGCTAGGAAAAACTAAATTATTCACATAACGGAAAGCTATTGTAGTCACAACTATCATGCACACTCTTAATAATTTAACTCTGCTCATACTGTCAATCCTGGACAACCCCCTTGTGATAACTCTTAAAGGCTATTCTTCTGTAGCTTGTTCTCTCACTGCCTAGCTGATTATTTTTCCCACTACCATTGTACTTCAGATTTAACTTCAACTCTTTGGGTTCTAACACACGTTCAGTATTTCAAACAATCATTCACTCACTAGAGTTAACTTGGCCAAGTGAATCAAATTGTATCCTCTACTAGCTCTTCTGAAATTGCTAATTTATTGTATCAGCTCAAAATTAACTTACTATTCTTTTACTAACCACCTGTTAGCATCATGTTTTCTAGTCCTCTTTGAATAACTAAAGGGAGATAGAAGATTAATTCTAAAATCCCTCACTATCCGACCATATTCTACGGTCGAATACTATCTTTTTTTTAAACTATATGCGTGGATCACACTTACGGAATTCATCAGTATTAAACAAAATTAGAATATATAACCCCAAACTTTCTATACAATATAAAATCATATTGTACTATAAACATCCTGGCTAATCACTTAGTCACATAACTTAAGGGGAATTGTCATGTCTTTTATCTCACAATAATAGTTGCTTCTTATAACAACTTACTAACGTGGTACTTCTAGTTCTGATTTATATAAATCTAAACAACTTAAAACCATTTCCTGAAATTCACTATTGGCTTCTCTTGGTTCTCATTGCATACATCGTATCTTCTAGTCATTTGTATGAGTTGTATGAATCATATCTTTGGTAATAACAAACGTTTCTGACTCTTAGGTATTTTACCCTTAGTCTCTTTTCTGTCCAAAACTCTAGTGACCAATGTTAGGGTCTGACATCTGAACTATCATCATCCAACTTGTGTCTCCATCTCCAAAAATTAAATGAAGTTATTATAGGACAAACAACACATATGAATACACTACCATACACAAACTTGTCCCCTAGAGTATATTATCATTAGATAAATCACGTCAAGTACAGTACGGTGAGTCTTCTGTCTTAATCTAGACCTAAAATATGTGAACGTTTCTCTATAATCAGTGTTACTTACTTTTTCTTTGAGAACCCATATGCCACAACCTCAGTTCGCCCTCCACGAACTATCGTGACGACATCTAGTCCCTATGACTAGGTAAGCCTAACAATGCAAAAAATAATCTAAACTTGTGGAATTAAATGGACAAAAGTCAAAATAACTGAATGGAACAATATGTAATGCCACTTGGCATATAAACACAACTTCAAATTATAATACACTATCCCTAAACCCAGAAACTTATGGATCTACAAGCTAAGAAAGTACTATATAGCTCTAATCTACAGAATGTCTAACAAGAACAGAAGTACAAAAGGGAAAAATACTAAACATATGAATAGAAAGAGACTCCTCGGTCTACGGACGCGACAGATATACGTCGAAGTCCCGTAGAATTGCCTTGCCTCAAGAAGGATAAGCCTCATTAGTGGTACCTGGATCTGCACATGAAGAACATGCGCAAGAAAGGGATGAGTACACCATAACGGTACTCAGTAAGTGCTAAGTGTCACACCTCCTTTTTACCAGCTTAAACGGCTTTTAGTACACCCCGGGAGGGGATATAATAAAGGAAGGAGTTTTTCCAATTTAAGGACAACCGAAATGAGATTCATTTATTTAAGATTCAGAGTCGCCACTTAGGAGATTTATGGTGTCCAAAGTCACCGGTTTGAACCCCGAATCGAGGGAAGGGTTTGACTCTATTTAACAGTCGTGAACCAGAAATTCGGGTAAGGAATTCTGTTAACCCGGGAGAAGGTGTTAGGCACTCCCGAGTTTTGTGGTTCTAGCACGGTCGCTCAACTGCTATACTTGGCTAAATTATGTATTTTAAAACATGTTCAACCTACAGTGAAATTTTAAAGTTATTTACCACTTTTGGTTTATTATTATTTTTATTTAAGAACGTGGACATCGTTTAAGAACTTCTTTTCGGGTCACTATAATGACCCAACAGGTCATTTTGAGCTCCGGTGCATCATTCAGCAGTTTGAGACCATAAGCAACTTCATCTCAGGTATATTGACTTATGTGTATGGTTATAATTATAATTCAAGAAGTTTGGAGTCAAATTTAAATGAAAATTCTCATTTCCGAAGCTTAAAATTGAAGAAATGAACTAGGATTAGAATTTTGAGTAAACGACCTCGAAATTGGGATCTGAAGGTTCCAGCATGTTCATATGATGATTTTGGACTTGGGCGTATGCCCGGATCGGGTTTTAGATAACATGGGAGCGTTTTGGCGCCTATTATGGAAGATAGAATTTTAGAAGAAATTGCATCAGTTTGGCTTAAAATGCATTTCAGTGTTATTGATATCTGTTTGGGATTCCGAGACTAGGAGTAGCTCCGTATGGTGATTCTAGATTTGGGAGCGCGATCGGAAGTGAATTCGGAGGTCCGTAGGTCATTTTGGAGTTGTTGGCTAAAGATAGAAAATTGAAGGTTTTTGAGAAAATTTGACCGGAAGTGGAAATTTTGATATCGGACTCGAAATGAAAATCTTATGGTTCGTATAGCTTCGTTAGGTGATTTGGGACTTAGGAGTGTGTCCGGAAAATTTTTGTGATGACCGGTGTAGAATTAAGCTTAAATTGACAAAGTTAGTATTTTGGCAAAATCCGGTTGATAGGTAAAATTTTGATCCGACGGTCGGAATGGAATTCCGAAAATTTTTGTAGCTCTGTTATGTCATTTTAGAATTGTGTGCAAAATTTGAAGTCAATCGGACATGATTTGATAGGTTTCAGCATCAGAAATAGAAGTTGGAAACTTCAAAGTTTATCAAGCTTGGATTGGAGGTTAATTCATACTTTTTGCATTGTGTGATGTGATTTGAGGCCTCAAGTGAGTCTGTAATGTGTTTTGAGACTGGTTGGTGTTATTGGTCGGCGACCCGGGGGTCTCGGGTGTGTTTCGGATGCCCAACGAGTCATTTTTGGAAGATTTTTGCCGTTTTGAGCATAAATGTAATGATCCAATGGTCTATTTTTAGTATTAGAGATCCAAATTTGATTTCGAGACTTCGAGAATTTAAAAAATGAATTATAGGACTGATCCAAAAATTTTGGTTTAATTTTATCAAGTCGCGATTGGGGTTTTGATGCGAAATGTGAGTTAATTGTTTAACGAGCAAAATTGATGTTGCACTTTGCAAATGAGATCCAAATTAGGTTTTGTTTGAACCACTGGATCCGTATCGAAATTATGGAGCCATAGGAAAAAGAGTCGTCGAATTCTGAATTCGTATGATAGAGTTAGAACTATTTTAGTGAAAAATGGCTATGCTGCAATTTTCTTTAAAAAAAAAGATGCTGCATTTTATGAACAGTGAACAGTGACCGCGCTTGAACAATACAGAATTTTGTTGGGCAGTTTTTTAATCCGAAAAATTTGGTATTTTTGCCACATCTTGAGTTCTAGAACTCCGATTGAGGTGATTTTCGCTGCGTTATTTTCATCTCAACAAGGGGGTAACTATTCTATATCTAAACGTGATTTTATTTATAATTCCATGGTTATTTGCATCAAGTATTAGTAAATCAAATGAAAGAAATTGGAGAAAATTTGTAAATTTTTCAAAAGATAAAAATTGAAGATTTGAGGGGCCATTTGAACTCGGATTTTGGTAAATTTTATATGTACGAACTCATGGCGAGACGAGGATTGAGAAAATGTGAGTTTCATAATTTTTCGAGAAGTAGGCCCAGGGATTGGGTTTTGCTAGTTTCGAGATTTTCGTTATATTTCGATTGTTTTCGATTGGGTGTTGTTCCATTAGCCTATTATGATATATTTGTACTGATTTTTGCTAGTTTCGGTGCGCGTGAAGGCCGGTTTAAGGAGCAAAGGCATCGCGGGCTTGATTTTTCGCCGGTTCGAGGTGAATAATACTTGGGAATGATATCCTGAGGGTTTGAAACCCCGGATTTGCACATCTTAGTGCTATATTATGGTGACTTGCACGCTGGACCAGAGCGTGGGGTAGAGCACCATTGGAGATTGTGACTTGGTCTGTCCCGGTTGTTGGTTTTTACCGCGTATTTAAAATGAATTGTTTTTATCATTATGACTTGGGCTTATTGCCATATTTGGGGCTTATTGCTGATTGTTGAAACTCTTTATGAACTATCATCACTGTTTTCCCTCACTGTTTGAAATACTAATTGAAATCAGTCTGTGTGATTTATACTATTTTTGAACTCTGCTATATTTTACTCTAACCTAGAGTTTTGACTGATATTTGAACTATCATTTGAGCTGAGTATCATTCTTTTACTGATGCTCGAGGGGCTTTTTCATTATTTGTTGGACTGATTGGGGCTGAGGGCCATATGTGAGGGCATGCTGATTTATGTGAGGAGGCATTTAGGCCTCGAGTGATATGTGAGCATATGCATATACATGCATGGATCGGATTGCACGCCGGAGTAGCATATTGCATGGATCGGACTGCACGTTGCAGTAGTATATGGATCGGACTGCACGCCACAGTAGTGTATAGATCGGACTGCACGCCGCAATATTATTGCGCTTGGGCTGTAGGAGCCCCTTCGAAGTCTGAACCCCCACAGTGAGCGTGGCTACCCAAATGGATCGGGTTGCATGCCGCATCGGTCATATGCATTGCATTGCATTCATTCCTGTTTGTACTACGTGGCATGACATTTAGCACTCACATATCATTGGCATACATACTGTTACTTGCCTTGTTGACCAGATACCCTAGTACTATATGTTAAGGAGTGGTGTGCCCAAGGGGCCGATTTATGAGCCGATTTGCTATAGTTGACCAGATACCCTGGTGTTATATGTTAAGGAATGTTGTGCCCAAGGGGCCGTTTTGTGAGCCGACTTGCTCTATCTGATATAGCATTCATATGCTTGGCTATTGGAAAAGAAAAAGGGATATTTGTAAAAGAGAATTTATAAAAGAGATTTTTAACTGATCTTGAGATTTTCTAAAGAATTTTCATAGTGTTACGACTTTTGTTCTCACAGGGTTGTACTGTCTTTTATAGTATTTTGGTGTGCTCTTACATGTTTTCTTATCGCTCAGATATTATTCTATATTATTACCACCTAGTTGGAAGTACTCACTTTACTCTCTGCACCTTGCGTGCAGTTGCAGGTAATGTTCAACCGGTAGCAGGTTATGAGCAGGGCAGAAGACCTTACGGTAGTAGTTGAGCCAGGTGACCGCTAGCGTTCGCGGTACCAAACTCCATGTTTGTATTCCATTTTTTATCTTGTATTTATTTATACATTGTTGGCCAGTAGTAGCGCCTTTACTCATTAGATGTTCGTGACTTGTGACACCCCGGTTGGGTTGTATTGGGATGAAATTAATAGTTAAATGTTAATAAGTAATATTTCTATTCCTTTATGTTTAATAGCTGTTAAAAGAGGATTTGGGGTTGTTGGCTGACCTTGTCTTCATGAGAGGTGCCATCACGACCGTGTATGGAATTTGGGTAATGACAAGTTAGTATCAGAGCTTAGGTTACTTGGTCTCACAAGTCATGAGCAGGGTTAGTAGAGTCTTACGGATCGATATGGAGACATTTGTATTTATCCTCGAGAGGCTGCAGAACCTTTAGGAAAACATCCCATTCTTGGAATTCTTATCATGCGTACTTGATCCAGTTTGAGATAACTCTTGAAATTCCTTCCACGCGCATGTGTGCGCACGTGAGCGCTCAATATTATATGTTCCTTGATGACTTGTGATTCCCTGATCAAGGGGGCGAGATGTAATGTCCGTTGGTTTGATGTGAGGCCAGTCTGGAGGACTTGAGGCCTAATCATTGCCAATGGCTTAAGCACAAATGTTCTAATTGTGCGACCAAGTGTTTTGAACTTATATGTCTGGTATTGTCCCTTTTAGTGTCACGGCCCGGATTTTCCCCCAACATCAGGATCGTGATGGCGCCTACTCGTGGTAGCTAGGCAAGCCTCTTTATTCACACTATCCTGTTTTTAACAATACTTCATACTCAATTTAACAACCAAAATCATAATCTTAATTAAACAAATGCGGAAGACTTTATAAAAATAGAAATAAGTAGTTTCAAGGTAACTGATACTGAAATCCTCTACCCAAGACGTGGAGTCACCAACTCACGAACTACTACTGAATACTACACATAAAAGTCTGAAAGAAATGTAACATAATCTGTTTGTCTCGGAACAAGGAGACTACAACTAATGACACAAATAAAGGACGAGACGCCGGGCCTGCGGACGCCTGCAAGCTACCTCAATCTCAAATATGATCAACTTCCACGGGAAAGATCTACTGCTGCTGCTCCTGATCGAAACCTGGACCTGTGCAAAAATGCACAGAAATGCAGTATCAGCACAACCAACCCCATGTGCTGGTAAGTGCCTGGCCTATCCCGACGAAGTAGTGACAAGCTTAGGACCAGACACCCACATTAACCTGTGCAGTTCTATATATATGTATACCACAAGCTAACGAAAAATAATCAAATAACAACTCAACAAGGAATATATCAAAAGAACTCAACAATTAACAACAGTTAATAAGTCCACAAGGAAAACAAAGTATAATGGAAAAACAGGTAATATCAAGTCAATGAAACAGCAAATAAAGTACACGACATCACCCTTCGTGCTTTTACTCTCATCCTCACCAAATAGCAAATAAAGTGCACGGCATCACCCTTCGTGCCTTTACTCTCATCCTCACATCCATGGTACGGCATGATCCTTCGTACATGGTTTAATAACAAGGCACGGCATGATCCTTCGTGCATAATCAATAAAACATGGCACGGCATTAACCTTCGTTCATAATCAATAAAACATGGCGCGGCATTAACCTTCGTGCATAATCAATAACAAGGCACGTCATTAACCTTCGTGCATAATCAATAAATCAAGGCACGGTATCACCCTTCGTGCTTTATCACTCTTCCTCACCCAAATAACAATCACAGTTAAGGGCAAAGAATGGAAACAACAAATCATGAACCATCCCGGCAAGGGACACAATAATCATTTCAACAAAGTCCCTGCAAGGGCAATCAATATCTCACTTCACAACAAGTCCCGACAAGGGAGAACAATAAAAATTCTACAACCCGGCAAGGGTTCAACAATTTATCTTCAAATATGTCTCACAACAAGTATTAACAACGACTCACGGTCATGCTAGACGCCAGTGTATGGATACTCGTCAACACAGCCCATACACCGCACTCGATCACATAGCACATAGCACATAATCCTATTCCCTCAAGCTAGGATAGAACAAACACTTACCTCGAATGTTTACGAACAATTCAATCTGTGGCAATGCCTTTTCCTTTCAAATTTGGCTCCAATCCAATCGTATCTATACACAATTGATTTAATTTCATCAATACTACTCAACAAACTAATTCATATGGTCAATTACAATTTTTACAACATTCTGCCCGGAATAGTGAATATCGAACCAGGGCCCACATGGTCGGAACTCGGGGTTCGGACTAATATCCGGTTACCCATTCCCCCACGAGTTCAAGTATATGATTTGTTTCAAAATCGGACCTCAATTCGAGGTCCAATTATCCAATTCATGAAAAACCCTATATTCTACCAAAAACAAGAAATTCTACCATGAAAACCTTTGATTTCTATTGAAAAACATGTTTAATGTTGTTAGGAATTGAAAGAATTAAGTAAAAAGTGCCTTACAATTGCTTTGAAGAAGAGGGAGTTCGTGAAAAATCGCCAAGGGATGTTTTTGGGTTGTGAAATGTGAAAAATGAAGCTGGAAATCGTGATTTACATGTCTCTGTGTTCGCATTTGTGAGCAGGGGTTCGCAATTGCGAACCCCGACCAAATTCTGGAGTTTAAAAAATAAGTTAAGGATGGGAAGTGCACATTTGCGAACTTTTGTTTGCAATTGCGAAGCGAAGACATAATTGGGGCCTTCGCATTTGCAAACATATGTTCGCATTTGCGAACAAGGCTGGATTGAGGGGCCTTCGCATTTGCGAAGCCAGGCTTAACACTGAAGGCCTCGCATTTGCGAGGTATACTTCGCATTTGCGAAGCAGTGCACAATCCTGCCAACTTCGCATTTGCGAAGAATGGTTCGCATTTGCGAACCAAGGCCAGCCTGGGACCTCTCGCAATTGCGAGAAAATCTTTGTAATTGCGAAGACAACAGCTGGGTGAAAAACCAGCAGTGCAAAAATTCAAAAATTGATCCAACGGCCTACCAAATCTTTACCCGAGCCCCCCGGGCTCCAAACCAAACATGTACACAACATCAAAAAACACATTACAAACTTGTTCGTGCAATCACATCGCCAATATCATATCGTTTTCATCAAATCAAGCCTCAAGTTCATGATTTTCATACTTTTGGTTTTAAAAACTTTCAAACTTGGAACTCAAGGTCCAAAACATATCAAATGACATCCAAATGTCACTAAACTTTGCAGAAAGCACATATGTAATATTTAAGACTTTTACCGGGCATCGGAACCAAAATACGAGCCCGATACCAAGGTCAATTAATTCATTTTCCTTTAATAATTACACCAAAAATAATTTCATAGAAAAATTCATAACTTGGGCTCTAGGCCTCAGAATTCGACTTCGGACTCATGTCCAAGTCCCACATTTTCCTACGGACCTTTCGGGACCATCCATTCTCGGGTCCGGGTCCGTTTACCAAAAATGTTGACCGAAGTCAACTATATCAACATTAATACCATTTTTCTCCAAAGTTTTCATAAAATTCATATTTTCTATCACAAAATCTTTCCGGATACATGCCCGGATCGTGCATGTAATTTGAGGCAACATAGAATGAGGTTTTCAAGGCCTCAACAACTCGAAATGGTTAATAAAACAAGTGATGACCCTTTGGGTCGTCACATTCTCCGCCTCTAAAACAACCGTTCGTCCTCGAACGGACAAAAGAAAGAAGTACCGAGTCAGGAAACAAGTGTGGGTAACGGCTCCGCATATCAGACTCGGACTCCCAGGTCGATGCCTCAGGAGGCTGACCTCTCCACTGAACACGCACAGAAGGATAACTCTTCGACCTCAACTGTCGAACCTGCCGGTCTAGAATGGCCACCGGCTCTTCCTCGTAAGATAGATCATTGTCCAATTGGACAGTGCTGAAGTCTAACACATGTGTGGGATCGCCGTGGTATCTTCGAAGCATAGATACATGAAAAACTGGATGCACGGCTGATAAGCTAGGCCGCAAAGCTAGTCTGTAAGACACCCCTCCCACTCGGTCTAGAATCTCAAATGGGACAATATACCTAGGGCTGAGCTTGCCCTTCTTCCCGAACCTCATCACGCCCTTCATAGGCGACACTCGGAGCAATACTCTCTCACCAACCATGAAATCTACATCTCGAACCTTACGATCCGCATAAGTCTTTTGTCTGGACTGAGTTGAACGCAATCTCTCCTGGATAGTCTTGACCTTATCCAAGGCCTCCTGAACTAGGTCTGTACCCAACAACCGAGCCTCTCCCGGCTCAAACCATCCGACTGGAGATCGACATCGCCTACCATACAATGCCTCATACGGGGCCATCTAGATGTTGGACTGGTAGCTGTTATTGTAGGCGAACTCTGCTAATGGCAGAAACTGGTCCCACGAGTCTCAAAAATCAATGACACTGGCTCGAAGCATGTCCTCTAGAATCTGAACAGTCCTCTCGGACTGGCCATCCGTCTGAGGATGAAAGGCTGTACTCAGCTGAACCTGGGTGCCTATCTCCTGCTGGACCGCTCTCCAAAACCGCGAGGTAAACTGCGTACCCCGATCAGAGATAATAGATACTGGTACCCCATGAAGACGAACAATCTCCCTAATGTAAATCTCTGCTAACCTCTCCGATGAGTAGGAGACAGATACTGGAATAAAGTGTGCTTACTTGGTCAGCCTATCAAGAATGACCCAAATAGCGTCAAATTTCCTCTGAGTCAAAGGAAGTCCAGTAACGAAGTCCATAGTGATCCGCTACCATTTCCACTCGGGAATTTCAATCCTCTGGAATACACCACCAGGCCTCTGGTGCTCATATTTCACCTGCTGACAATTTAGACACCGAGCGATATACCAACGATATCTTTCTTCATTCTGCGCCACCAATAGTGTTGTCGCAAGTCTTGGTACATCTTCGCGGCGCCCGAATGAATAGAATACCGCGAACTGTGGGCCTCCGCTAAGATCAACTCTCGAATCCCTTCGACATTGGGCACACAAACTCAACCCTACAATCTCAATACCCCATCATCATCTAGATTTACCTTTGTAGCATCTCCCCATTGTATTGTATCTCTCAAATCACGTAAATGAGGATCAACAAATTGCCTCTCACGGATACACTCTAATAGAGAAGAACGAGCGACCGTGCAGGCTAACACCCTGCTAGGCTCAGAAATGTCTATTCTCACGAACCGGTTGGCTAAGGCCTGGATATCTAGAGCTAATGGTCTCTGACTAACCGGAATGAATGCAAGACTACCCATGCTGGCAGACTTTCTACTCAATGCATCGGCCACTACATTGGCCTTACCTGGGTGATATAAGATAGTAACATCATAGTCTTTCAGCAACTCTAACCATCTCCGTTGTCGTAGATTCAACTCCTTTTGCTTGAACAAATACTGTAGGCTCTTGTGATCAGTGTATACCTCACACGTCACACCATATAAATAATGCCTCCAAATCTTCAAGGCATGCACCACTGCTGCTAACTCAAGATCATGTACTGGATAATTCTTCTCATGTATCTTTAACTGCCTCGAAGCATAAGCGATAACCTTACCATCCTACATCAATACCGCTCCAAGCCCTGTACGAGATGCGTCATAGTAAACTGTATAAGGCCCTGCACCCGTAGGTAATATCAACACTGGTGCCGTAGTCAAGGCTGTCTTGAGCTTCTGAAAGCTCGCCTCACACTCATCTAACCACTGGAACTGGGCACCCTTCTGGGTCAACCTGGTCATCGGGGCCGCAATAGAAGAAAACCCCTCTACAAATCGACGGTAGTAACCTACTAATCCCAAGAAACTCCGGATCTCAGTCACTGAAGCTGGTCGAGGCCAATTCTGGACTGCCTCAATCTTCTTTGGGTCCACTTGAATACCTTACACTGATACAATGTGACCCAGAAATGCTACCGAACTCAACCAGAACTCACATTTTGAAAATTTGGCATATAGCTGATTATCCTTCAGAGTCTGAAGAACCACTCTGAGGTGCTGCTCGTGCTCTTACTGGTCGCGGGAGTATACCAGGATGTCATCTATAAAGACTATCACAAACAGATCTAAGTAAGGCCTGAATACCCGATTCATCAATTCCATGAATGCTGCTGGGGCATTGGTCAACCCGAAGAACATGACCAAGAACTCATAATGCCCATATCTGGTGCGAAAGGCTGTCTTAGGAATGTCAGCCGCCCTGATCTTCAGCTGATGGTAGCCTGACCTCAAGTCTATCTTTGAGAATACCCTCGCTCCCTGGAGCTGGTCAAACAAATCATCAATCCTCGGTAGTGGATACTTATTCTTTATTGTCACTTTGTTCAATTGTCGGTAATCAATACACATCCGCATCGAGCCATCTTTCTTCTTTACAAATAATTCAGGTGCTCCCTAGGGGGAAACACTGGGCCTGGTAAAGCCCATCTCAAGAAGGTCTTGCAACTGATCTTTCAACTCTTTTAACTCCGGCGGGGCCATAAGATAGGGTGGAATAGAGATGGGCTGAGTGCCCGGTGCCAGATCAATACAGAAATCAATATCTCTGTCGGGTGGCATGCCCGGTAGGTCCGAAGGAAAAACCTCAGGAAACTCCCGTGCAATAGGGACTGACTCAATGGAAGGAACCTCTGCGCTGGAATCACGAACATAAGCCGGATAAGCTAGACACCCCTTCTCAACCATGCGTCGAGCCTTAACATAGGAAATAACAGTGTGAACGGAGTGGCTTGAGGTACCTTTCCACTCTAGCCGGGGTGATTCTGGCAAGGTCAAGGTCACGATCTTAGCATGACAATCTAGAATAGCATGGTATGGGGACAACCAGTCCATCCCCAATATGACATCAAAATCCACCATGTCCAAAAGCAACAGATCCACACGGGTCTCAAGACCCCCAAATATAACTACGCACGAACGATGCATCCGGTTGACTACATTGGAATCACCTACCGGTGTAGACACATAAACTGGAATATCCAGAGCATAGCTGGGCATGGCCAAATACGGTACAAGGTAGGAAGTCACATATGAATATGTAGACCCAGGGTCAAATAATACTGAAGCACCTCTGCCACACACAAAAATGATACCTGTAATCACGGCATCTGATGCCTCTGCCTCTGGCCTGGCTGGTAAAGCATAGAATCGGGGATCGGCACCTCCCCTCTGAGCTACGTCTCTAGGACGGCCATCAACTGGCTGACCTCTACCTCTGGCTGGACGGTCTCAACCTCTACGGTCTCGACCTCCACCTCTATAATCTCTACCCCTGCCTCTGGCTGGCTGGGCAGGCTGAGGGTCAGCTGGGGCCTGAATCATGGGACGAGGGCCTCGCTGCTGAGTGTTGCTCGTCGCTCGAGGGCAGAACCGGACAAAATGACCTGGGTCACCACAAATGTAGCAACTCCTAGGCTGATGGGGCTGCTGGCCCTGACGACCTGAATGGCCTCCACGAACACTCTGAAGAGGCTGAGCATTAATAGGAGGTTGATCTGAATACTGCCTACGAAACCCACGATCACCTGGTCCACCCTGTGAAGCCTGAAGGGCGGAATGGAAAGGCCTGGAAGACTGGCCCCTATCAAAAGATTCTCGGCCACCAGAAGAAGAACCACTAAACCTGCCTGAATGACGAGCCCTCTTGTCTGAAGAATAACCACCTCCCCGAGCAAGAGCCATCTCAACTCTACGTGCTGCATTAGCTGCCTCTTGAAATGATATATCACTCCCCACTCCCACAGCCATCTGAAGTCTAATTGGCTGATTAAGCCCATCTATGAACCTGCGGACCCTCTCCCGCTCTGTTGGGAAGTATCACTACTGCATGACGAGCCAAATCAACAAATCTCGTCTCATACTGAGTGACCGTCATAGTGCCCTGCTGGAGGCGCCCAAACTGCCTCCGAAGTGCATCCCGCTGAGTACTAGGGAGAAACTTCTCCAGAAATAACTCTGCAAACTGATCCCATGATAAAGCCGGGGACCCTGCTGGTCGAGTCAAACAATAATCCCTCCACCAAGTCTTGGCGGATCCTGAAAGCCTGAATGTACAGAAGTCAACTCCATTGGACTCCACTATTCCCATAGTCTTGAGAATCTCATGGCAACTGAATAAGAAATCCTGAGGATCCTCTGATGTGGCACCGCCGAAGGTAGTGGTAAACAGCTTGGAGAACCGATCAAGTCTCCATATAGAATCAGAAGTCATGGCCGCTCCATCTCCGGCCTGAGCTGTGGTACTTGACTGAGTGGCCACAGCTGGCTGAACCACCGGTGTCTGAGGCTGAGGAGCTACTGGCTCCGGAGTACGAGAAATAGGAGTCTTGGCCCCTCCCCCAGCCTGAGAAGCGGCTGGTGCAACCGATAATAATCCTGCTCTGGCAACGCTGTCCATAAATCCCGCTATCCTGACCAAAGCCTCCCGAAGATCCGGGGTAAATAAAGCCTCTCCTGGGACCTGAGTTGGGCCCACTGGAGCTACTGGGACCGGAACCTCCTCGTCAATCTCAATATGAGGCTCCACCTCTGGAGTAGTTCCCGGGGGCTGAGCTTTGCCCCTACCACGGCCTCTGATACGGCCTTGGCCCCTGCCGCTTACGGGAGCTGCCTGGGGCTCGGGCTGCTGGTCAGCAGAGGAAGAAGCGCGTGTCCTTACCATCTGCGAAAGGACATAATAGAAGTTCAATCAGTATTTGAGGAACAAGTCGCATGACAAGAAAGAACAAATGAGAGACTCTTTCCTAACTCAATAGACTCTGGAGGACAAGTAGAGACGTCTCCGTACCTACCTCTCAAACTCTACTAAGCTTGTTCGTGAGTGGTGAGACCTATGTAACCTAGAGATCCGATACCAACTTGTCACGACCCGGATTTTCCCCCAACATCGGGATCGTGATGGCGCCTACTCGTGGTAGCTAGGCAAGCCTTTTTATTCACACTATCCTATTTTTAACAATACTTCATACTCAATTTAACAACCAAAATCATAATCTTAATTAAACAAATGTGGAAGACTTTATAAAAATAGAAATAAGTAGTTTCAAGGTAACTGATACTGAAATCCTCTACCCAAGACGTGGAGTCACCAACTCACGAACTACTACTGAATATTACACATAAAAGTCTGAAAGAAATGTAACATAATCTATTTGTCTCGGAACAAGGAGACTACAGCTAATGACACAAATAAAGGAAGACATGCCGGGCTTGCGGATGCCTGCAAGCTACCTCAATCTCAAATATGATCAACTTCCACGTGAAAGATCTACTGCTGCTGCTCCTGATCGAAACCTGGACCTGTGCAAAAATGCACAGAAGTGCAGTATCAGCACAACAGACCCCATGTGCTGGTAAGTGCCTGGCCTATCCCGGCGAAGTAGTGACAAGCCTAGGACCAGACACCCACATTAACCTGTGCAGTTCTATATATATGTATACCACAAGCTAACGAGAAATAATCAAATAACAACTCAACAAGGAATATCTCAAAAGAACTCAACAACTAACAACAGTTAATAAGTCCACAAGGAAAACAAAGTATAATGGAAAAACATGTAATATCAAGTCAATGAAACAGCAAATAAAGTACACGGCATCACCCTTCGTGCTTTTACTCTCATCCTCACCAAATAGCAAATAAAGTGCACGGCATCACCCTTCGTGCTTTTACTCTCATCCTCACATCCATGGTACGGCATGATCCTTCGTACATGGTTCAATAACAAGGCACGGAATGATCCTTCGTGCATAATCAATAAAACATGGCACGGCATTAACCTTCGTGCATAATCAATAAAACATGGCACGACATTAACCTTCGTGCATAATCAATAACAAGGCACGGCATTAACCTTCGTGCATAATCAATAAATCAAGGCACGGCATCACCCTTCGTGCTTTATCACTCTTCCTCACCCAAATAACAATCACAGTTAAGGGTAAATAATGGAAGCAACAAATCATGAACCGTCCCGGCAAGGGACACAATAATCATTTCAACAAAGTCCCTGCAAAGGCAATCAATATCTCACTTCACAACAAGTCCCGACAAGGGAGAACAATAACAATTCAACAACCCGGCAAGGGTTCAACAATTTATCTTCAAATATGTCTCACTACAAGTATTAACAACGACTCACGGTCATGCTAGACACCAGTGTATGGATACTCGTCACCACAGCCCATACACCGCACTCGATCACATAACACATAGCACATAATCCTATTCCCTCAAGCTAGGATAGAACAAACACTTACCTCAAATGTTTACGAACAATTCAATCCGTGGAAATGCCTTTTCCTTTCAAATTTGGCTCCAATCCAATCGTATCTATACACAATTGATTTAATATCATCAATACTACTCAACAAACTAATTCATATGGTCAATTACAATTTTTACAATATTCTGCCCGGAATAGTAAATATCGACCCGGGCCCACATGGTCGTAACTCGGGGTTCGGACTAATATCCGGTTACCCATTCCCCCACGAGTTCAAGTATATGATTTGTTTCAAATTCGGACCTCAATTCGAGGTCCAATTATCCAATTCATGAAAAATCCTATATTCTACCAAAAACAAGAAATTCTACCATGAAAACCTTTGATTTCTATTGAAAAACATGTTAAATGTTGTTAGGAATTGAAAGAATTAAGTAAAAAGTGACTTACAATTGCTTTGAAGAAGAGGGAGTTCGTGAAAAATCGCCAAGGAATGTTTTTGGGTTGTGAAATGTGAAAAATGAAGCTGGAAATCGTGATTTACAGGTCTCTGTGTTCGCAATTGCGAACCACGACCAAATTCTGGAGTATGAAAAATAAGCTAAGGATGGGAAGTTCGCAATTGCGAAGCCAAGACATAACTGGGGCCTTCGCATTTGCGAACATTTGTTCGCATTTTCGAACAAGGCTGGATTGAGGGGCCTTCGCATTTGCGACAAATGCTTCGCATTTGGGAAGCCAGGCTTTACACTGAAGGCCTCGCATTTGTGAGGTATACTTCGCATTTGCGAAGTAGTGCACAATCCTGCCAACTTCGCATTTACGAAGTATGGTTCGTATTTGCGAACCAAGGCCAGCCTGGGACCTCTCGCAATTGCGAGAAAATCTTCGCAATTGCGAAGACAACAGCTGGGTGAAAAACCAGCAGTGCAAAAATTCAGAAATTGATCCAACGGCCTACCAAATCTTTACCCGAGCCCCCCGGGCTCCAAACCAAACATGTACACAACATCAAAAAACACATTACAAACTTGTTCGTGCGATCACATCGCCAATATCATATCGTTTTCATCAAATCAAGCCTCAAGTTCATGATTTTCATACTTTTGGTTTTAAAAACTTTCAAACTTGGAACTCTAGGTCCAAAACATATCAAATGACATCCAAATGTCACCAAACTTTGCAGAAAGCACATATGTAATATTTAAGACTTGTACCGGGCGTCGGAACCAAAATACGAGCCCAATACCAAGGTCAATTAATTCATTTTCCTTTAATAATTACACCAAAAACAATTTCATAGAAAAATTCATAACTTGGGCTCTAGGCCTCAGAATTAGACTTCGGACTTATGTCCAAGTCCCACATTTTCCTACGGACCTTTCGGGACCATCCAATCTCGGGTCCGGGTCCGTTTACCAAAAATGTTGACCGAAGTCAACTATATCAACATTAATATCATTTTTCTCCAAAATTTTCATAAAATTCATATTTTCTATCACAAAATCTTTCCGGCTACATGCACGGATCGTGTACGTAAATCGAGGCAACATAGAATGAGGTTTTCAAGGCCTCAGAAGCTCGAAATAGTTAATAAAACAAGTGATGACCCTTTGGGTCGTCACAATTAGTGGGAATGATGGTTGGATAGCTACGGAAGAAGACCATGAGTGGTAATTTGAGTAAATTAATTGCTGGATGCATGCTATGGTTAGCCTTATTGGCTCATGTTCAGACTTGAGGGAAGATTCTTGATTTATGCCTCGTATTGGTGCAGGCTTCGAGGGAAGTGATTCCGTTGGGTGCTTTATTGCGATGGTATTCATATGTTATAAAATTTATTATAGTTGGTCGCATTCGGGGCCAAGTCAGAGTTGGGTGGCTCTTAATGGCGGTCCTAGTTAATTCAAGAGTTAAAGTGTGGTGCCTAATGATTTTTTGTCTATAAGTACGATTAAGAGTCAAGCTTTTGAAGCGGCTTATGAAGAAAGGCACATAATGTTCTATGATGTTTTGACTTGCGGTGTAGCATTAGAGAGACATGAAATGGTCATGGTATTTGAGACAACATTGTCTTGTGATTTAAGGTCACTCGGGGTGAGTGCGGTTGAAATAAGTTAGGTGTTAAAGGGAGATATTATTATTTCTAAGGCAATCAAGGATAAATTGGAAGGAAGCAGATTGATTAGACATAGTTGTGTTGTCATACTGGTGTCAGTGATCAGTTCGTTCAGCATAATTGAGTTATGCATGGGATTGTGGAGGTGCATGTGAGGCTTGTTTGCCGCAGTGATTGATTCTCTTCTGAAGCATTCTTTTGTTATGGCCTATTATGAGTAGGCTGATCCTAGAAAGTGTTATGGTGGCTTAGACCACTAATTTACATATTTGCATATTCGATGGTTATGAGAATTCGCCTGTATGTTGCTATAGTTCTCCTGAAGTGAGTTAAAATGAAATGTTTTATATGACGAAGTATTAGTCCAACGGCGGTTCCAAAGTTGTGATGGGAATCGTATCTATCGTATATCGGCACGTGAGGTGCAGCTGGTGGTTTGAATGTGCGAACCAATTTACTATTTCGGAAGAGGGAGGGAGTTGCTTTTCCCATAGGAAGATTGTATAAGTGTGGCATGTAGTCACTTGATTAATTAGAAATTTAAACCAAGTATGAAGTTTGTGATGGTGTCGTTAAATTAAAGATTCATGCCCGGAGGGCACTTGGCATATTGGGTTGTGAACTAGGGAGGATTACTCCAATTGTGATGGTTGTTCTTGTGTTTTATAAAGAAACTGGAAGTTATTATGGACCTTTAAAAGATTATCAGACTAGTTCAGTGTGAACAGAATCGGCTTGAAGTCGATGGATAGATTTAATATGAATAATAGCTCTATATTAGCCCAGATGTGTACATTTTTGTAATATGGTCCTCATGGAGGAGTAGTTATGTTGATGTTTCATTGTCAGATATTTCGCGCTATGATGCATTACGCCGTGTGCGTGGTAAGACGACTTGAGAAATTGCTATATGTTGAGAACCCTCATAGGAATGACGTTATATGAGCATTTTGGCTCTTGAAATTCAGATTATACATCGCACCTTAGTTGTGCTTGAGTTTTATAGCTTATAATGCTATATGTCTCTCAGAGATATTATCATTCACCTAGAATGCTTATGACCGATACTCGATATTTTGTTGTAATGAGCAAATTTGGATCAATGTGCATCTCTTTATGTGAGATCTATGTGTGAATCGCTGCCACGTGTATGTTATCTGGATGGGGTTTCACGCCGTAACAGCTTGATGTTGAGTATAGTTTTATATATGCTATTTTGCATGCCTTGCTTTTTGTTTTCTACGGAAAGCCTATATTAGTGCGATGGATTGGTAATTCCTTCCAGAGTTCATTTTCCCTTTTTATATCGCATTCGAATTAGTACCCTATTGGCATATCGAGGCATCATATGTGGATTTTGATTATGTATGAGGTGGATTAATGCCTAGATAATTCGTAATGGGTGAGGCGAGATCATTGAATTCGAGATCAGTGTAATATGAGCGTATGAAATAAATTAAGGGGCTAAGACCATTGTTTGGTTCATAATGAGGTAATGGTTCTTGTCAAAAGTATAGACTGAATGATTTGTTGAATTGGCAGCAAAATATGAATTCCAACACATCTCTTCCGTCGTATCGGTATTGTAAAAGCTAGAGCAAGACCTATGTAGGTCATGAGATGCAATGAGAGCATCAGATTTGTGGAATTTCGACTATTATATTTAAAGAATATTATTATGGTCCCATGAGTAAAGTGATGCAAAGTGTGAATTCAGCAAAGTTATGCAGTCATGTTTGGGTACATCGTGTGAAGATTGATATGGTGGTCGCATGATGGAAACATGCTTGGCAAGAAATTCCGGATGTTGGAATTGGGTCTAATGGCTTATTTACTTGAATAAAGGAGTATATCTATAGAGTTATCGATCTAATGTGCTCAAATGAGTTGTGGAAGCACAAGAAGTTGCATGAGGTGTTAAACAAGTGATTTCAGACTATTTTAGTGTAGTTCTCAGCACGTTTGAGGATGAACATATGTTTAAGTAGGGGAGATTGTAACGACCCAACCGTTCGTTTTGAGCTCCAACGCATTATTCAGCAGTTTGAGGCCATGAGCAGCTTCATCTTAGGTATATTGACTTGTGTGTATGGTCAGAATTAAAATTCAAGAAGTTTGGAGTCAAATTTAAATGAAAATTCTTACTTCCGAAGCTTAAAATTAAAGAAATGAACTAGGATTGGAATTTTGACTAAACGACCTTGGAATTGGGATCTAAAGGTTCCAACGGGTTCATATGATGATTTTGGACTTGAGTGTATGCCCGGATCGGGTTTTGGATAACCCGGGAGCATTTTGGCGCATATTATGGAAGATACATTTTAGAAGAAATTGCATCAGTTTGGCTTAAAATGCATTTCAGTGTTATTGATGTCCCTTAGGGATTCCGAGACTGGGAGTAGCTCCGTATGGTGATTCTGGATTTGGAAGCGTGATCGGAAGTAAATTCGGAGGTCCGTAGGTCATTTTGGAGCCGTTTGGCTAAAGATAAAAAATTGAAAGTTTTTGAGAAAATTTGACCAGAAGTGGAAATTTTGATATGGGACTCGAAATGGAAATTTTATGGTTCAGATAGCTTCGTTAGGTGATTTGGGACTTAGGAGTGTGTCCGCAAGACCGGCTCAACAGCAATGGAGGCGTAAAACAAAAGTTTATTAAGAGGCCTCATACTTTAAGCAATATCATATTAAGTAACATGATTCATATTTATAGTTGACATATTTAAATTCTGATAAAATAATAAAAGGCAATACACTATTATATAGATAAAGATACACAAATAAATTTCAAATTTGTAGAAAAATATAGTAGCAAGTTAGAATAGTCGAACCCGATTCTAAACGTTGATAATTTTATATCGAATCAAATTTTAATATTTGTAATTTGTTTGCGGCAATGCTTGAGAAATAGAGAAAGAACGAGAAATACAATTTTAATTTTTCAATGCCTTTCGTCGTATACAAAATTTAGTGACCGCGAAGGAGAATTTAAAGTACAAGATTTTAATGAGAAAGAAAAAAAATAAAATATTATAATATAAATTAATCATCTGTCACCACCATTAATCTTATACTTTTTTACCATGGATATTATATATTTTCTTAGATAATTATCAGAGATTAACCTAATTTTCCTTTCATTTATTAAAAAATGGGGCCTTAGAAGCTTAGGGGCCTAAAGCCCTTGCTTCAGCTGCTTGGCCCTTGAGCCGACACTATGTGTACGAAATATTTTTGTGATGACCGGTGTTGAATTAAGCCTGAATTGACAAAGTTAGTATTTTGGTGAATTCCGGTTGATAGGTGAAATTTCGATCCGATGATCGGAATGAAATTCCAAAAATTTCTGTAGCTCCGTTATGTCATTTTGGACATGTGTGCAAAATTTGAAGTCAATCGGACTTGACTTGATAGGTTTCGACATCGAAAATAGAAGTTGAAAACTTCAAAGTTCATCAAGCTTGGATTGGAGGTTAATTCATAATTTTTGCATTGTTTGATATGATTTGAGGCCTCGAGCGAGTCCGTAATGTGTTTTGGGACTGGTTGGTGTTATTGGTCGGGGACCCGAGGGTCTCGGGAGTGTTTTGGATGCCGATCGGGTCATTTTTGCAAGATTTTTGTCGTTTTGAGCATGAATGTAATGATCCAAAGGTCTATTTTTAGTTCTAGAGATCCAAATTTTATTTCGAGACTTTGAGAAATTAAATAATGAATTATAGGACCGATCCGGAAATTTTGGTTTAATTTCATCAAGTCGCGATTGGGTTTTTGACGCGAAATGTGAGTTAATTACTTAACGTGAAAAATTGATGTTGCACTGAGCAAATGAGATCGAAATTTAGTTTTGTTTGAACCACTAGATCCGTATCGAAATTACGAGCCATAGAAAAGAGAATCGTCGAATTCCGAGATCGTATGATGGAGTTAAAACTATTTTAGTGAAAAATGGATGTGCTGCAATTTTCATTAAAAAAAGCTGCTGTATTTTATGAACAGTGAACAGTACCTGCGCGTGAACAGTAACCGCACGTGTGAACAGTGACCCCGCGCATGAACAGTGACCGCACGTGAACAGTATCGAATTTTCCGGGCAGTGTTTTAGTCTGAAAAATGTGGCATTTTGGCCACATCTTGAGTTCTAGAGCTCCGATTGAAGTGATTTTCATGGCGTTGTTCTCGTTTCAAAAAGGGGGTAAGTTTTCTATATCCAAACATGATTTTATTTAATTATTTGATGGTTATTTGCATCAAGTATTAGTGAATCAAATGGAAGAAATTGGAGAAAATTTGTAAATTTTTCAAAAAACAAAAATTGAAGATTTGAGGGGCCATTTGAACACCGATTTTGGTAAATTTTATATTTACGGACTCGTGGCGAGATGAGGACTCCGAAAATGTGAGTTTCATAATTTTTTGAGAAGCGGTCCCGGGGCTCGGGTTTTGCTAGTTTCGAGATTATCATTATATTTCAATTGTTTTCGATTGGGTGTTGTTCCATTAGGCTATTATGATATATTTGTACAGATTTTGGCTAGTTTCAAAGTGTGTAGGCCGGCTTGAGGAGCAAAGGCATCGCGGGCTTGGGTTTTCGCCGGTTTGAGGTGAGTAATACTTGGGAATGATATCATTGAGGGTTTTAAACCCCGGATATGCACATCTTAATGCTATATTGTGGTGACTTGCATGCTAGACTTGAGCGTGGGGTAGAGAACCGTTAAGGATCATGACTTGGTCCGTCCCGATTGTTGGTTTTTACCGCGTATTTAAAATAAATTACTGTTATCATTATGACTTGGGCTTATTGCCATACTTGGGGCTTATTGCCGATTATTGAAGTTTTTTATGAACTATCATCACTGTTGTAATGACTTGGCCAGTCATTTTTGAAATTTACGCCCTGATCCCCAATTAACTATTTTCCCTAAGTTCATTTCTGCTATTGTGGTTTGCCGAGAGGTTCGGTTCTAGAATTTGGAGTGTTTTGGGACACTTAGTCCCTAAATGACAGTTTTATAGTTGAAAAATAGCCCGTTAGACCTCGGAACGAAAATCTGATGGTTCCATTAGCTCCGTTAGGTGATTTTGGGGTTGGGAGCGCGTTCGGAATGTATTTTGGAGGTTTGCAGCTCAATTAGGCTAGAAATATTGAAGTTTGGAATTTTCAGAAATCCGATCGATAGGTGAGATTTTGATCTGGGAGTCGGAATGGAATTCTGATAGTTTCAGTAGCTTTGTTAGGTGATTTTGGATATGTCTGCAAAATTTCAGGTCATTCGGATGTCGTTTGATCGGGATTTTGATAGCATGTAGGTTTCGGAAGTTTTGGTTGAAACTTAGGCTTGAATCCGCTATAATTTAATGATTTTTTTATTTAATGATATGTTTTTATTATTGGAACAAGTTCGTATCGTAATTTGGAGTAGGTTGGTGGTTTTGGGTTAGGTCCCGAGGGCCTCGGGGGTGTTTTCGGGGGTCAAATAGACCATTTCTAGTTGAAGAACAAGTCAGTTTTGCTGGCATAAATGTTGCAGACGGTTGCTCTATGTGATCGCAATAGGTTGATGCGATCGCATAGAAGGCTTGGGGTGAGGCTCAAAATTTGCTCTATGCGATCGCGAAAAGGGCTATGTGATCACATAGCTTTGGATGATTGTGCTTTGCGATCGCAAAGGGGACTATGCGATCGCATAGTGGAAAGATTAGGGGTCCCAGGTCCTATATTTTGTTCTATGCCATCGCGGAGCAGGGTGTGCGATCGCATAAGTCTATTTGGATGAGTTGTGCGATCGCATTGTGGTATGTGCGATCACATAAGGTAAATTGGTGAGGTAGAAAAATTGTGCTATGCGATCGCAATAAAGGTCATGCGATCGCATAGAGTAAATCAATGGGCAGACAGAACCAGTATATAAATTTCATCCGCGAGGGTTTCACCATTTTTGCAAAAACTCAAGCTAGGGAGCTCGATTTCGAGTGATTTTTCGCATGCTTTTCAGAGACAATCGTTGGGTAACGATTTCTTAGTCTCTTGTGATCATTATTCGCTATTCTAAACTCAATTTCTTCCTTTAATTTCGGATTTGGGGTGTAATATTGGGGTAGTTTTATAGAAGAAACTTTGATGAATTGGAGGGGAATCATACTCCGATTTCGATAAATTTTATATGGTTAGACTCGTGAGAGTACGAGGGTTCTGAAAACGTAAAAATATTTTGATTCTGAGCCGATGGCTATAGAGGTACTTTGGTCATTTCACCCATATTCGCACCATAGCTTTAATTTTATCATTGTAGTTGGTTACTTGCGATGTTATTTACATTGTGTAATTGGTTTGACTAGATTCAGGCCACTCGAAGTCCGATACTCGTGGTAAGGGAATCGATTCTTAGCGATTTTGTACCGGAATTTAGGTAAGTGACTTATCTAACCTTGCGTGGGGGAACCATCTCCCCTAGAATATATATGTGTTGATTTAAATGCCTTGTGCGCGAGGTGATAGGTGTGTACTTGCGCAAATTGTAGAAAAACCACCTTACTTGAACTGTTCAAATTGTGATATCCTTGTTATTTAATTGATTCAATTGTAAGATTTATTTGGTGTCAGTTAAAGAAGCATGATTAGATAGAATTATCTGTCTAAGTGTCAACTTGTCTTAATTGAACTTCCTTGAACTTGTTGAGACTGAATTTGATGTAATTTGTAGCTATGTACTTCATATTTCTCTGTGTTTTTCCTTATATTGATTGTGTTTGTGTTTGTGGACTGCGGGTTCGATTCCCGGAGCATCGATGCTACTGAGGTAAAGGACTACGGGTTCAATTCCCGGAGATACTGAGATATTGAGACAAGGACTGCAGGTTCAATTCCTGGAGATCCTGAGATATTGAGATACGGACTATGCGTTCAATTTTCGGAGATCCAGAGATACTGATATACGGACTACGGGTACAATTCCCGGAGATCCTGTGATACTGAGATAAAGGACTGCGGGTTCAATTCCCAGAGATCCTGTGAGACTGATATATGGACTGCGGGTTCGATTCCCGGAGATCCTGAGTTGCTGAGTATAGAGATGGACTGCGGGTTCAATTGCCGGAGATCCTGGACTTGTTGATTTGTACATTATTGTGTTGATTTCTCCTTGTTAGCCTAATTGTAGACGGTTGTAGTGTTTACCTCATTGCTGTTATTTCGGTCTTATTCTTATTTGAATTGCTCGATATTATTATTATCATTATTTTTATTATTTCTTGGTACGGCCCTGACCTTCTTCGTCACTACTCCATCGAGGTTAGGCTTGGCACTTACTAAGTACCGCCGTGGTGTACTCATGCTAATCTTCTGCACACTTTTGTTATGCAGATCCAGGTACATCCGATCAGGCGCACTACAGGTGATCTAGTAGCACTTCAGGAGACTCGAGGTATGACCTGCTACGTCCGCAGATCCGGAGGGTCTTCTTCTATTCATCTTAGCGATATCAGTTATTTCTTTTATTTCGTTGTGTAGACACTCTTGATAAATAGAGCCACAGTTAAACTCTTTCTTAGTCTGTGTTGCCCGTGAGTTTCCGGGTCTTGGTAGTTGTATTTTCTCCTGGTATTTGGCGAAGTGTATGTGCCGAGCGGCACTTGTTACATTCTTTTTCATCATTTCACTGTTATCTTATCTTTTCTTTCATGAAAGTATATATTCTGCATTCTGTTAGGCTTACCTAGTCGCGAAGACTGGGTGTCGTCATGACATGTTCACGATTCGTAAACTAGGGTCGTGACAAGTTGGTATCAGAGCTCTAGGTTCATAGGAGTCACGGGACACAAACCGGTTATTTAGAGTCTCGTTGATTGATACGGAGACGTCTATATTTATCTACGAGGAGCTATGTAACTGTTTAGGAAACGCTTCATTTCTTTTGAATTCCTTGTCGTACGATATTTTGGCACCAAATCTAAACTTCTATTTTCTATTCTCTAACAGATGGTGAGGACACATGCTACTCATAAGGATCAGGCACACGTGCCCCCTACTGCTGCCGCCAGAGGCCGGGGCCGTGGTAGAGGCCGAGGACGTGCTCGAGGTGCAACCACAGTACCCGCGCGCGCTTCCGTTGAGTGACCACCGGTGGATCAGGTTGGAGCGCAGGCACCTGCTACACCTACTACAGCTGTTACTACTCCAGCACTCTAGGAGACGTTGTCCCAGTTTATGAGCATGTATACTACTCTAGCTCGGGCGGGGTTGCTTCCTCTCGCTGCAGCTACATCTCAGGCTGGGGGAGGGGCCCGGACTCCCGCAGCTAGCACACCTGAGCAGTGAGTGCCCGAGGGGCAGGTTTCAGAGATTATTACTATGCCTCCTGCCGCACCAGTACAGCCCGGAGGTGGGCCAGCTGCCTCTGAGGATGAGCAACGTAGGTTAGAGAGGTTCAAGAAATATAATCCCCCAGTGTTCAGTGTCTTGGCTTCAGATAATGCATTGGGATTTCTGGAGGAGTGTCATCGTATCCTGCGTACTATAGGTATAGTGGAGACCAATCGGTTTACTTTATTGCTTTTCAGCTTCGAGGGGCTGCTTGTGATTGGTGGCGCACGTATGAGTTGGATAGTCCAGATGAGTCTGCCTCGTTGACCTGGACACCGTTTTCTGATATGTGTTTTAGGGAGTTTATTTCCCAGAGCCTTAGGGATGCTTGGCGATCGAAGTTTGAGCGATTGCGTAGGGATATATGACAGTATCGGAGTATGCTATCAGTTTCACCCGATTAGCCAGGTATGCACTGGCCTTGGTAGCCACGGTCCGGGAGAGAGTGCAGACGTTTATTGAGGGCCTTATTTCGCCGATCCGGTCCAGCATGGCTAGAGAGCTGGAGACAGATGTACCGTATCAGCAGGCGGTGAGTATTTCCAGGCGGATCGAGGGTATGCTCCCTAGGGAGCAAGGAGAGAGGGAGGCCAAGAGGTCTCGCGAGTCGTGTCATTTCTCTGGTGCCCGTACTTCAGCAGCCGGTCATTTTGGTAGGGGTTTTTCCGGTCGCCCAGTTCATTCAGCTTTGCCAGAAGCTTGTAGTACTCCAACTCTTCCAGCACCTCAGGAGCCTTATTATGCTCCCCCAATTTCCAGTGCACCTCCTGCGCGGGGTATCTACAGGGGTCAGTCCAGCGGGAGCGGGGCCGGTCAGTCACAGCCACTACGTAATCTCAGGGCATGTTTTGAGTGCGGGGCTACTCGCCATCTGGTTAGGGAGTGCCCCAGGCATAGGAGAGGAGCGCCTCCACATACTACGCAGCCTCATCATGGTTCACAGGGTCAGCAGGCCATCGTTCTAGCCCCAGCTGCCACCCCACCTGCCCATCCAGACATGGGCGGGGATCAGGGTGCCAGAGGCCACCCTCGAGAGAGGGGTCAGGCCAGATTTTATGATATTCCTGATCGTGCTGTAGCTGTCGCCTCCGATTCTGTTATCACAGGTATTATCTTGGTTAGTCACAGAGAGGCATCAGTTCTATTCGATCCTGGTTCTATATTTTCATATGTGTCCTCTTATTTTGCTTCACATTTGGGTGTGCCTCGGGATTCTTTGAGTGCCCCTATTTATGTTTCTACTCCGGTAGGAGATTCTTTGGTTGTGGACCATGTGTATTGGTCGTGTTTGGTCACTATTTGTAGTTTTCAGACCAGATCTGATCTTTTATTGCTCGATATGGTTGAATTCGATATTATTCTGGGCATGGACTGGTTGTCGCCCCACTATGCTATTCTTGATTGTCACGCCAAGACCGTAACGTTGGCTATGCCAGGCATTCCACGTGTCGAGTGGAGTGGTACTCTAGATCACATACCCAGCCGTGTTATTTCCTTTTTCAAAGCTCAGCGTATGGTTGAGAAGGGGTGTACAGCTTATCTAGCTTATGTGAGGGATGTCAGTGTTGACACTCCTTCTATTGATTCCATCCCGGTGGTACGTGATTTCTCTAACGTATTCCCAGCTGATATCCCGGGCATGCCGCCCGATGGAGATATCGATTTTGGTATTGACTTATTGCCGGGCACTCAGCCCATTTCTATTCCTCCGTACTGCATGGCTCCTCCTAAGTTGAAGGATCAGTTACAGTAGTTGTTGGGTAAGGGTTTCATTCGACCTAGTGTTTCACCTTGGGGTGCTCCTATGTTGTTTGTGAAGAAAAAAGATGGTTTTATGTGTATGTGTATTGACTATCGTCAGTTGAAAAAAGTTATAGTGAAAAACCGGTATCCTTTGCCACGTATTGATGACTTATTTGACCAGCTATAGGGCGCATAGGTGTTCTCCAAGATTGATTTACGCTCTGGTTATCATCAGCTGAAGATTCGAGAGCCAGATATCCCGAAGATTACCCTCAGGACTCGGTATGGTCACTACGAGTTTCTCGTCATGTCTTTCGAGCTAACTAATGCCCCAACAGCTTTTATGCATTTGATTCACAGTGTATTCAGGTTGTACCTTGACTCGTTTATGATTGTTTTCATTGATGATATTTTGGTATATTCCCGGAGTCGGGAAGAGCACGAGGAGCACCAGAGGATAGTGTTTCAGACTCTGAGGGAGAAGCAATTATATGCAATGTTCGCTAAGTGTAAATTTTGGCTGAGTTTGGTGGCATTTCTAGGCCACGTGGTGTCGAGAGAGGGTATTCGAGTGGATCCGAGGAAGGTGGAGGCGGTGCAAGGTTGGCCCAGACCCTCCTCAGCTAATGAGATTCGCAATTTTCTTGGTTTGGCGGGTTATTATCATCGCTTCATAGAGGGGTTCTCTTCGATCGCAGCACCTATGACCAGATAGACCCAAAAGGGTGCACCTTTTAAGTGGACAGAGGAGTGTGAGGCGAGCTTTCAAAAGCTCAAGACAACTTTGACTTCGGCCCCTATCATGATGTTGCCTACCGGTTCAGTGTCCTATATGGTATATTGTGATGCCTCACAGTTTGGACTTGGTACAGTATTGATGCAGGACGTTAGGGTGATTGCCTAAGCGTCCCGACAACTGAAGGTACATGAAAAGAACTACCCTGTCCACGATCTTGAGCTAGCTTCCATTGTTCACGCCTTGAATATTTGGCGTCATTATTTGTATGGGGTTCCTTATAAGATTTACACTGATCATCGGAGCTTGCAGCACTTGCTTAAGCAGAAGGACCATGAACATGCGTCAGAGGAGATGGTTGGAGCTGTTGAAGGACTATGATATTACTATTCTCTATCATCCGGGCAAGGCCAATGTAGTTGTCGATGCCTCGAGTCACCGGGTGGAGAGTTTGGGGAGTTTGGCATATCTACCAGCTTTGGAGAGGCCTATGGCGATGGATGTTCAGGCTTTAGCCAGGCAGTTTGTTAGATTGGATCTTTCGGAGCCCAGCCGGGTTCTGGCCTGTGTGGTTTCTCGGTCTTCTCAATTTGATTGCATTAGAGAGCGGCATTTTGATGACCCTTATTTGCAGGATCTTCAGGATAAGGTTCGGTGTGGTGATGCCCGAGATGTCACCATCAGGGATGACGGAGTGATGAGGATGCAAGGACGTATTTGTGTGCCCAATGTAGATGATCTTCGAGAGTTGATTCTAGCAGAGGCCCATAGCTCGCGGTATTCCATCCATCCGCATGCCGCGAAGATGTATCAGGACTTGAGGAAACATTACTGGTGGAGGCGGATGAAGAAGGATATAATTGACTATGTTTCTAGGTGCCTTAGCTGCCAGCAGGAGAAGTATGAGCATCAGCGTCCGGGTGGGTTAATGTAGAAGATTGAGATCCCGGAGTGGAAATGGGATCGCATCACCATGGACTTCATATCTGGACTTCCACGGACTGTGAGGAAGTTTGGTTCCATTTGGGTCATTGTGGATCGGCTGACCAATTCCGCCTATTTCATACCTGTGTGCACCACTTACTCATCGGAGCGGCTGTCGGAGACTTACATCATGGAGATAGTTCGGCTGCATGTTATTCCAGTTTCCATCATTTCAGACAGAGGCACTCAGTTCACTTCAAGGTTCTGGAGAGCCGTGCAGCAGGAGTTAGGTACTCGGGTGGAGCTGAGCACAGCATTTCACCCCCAGACTGATGGGCAGTCCGAGTGCACTATTCAAATTTTGGAGGATATGCTCCGTGCGTGCGTGATTGAGTTTGGAGGTTCATGGGATTATTTCTTGCCACTCGTAGATTTTGCTTATAACAATAGCTGCATGCCACAGCAGATGATATATTGTGCTTGGGCTGTAGGAGCCCCTCCGGAGTCTGTACACACCCCCAGTGAGCGTCGTCGACGTTAAATGGATCGGGCTACGCGCCGTAGCGGTCATGTGTGTTGCATTGCATCTTTATCTGTTGAATTATCTGTGTTAAATGTAATGTACTGATGTTTCTAGTTCGTAGGAGGAATCGAAGTGTAGTTTAGCTTTACTCTGTGGTATTCTGTGGTTTTCCTACTTTCAGCTATTAATATATACTTATTACTCACTGAATACTTAGTATTCACCCCTACTCCCTGCACTTTTGTGTGTAGATTCAGGTACACAGGAGGGATAGACGAGCACTCCGGCTTCTACAGAGTTATTTCGAGTTGATGAGGTAGATGCCGACGTTCGCAGAACCTAGCTTCTCATTCCATTCAGCTATCATTATATGTTTCATACTTGAATATTTCATTCAGTATTCTCTATTACTATTCAGTTTTGTTTAGAGGCTCTAGACTCATAACCCCAGATCTTTGGGAGTGTTATATCGTTTTCGCACTTCTCAATATATTATTCATATTATTATTATTGGAGTATCTGTTGACTCATATATTCTTCTTGAGTTGTCCATTTGGGACTGATATTTGATTGTGAAAAATAATTGTTGGTCTGGCTGGCGTAGCTTTAGTGTTGAATTGGGTCTGTACAAATCACGACCGGAATTGGGTCTGGACAAATCAAGTATTTGTGCCTCAGAGGAACCTCATCCTACCCAATGTAATATGTCATTTCCTCTAAGGTCGGGGTAAGCTCAAAGTCCGAGAAATGAAACACATTGTGAGTTGGGTCCCAACACGTGATTAATGCTCTAATAATATCTCCTCGAGGTGCAATGTCTAACAAACTGGAGTTACGTTTGTGGTGGAATGATTTAAGTGAAGAAGGGCAACATGAAGTCAAGAAACACCTGGAGGGACGTACCAAAGGGATTTTATGCTTGCTTAAGAATGGTTCATTTCAAATCGTTCTCATCGTGCACATTTATTAAGGTGATTTAATCACTTATTATGACCTAAAAAGAAAGAGACAATTTTTTTCTCACAATTATAATTTCTAGAAAACAACCCCAGATTTTGTCGATACGGCCTTTCAGCACTTCAAAAAGAAGATTTTAAGGTTGTGCCACCTAACATTGGGAAATGACTGAAAAGTGGCCATTTTTGCATAAATAGCCTTCCGGCACCCTTTCGAGACATTCGGCTATTTTGACAAAACGACATCACTTGATTTATGACCAAATTTGATATTTTTTTGCTATTTCTACAAAAGACGTGGTTGGACCCGTCAAGGGTTGCCTACGTATCTCACCGTGGTGAGAATCAAACCAGTGTAGTTCGGTCAAATTATTTTGTTTAAAATAAATCATTTTTAATTTTCAGCAAAAATCAAATAACCAAACTAGCAAAAATTGCCTTTTCAATTTTATTGACAAATAAACCATATATTTTAATTTTTTATAATTAAATAACAATTTTTATTTATTTGTAATAACCCTAAAAAAATTTATATTTTCTTTTTTGCAAAAATCTTTCTCTTTTTAACCCTTTTTACAAAATTTTGGCAGAGTTTCGACAGTATTTGGGTATCAATTTTTTCTAAAATCAAACAATTACTATTTCTCTTTTTCTTTTTCTCACTTTCACAAAAATTTCTTCTTTTTTTTTCTTTTTAACAGGTCAACATGATGGCCCGAGACAAATAAATGCAACACGTAAAATGCATGATAGTCTTTTCATATCTGGATACCTGTCCTAGACGGACCCAACCCCTGTGTTGAGTCCCTATTTTAAGTTCAAAACCTGGTTATATGTTCTAGACAGTGTACCCGAGCAGACATCTAGAGTCGAGGAGGGGGCTAGGTACCGGGAACCAAAAGCCATCTGGCTTAATAACTTGTCCAGCCTCTTTCTTATTTAAAGGTATTGACACTAACAGAATAGGGAGTCTCAACCAGTAAGCACATCCCCAGAGGTGAGAAGTGAAGGGTTTACGGCACAATTTATATACAGTTCAAATAATATCAAAGCGGTAAAATATTTAGCACAGTAATCATGAACATATAAGGAAATCAGATATACACAAATATAATAATTATTACGAGCTCGAATTCTTAAACCATGAACCGAAGTTCTGGGTTTCTTATCCCCAGCAGAGTTGCCAGAGCTGTCACCTCCTTTTTTCGAAGTAAAATATACCCCGCGAAGGCGTAATAAGGAATTTTTCTAATTAAAGGACAGTTGGAACATGATTTATTATTATTTATTCAGAGTCGCCACTTGAAAAATTAATGGTGTTCCAAGTCACCGATTGAATCCCGAATCGAGGAAAATATTACTCTGTTAACAGTCCGCGAACCAGAAATCCGGATAAGAAATTCTGTTAACCCAGAAAAAGGTGTAAGGCACTCCCGAATTCTGTGGTTCTAGCACGGTAGCTCAACTATTGTATTTAATTTTATCTGATTTCCGTAAGTGTTCTATTTTTATGTGCTTTTTTGTTAATAGCCAGCTTTATTTGTATTTGTTGTTTAATTTTTTCAAGAATTGCAACGTCGTGAAAATGTATTTTGAACCACGCCGTACCAGTACGCCCGTGGCTTTTAACACATTTCGACTTCATTGAGATTTAGATTTGATTCACATAAATATGCACCCATATTTAGGAAAGTAATATTATTATCTATCGCGCCTAAAGTGGCTACGTGTTTATTATCTTCGTGGAAGACCGTGAAATTCGCTAAATGGTCCTCCCAATTTTTAAGTATTTAATTAGTAAATAATAAGAGCCCTGCAATTGTATAATTTATTTGGCGAGGCTCGTCTCATATATTATTAAAAGGACAAACTTAGAGCAACTATTCTAAAAGAAAAGAAATGCATCTTAATTAAAAACCCGGATCTTATTACTAAATCAATTTTTGGTTTGGTAAGATTAATATTATCAAATAACTACAAGTCTAAGCCATTTAAATAGTGATCCAAACAATATGAAGGATTTGCATTCAATAAGGCCTATTAATAACATGCTTGGGCCCACATGAGCGAACAATTCTTAAAGTCTGAATTTAGACTTAATGCACTAGCAAATGAACAATTATACTATCACGATCATTGATTGTCCAAATTGATTCATACATTGAATTGGAACCAACTACTATGCATTTCAATTTTACCACTAGTTTCTAAATCTGAATTTTTCTCGTTTAAATCTGGATTTGTACGCCTTTAAAAGTGCAAACGCCGGAATTTCAAACTTAATAGTGAAATTATACTAAATTCCTTGCAAGTCATAAATAACTTCTTTTGAACCTGAATTTTATCCAAATATGCAGGAATTGTCATATTGCCCAAATAACGTGTGTTCAAATCTTAAAACACATGAACCAACTGCATTTCAAGCATACCAATGCACAATTGTTTTGTTTACTTTTTAAATTCAAGCTTAAGTGATCAATTACTTTTTTGTGATTAAAATCGATACTGTTAAACGCCAATCCTCATAACTTTTATTTTTATACAAAAGCATAATATGTTTATGTATTTCTAATTCATTCTTACACATGTCACTTTCCTTAACTTTTAAGCTCACATTTCAGCTATTAATATATTTGTATTAGGTCTAAACTTACAACCATGCAAATAAAAATTTACAATTAACACAATGAGTACAGTTTTTAACTACTCTAATGATTCTAACAGATCTCAGATACAATTGAACTACTATAATGACTAAAGCTATTATAAAGTTCCAAACAGTCCTCAATTATACATTTTTCATAATGAAATTACAGATCAAATACAACTCAAATTGAATAAATTCAATAGAGAAACGGCAGAACAAAACTTCATGTATCTATAGACTTGAAATCTGAAGGCAAGTACCTGGAAAATGAATAAAATCGATGAGATTCTAGGTTGATTTATATAGTAACAGGAATCAGCAACAGAAATTCAACAACAATTCAACCACATCCTCAATTAACACTATGTTTTAATCACAACAATGGTAGAAATCAACAAAACCAATACTAGACTAACTCAATGCAACCTCAATGATATTTAATCACCAAAAATAATAGAATCACCCAAACAGTCTTCAAATTGATTTAACACTAATGGAACAGTAAAAAATTTTGCACTTTTTCTACTCGTTTTGTTATTTTTGAGTTTTGGAAATGGTAGATTTCGAAAATAGAGATCTAGAATAGCAAAAAAATTTCAGGGAGATTTTACATTGCTAAAACATATTAAATGAGGCATACGGGTGCCTATTTATAAAGTTAAAAGGTGAGGGAAATTCAAAGTTTGTTAATTATTAGTTATTCGATTACTAACCCTTTATTTATTAGAAATTGTATTAGATACCCAATCTAGAATCTTCTAATGTTGATGTAATTCCCTATTTGCCCCCACTTCTCTTAAAGTTCTACCCTATTGCCCTTTCCTCTACCCAACATTACTCTATATATTTTTAATAGTTTTCATATTTCATCATCACTACCCCTACCTCCTTAGTATTATTACCTTTAGCCCTTTTATTGTCCCCAAATAACCTCTGAATCCCAATCAGATTTACCAAATGACATATTGCCTTTTACCTTGAATTACTAGTTTCTAGAATTTAAAGTTGAATTAACCATTAATCAAAAATTAACGACTAAAATCAATTAAGGACCAAATCAGCTATACTAATTATTGGTTAATACTAATTAATCCATAAAAAATTAATCATTACTGTCACGACCCCAAAACCCGGTCGTGATGGCTCCCAGCACATTGCTAGGCCAGCCTGACCAACCTTTCATAATACAGAGCTACCCGCTCTCACTTTACTCTTTTTACATTTAGCAGTAATAAGAAAGGATATAAAATCTAGCCCAAACTGTAAAAATATCCCAAAACAGTATAACACCTCCAACAAGATCTGGAGTCATAAGTCATGAGCCTCTACCAGACAACAACAACAACAACAACTACCCAGTATGTTCCCACAAAGTGGGGTCTGGGGAGGGTAATACGTACACAGACCTTACCCCTACCCGAAAGGGTAGAGAGGCTGTTTCCGGCCGACCCTCGGCTCAGAAAAAGAGAGAGAAAATCAACAAACAAAACAAAACAAAACAAAACAAAACAATGTTAGTAAATCCGGGATAAATCAAATAAATAATTATCTAAACATAAAACCAAAAGTAGAGTGACATGCAATAATACCAATCGGTTACTACCATAAGAGGCACAATACAATACATTAATTAACTATAGAGATCGCTACCAAACCCCACTCGGCCCCTAACAGAAGTACTAAGAATTCTAGAAGGCCCTACCCTACAACCCTAATACTAGACCTCCAAAATTTCCTATCAAGGGTCATGTCCTCGGAAATCCCCATTCTAGCCATATCTTGCCTAATCACCTCACCCCAATACCTCTTAGGCCTCCCTCTGCCTCGACTCGCGCCAACCACCGCCAGTCGCTCACAACTCCTCACCGGGGCATCTGGACTTCTCCTCCGCACATGCCCGAACCACCTGAGCCTCGCTTCTCGCATCTTCTCATCCACCGGGGCCACCCCCACCTTCTCTCGAATAACTTCATTCTTAATCTTATCTAACCTGGTGAGTCCACACATCCACCTGAGCATCCTCATCTCCGCAACTCTCATTCTCCGGACATGAGAGTTCTTCACAGGCCAGCACTCCACCCCATACAACATGGCAGGTCTAACCACCGCTCTATAAAACTTCCCCTTGAGTTTCTGTGGAACTTTCTTGTCACACAAGACTCCCGATGCGAGCCTCCACTTCAACCACCCCGCTCCTATACGGTGAGTGACATCCCCGTCAATCTCTCCGTCCCCTTGAATCACCGATCCAAGATATCTGAAACTGTCCCTCTTGGCTATGACCTGAGATCCCAGCTTCACGTCCCAGCCTACTTCGCTCGACTCGGCGCTAAACTTGCATTCTAGATATTCTGTCTTAGACCTGCTTAGTTTAAAACCCTTAGACTCGAGGGTCCGTCTCCAGACCTCCAACCTCGCATTAACACCAGCCCTCGTCTCGTCTATCAAGACTATGTCGTCAGCAAAGAGCATACACCATGGCACATCCCCTCGAATATGGCGAGTTAGAGCATCCATTACCAAGGCAAATAAGAGAGGGCTTAACGCAGATCCTTGATGTAGCCCCATAACCACCGGAAAATGGTCCGAGTCGCCACCTACCGTCCTAACCCTAGTCTTGGCTCCATCATACATGTCTTTGATCACTCTGATGTAGGCTTCTGGCACGCTCTTCGCCTCCAAGCATCTCCACAGAACCTCTCTAGGGACCTTATCGTACGCCTTCTCCAAGTCGATAAACACCATATGCAAGTCCTTCCTCTTATCCCTGAACAGTTCCATCACCCTCCTCACAAGGTGGATAGCTTCTGTAGTAGAGCGGCCCGGCATGAAACCAAACTGGTTCACAGATATAGATGACATCTCCCTCACCCTCGCCTCGATCACCCTCTCCCAGACCTTCATGGTGTGACTTATTAATTTGATACCCCTATAGTTGTTGCAACACTGGATATCCCCTTTGTTTTTGTACAAGGGAACCACTGTACTCCATCTCCACTCCTCCGGCATCCTCTTGGTCCTAAAGATCACATTGAACAACCTGGACAACCACTCCACTCCTGACCTACCCATGCATCTCCAAAACTCCACCGAAATTTCGTCTGGCCCAGTCGCTCGACCCCTACTCATCCTACGCAACGCCCTCGAGACCTCCTCCTCCTTAATGCGCCTGCAGTGCCCGAGGTCTCTAGGACACTCTGAATGCCCCAGCTCCACTAGCTCTAAGACTCGATCCCCCTCTTCGTTAAGCAGGTCTCGAAAGTATTCCTGCCATCTCCGCTTGACTTGCGACTCCCCCGCCAGAACCCTACCATCCTCGTCCTTGATGCACCTAACTTGGTCTAGATCCCGCGCCTTCCTCTCCCTCACCTTAGCCAACCGGAATAACTTTCTGTCCCCGCCTTTCTCCCCCAATTCCTCGTACATGCGCCCAAACGCTGCATTTTTAGCTTCCGTGACCGCCAGTTTCGCTTCCTTCCTCGCCACCTTATAGTTCTCCTTGTTCGCTCTCCTTTCTTCTTCGCTTGAGCTCCCTGACAACTTAGCAAACGCCGCCTTCTTCGCCTCCACTTTCCCTTGGACTACCTCATTCCACCACCAGTCACCTTGGTGCCTGCCTGAATAGCCCTTGGCTACCCCAAGCACATCTCGCGCAGCCTCCCTAACCAAGTTCGTCGTCATTGACCACATTGCATCCGCTTCCCCAGAGCTACTCCAAGCTCCCCCATCAACTAGCTTCCTCTCCAGCTCCCGGGCTTTCTCCTTAGTCAAAGTTCCCCATCTAATCCGCGGTCGGCCCCGAGAACCCCTCCTCTTCCTCTTCACCCAGAGACCTACATCCATCACTAGGAGTCTATGAAGAGTTGAAAGGGACTCTCCCGGAATAACCTTGCAATCCTTGCACAACCCTCTATCGCTCCTTCCGAGGAGGAGGTAATCAATCTGAGTCCTCGCCGTGGAACTTTTGAAAGTAACCAAATGCTCCTCCCTCTTCTGAAATGACGAGTTCGCGATCAAAAGCTCCGAAGCCCTAGCGAAATCAAGCAGCGAAGTGCCCCCTCCGTTCCTAACCCCAAAGCCAAAGCCGCCATGCACCCCACCGTAACCACCAGCCTCCGCCCCAATATGACCATTAAAGTCCCCTCCAATAACTAACTTCTCGGATTGGGGAATACTACTCACCAACTCATCCAAGCCCTCCCAAAAACGCCTTTTAACCTCCTCAGCTAGGCCTGCATGCGGCGCGTAAGCGCTAATGACATTGAGAACACAACCGCCAATAACCAGTTTAATAGACATTAACCTATCGTCCACTCGCCTAACCTCAACCACGGACTCCCTAAGATTCCTATCTACCAAGATACCTACTCCATTCTTACCCCTCTCAACCCCGAAGTACCACAACTTAAACTCATCTGCATCCCTCGCCTTCGTCCCTTTCCACCTAGTTTCCTGCACACATGCTATGTTGACCCTCCTCTTCTGGAGAATCTTTGCCAACTCAATGGACTTACCCGTTAGTGTGCCTACGTTCCACGACCCGATCCTCAATCTCCGAGCGTCCTTTAACCTCTCCCCACCCAAACCTCCCGCCCTACCCACAGGACCACTCCATGCCCCCCTGCTCACCTCCTCCCCCACCCCCCGAGGACATGACCTTACAGTACCATCCTCCGCCGCGGCCACTATCCCTCCAACAGACTACGGTAAAAGAGACGAACTTTAATAGAATTACACAAAAGGGTGCTTGCTAGCTAACGATAGAGTAAACCACACACAAGATGCTAGTTAAAATACGTAAAAGGACGTACAGAATAAACAAGAGATCGGGAGGTACCAACTCCCGGTGGAAAAACCTGAAAGTAAGCTTTGATGCGCCCGGGTCAACTGCCGCCAAACCTACTCGTTTTGGCCGATGTAGCTTTGCTCCTCGCTTCCAAATGCCTAAAGCTCGCCTCGTCCGCCGCCTCTAGTACCTGCAAATCACACTCAAAAAAGGGAAAGGGGGAGAGTCGGAAGAGAGAGAGAAGTGGGTCCGGTAACTTGAAATTGAATCAACCTTCCAACTTGCGAAGTTCGCAGCAACTTCGACTTTCGATCAGTAAGAGATAAGGTTCCAAGTGAGGAACTTGATAAGAAGCAGAATCCCTAAAAGCACTTTAACAGAACAGATCGATTCCACTAGAATCACGAGCCGTTAATAGAGAACCAATACCAATTCGACAAACGCCGACGATGCCGGTTGACTCGCCGGAAATCCGACGAACTTGCAGAAATACTTTAAAATGCCGAAAGAGCAGTAAACAAATATTAAACTGAATATAATAGAAGACAAAAACGAAATTGTAGTGATACAACTGTAATACTGTATAAAACTGTAACTACAAGTGCAGAAAAGTCTAAAGATAAGAAGAGATAGAAGGGAATGTCAGGTCCTGCGGACTCTAGCAGCTACCTCGACAGTCCGGATAAAACACTCTGAGCAGCTGGGGAGTCAGCCTTTTTGTGATGTACCCTGATCTGCACACAAGATGCAGGGAGCAGTGTGAGTACTTCCAACTCAGTAATAATAAGCACGGGTAAGAGAGGGAAGATAAGAACACCCAATAAATGCACTAAGCAAGGCTATACAATAATGTCTTTTACAATAATAACATGAACAGTCTCAGAACCAGCAATATCAGCTAAATAGTACAACAAGTATATCTAAATACAATGCAATGCATAAACATGACCGCTACGGTGTGTAGCCCGATCCATTTGGGTACCCACGCTCACTGTGGGGGTTCAAACTCCAGAGGGGCTCCTACAGTCACAGCGCAATATCAATGATATGCTGCAGTGTGCAGCCCGATCCACTATCAGTCCAGCTACATGCAATGCAAGCCTCACAGGCACAGAAATATCATTTGAAATCTCTTTTTATCAATAATAGTAGATAACAATGTTTCAGAAATACCAGAGTTTGGAAAACCATCTTAGACAGTGTTTAGCTCAGGAATGATATCAAAATAACATGCTATAATCACGAAAGCTATGATAATGATCCTCACAGGATCCAAATAATTGGGTCACAGCCCAAAGCTATCCACAACCATCTAAGTAGGAGGTTTATCGGCTCAATAATGGCCAACAACATAGTATAATAGTACTTAGTCGGACTAATCCATAGTCTCCAATCACAATCGACCCCTCACTCACAGTAGAGTACATGTCTCGCCTCAATACATCATCACAAAGTGATATACCGGGGTTTTGAACCCGCTGGTCATCACCCACATCCATTACTCACCTCGACTCGGCTCGAAGACTAGCCCGCAATGCCCTTACCACGAGAATCGGGCTCCACGGGTGCAGAATCTGATCAAAACCAATAGGAATACATCAAAATAGGCTAAAGGAACATAACCCAATTGAAACAACTCGAATTACACCAAAAATCACGAAGTTACAAAACCCGACCCCCGGGCCCGCTTCTCTAAAAATTACAAAAGTTACATTTTCAAAATTCTTGTCTCGACACGAGTCCATACATATAAAGTTTATCAATATCGGAATCCGTTTGCCTATTCAAATCAGTGATTTTTAATAACCAAGGCTTAGAGCAAAATCCCCCATTGATATACTTTAATTCTTCAAATTTCAGAGGTTAACTCTATAATTTATCAATGTATTAACATAAATTGAGTCCATGAGTGCTTACCTGATGAATTTGCTCGATTTCCTCCTCAAAATTGCCTAAATCGCCTCTTAGTTCAAAGCTCATAATGTGTTGTAACTTCTGAAATTTCGAACCCTTCTGTTCATTAATCATTGACGCATTTTCGCTTGTGCGACCTCAGGCTCGCTTCCGCGCAAGAGCCTCTCCGGAATCTCTGTCGCTTTTACAACCTTTCACTAACAGTCCTTCATTGCTTCTGCTGCTCAGGTCTCGCACCTGCGAGGCCGCTTAAGCAGCTCCCTCCTGCTTGTGCGAAGATCTCCCAATCGCCCAAAATCCGTTTCTAAGAACAAGGGCTCGCTTCTGCGAGCCCACCCCTGCGACAAATCTACCGCTTCTGCGAAAATCACTGGCCAGCCTCAAACTCGCTTCTGCGAGCAATAGTCTGCTTCTGCGGAGCCACTTCTACGGTCCTCTATCCGCAGAAGCGAAAACACTGCTGTAGTAAATACCAGTAGCTGCAAAACCTCAAAATTCTTCCGATTAATCCTCTGAAAACATCTCGAGGTCCCTGGGACCTCAACCAAAAATACAAATCAGCTCTAAATCATCACACAAACTTGTTCCAATCATAAAAACACACCCTCGAACGCACGAATCATCAAATTAAGGCATGTTCAAGCCTAAGATTCAACCAAAACTTCTGAAACCAACGTTCTATTAAAAAACCTGACCAAACGATGTCCGAATGACCTAAAAATTTGCAGACATATCCAAAATCACCTAACGAAGCTACTGCAACTGTCAAAATTCCATTCTAACTCCTGGATCAAAATCTCACCTATCGATCGGATTTTGCCAAAATTTCAACTTAGCCAATTCAAGCCTATTTCTACATCTGACCTCCAAATTGCTCCCCTAAGTCACAAATCACCTCCCGAAGCTAACTGAATCATCAGAATTTGATTCCGAACCCTCTAACCACATAGTCAACTCCAAGTTGACTTTTCACAAATAATCTTCACTCAAAAAGGCTATATGCCTTATTTTCAACCCGAATTGATCCCAATTCACCCGATATACTCTAACACAAATATAGAAACATGAAAGGCATAAATGAAGGGATAACGGGGTAGTAACTCTCGTGACAAGGGGCCAAATCGTCACATTCTCCCCAACTTAAGGACACGCTCATCCTCAAGCGGGTCAAGAAACATACCTGGTGACTCAAATAAATGAGGATATCTGCTCCGCATCTCCTGCTCGATCTCCCAAGTAGCCTCCTCCACGGGCCGGCCTTTCCACTGAACCTTCACTTATGCAATGCCCTTGGACCTCAATCTCATTACCTGACGACCCAATATAGTTATAGGCTCTATATCATAGGTCAAGTCATCATCAAGTTGAATAGTACTGAAATCCAACACGTGCGATGGGTCGCCAACATATTTTTGGAGCATGGATACGTGAAACACTGGATGAACTCCCGATAGACTAGGTGGCAAAGCAAGCATATAGGCCACCTCTCCAATCCTCTTGAGAATCTCAAAAGGGCCAATGAATCTCGGACTGAGCTTTCCTTTCTTCCCAAATCTCATGACGCCTTTCATAGGCGAAACTTCAGTAAGACCTTATCACCTACGGAATAAGACACATCCCAAACCTTCCGGTCCACATAACTCTTCTGGCGCGACTGGGCTATGCAAAGTCTCTCCTGAATCACATTCACCTTGTCCAAAGCATCTTGGACCAACTCTGTCCCCAACAACCTAGCCTCGCCAGGGTCGAACCAACCAACTGGAGATCTACACCGTCTCCCATATAAAGCCTCATACGGCGCCATCTAAATACTAGATTGGTAGTTTTTGTTATAGGCAAACTCTACGAGAGGTAAATAATCAACCCATGAACAACTGAAGTCAATAACACAAGCGCGCAACATATCCTCCAAGATCTGAATAGTACACATGAACTGTCCGACCGTCTGAGGATGAAATGCAGTACTCAACTAAACCTGTGAGACCAACTCACGCCGAAATGTCCGCCAGAACTGTGAATTAAACTGAGTACCTTTGTCTGATATGATAGAAACTGGAACTCCATGCAATCTCATAATCTCATGAATGAATATTTCAGCTAACCGCTCCGAGGAGTATGTGGTACACACATGAATGAAGTGAGCTGACTTGGTCAGCCTATCCACAATCACCCAAACTGAATCAAACTTCCTCGCTGTCTGAGGGAAGTCCACTAACAAAGTCCATAGTGACCCTTTCCCACTTCCACTCAGGAATATCAATACGCTGAAACACGACATCGGGCTTTTAATGCTCGTACTTGACCTGCTGACAAATGAGGCACCGTGCTACATGCCTCACAATATCCATGTTCATCTTTCTCCAACAATAATGTTGTTTCAAGTCTTGTTACATCTTTGCGGCTCCTGGTTGGATAGAATACCGCGAGCTATGGGCCTCCTCCAATATCAACTCACGAAGGCCATCAACATTGGGCACGCATATCCGGCCCTGCATCCTCAATACACCATCACTATCAATAGTGACATCTCTGGCATTATCATGCTGAACTCTATCCTTAAGGACAAGCAAGTGTGGATCATTATATTGGCGCTCACTAATACGGTCATATAAAGAAGACCGAGAAACAACACAAGCCAACACCCGACTGGGCTATGAAATATCCAACCCCACTAACCGATTAGCCAACACCGGAACACCATATGCATATGGTCTCTCCCCAACTGGAATATACGCCAACCTGCCCATACTAACCGCCTTTGGCTCAAAGCATAGGCCACCACATTGGCCTTCCCCAGATGATATAGAATAGTAATGTCATAATCCTTGAGCAACTCAAGCCATCTCCGCTGCCTCAAATTAATATCCCTCTATCTGAACAAATGCTGGAGACTACGATGATCAGTATACACCTCACAGAACACGCCGTACAAATAGTGCCTCCAAATTTTCAAGGCATGAACTATGATAGCTAACTCCAAATCATGAACAGGGTAGTTCTTCTCATGAGGCTTCAACTGATGAGAAGCATAAGCAATCACTCTACCCTCCTGCATCAACACACAACCTATCCCAACTCTCGAGGCATCACAATATACAGTATATGAACCTGAAGTTGATGGCAAGACTAACACTAGGGTTGTGGTCAAAGCTGTCTTGAGCTTCTGAAAGCTCTCCTCGCACTCATCCGACAACACGAATGGTGCACCCTTCTGCGTCAACCTGTTAAAGAAAAAGCAATGGATTAAAATCCCTCAACAAACCGGCAATAATACCCTACCAAACCAAGGAAACCCCTGATCTCCGTAGCTGAGGAAGGTCTAGGCCAACTCTGCACCGCCTCTATCTTCTTTGGGTCAACCTGAATACCATCACGAGACACCACATGACCCAGAAATGCTACTGACTAGAGCCAAAACTCGCACTTAGAGAACTTAGCATACAATTTCTCCTCCCTCAACCTCTGCAACACAATGCTCAAATGTTGAGCGTGCTCCTCCTGGCTACGGGAGTATTCTAGAATATCATCAATGAACACAATCATGAATGAATCCAAATATGGCCTGAACACACTGTTCATCAGATGCATGAACGTTCCTAGGGCATCGGTCAACCCGAAAGACATCACAAGGAACTCATAGTGCCCATATCTAGTCCTGAATGCAGTCTTCATAATATCAGAGTCCCTAATCTTCAGTTGATGATAACCCGAACGAAGATCAATCTTTGAGAACACCCTCGCTCCTTGTAACTGATCAAATAAATCATCAATGCGCGGTAGGGGATATTTGTTCTTCACTGTTACCTTGTTCAGCTGTCTATAATCAATACACGTCCCCATAGAACCATCTTTCTTCTTAACAAATAACACTGGTGCACCGCACGGTGACACACTAGGGCAAATGAATCCCTTATCCAAAAGCTCCTGAAGTTATTCTTTCAATTCCTTCAACTCAGCTGGTGCCATCCGATAAGGAGGAATAGAAATGGTATGAGTGCCCAGCACCGAGTCGATACCAAAATCGATGTCCCTGTTCGGTGGCATACCCAGCTGGTCTAATGGGAATACATCTGGAAAGTCCCTCATAACAAGCACAGAATCAATACTAGGAGTCTCAGCTCCCACATCCCTCACAAATGCTAGATACGACAAACACCCTTTTTCAACCATTCTCTGAGCCTTTAAGAATGAAATAACACGGCTAGGGACGTAATCAGTCGAACCCCGCCAACTTAATCTGAGAAATACCAGGAATAGCCAATGTAACTGTCTTAACATGACAGTCCAATATAGCATGGCATGGAGACAGCCAGTCCATGCACAATATCACATCGAAGTCCACCATACCAAACAATAACAGATCCACCCTGGTCTCCAGACCCCCAATAGAAATAGCATAGGATCTATAGACATGATCCACAATAATTGTATCACCCACCGGGGTGGATACATGAACATGCAAATCAAGACTACCACAGGTCGCTCCCAAATGATGTGCAAAATAAGAAGACACGTACGAGTATGTGGACCCGGGATCATATAAAATAGAGGCATCTCTCTGACAAACTGAAATGATACCTGTAATCACCGCATCGGAGGCAACTGCATCACGCCTGTCAGGGAGTGCATAGAAATGTTCCTGGAACCCACTCGATCGTTTCTCACCTCTGGGGCGACCTCTAGAAGACTAACCTCCACCTCTACTAGCCTGAGATGGTGCTGAAGAGGAGGGCTGATCCCTCTGCTGAGACCTATCCCTGCGAAGTCGAGGGCACTGCCTCCTAATATGGCCAAACTCTCCACATTCAAAACAACTGCCTGGCGCTAAAGAAGGGGACTGAAGGGAACCCCTCGCCGCAGATGAACCTTGGGTCGTTGAAGTAGGTGCTGAACTCTGAGCTGGGAGGGTGTTAAGTGAAGACTGGCCCTGCTGAAAACCCTGACGGCCATGGCTAGAAGAAGCTCTACTATGCTCTAGGCGACCTGACTGAGAAGGTCTAGATGAACAACCTATGCCCTGATGAAACTGCCCCCTGGATGGAGCACCACTAAAATTGCCAAAACCTTGAGACCTCTTGGCCTCCCTCTCCTCTCGTTCACGGTGAGGATCTACCTCAACAGAGCGTGCCATATCAACAACCTACTCAAAAGATGCTGCCAATACTCTCTCCCTAGTCATCAAGATACGAGTAGAGTAGTTGAGGCCATCAATGAACCTCTTGATCCTCTCCGGATCTGTTGGGATCTTCCAAATAGCATGCTTAGCCAAGTGAGTATACCTCAACTCATGCTGAGTCACTATCATATCACCCTGCACAAGCCACTCAAACTGGCGACGTAGCTCCTCTCGACGGGACTGAGGCACATATTTCTCTAAAAAGAGAGTGGAAAATTGCTGCCAAGTAAGGGGTGCTGCCCCTGCAGGCCTACGCCTCTCAAACTCCTCCCACCAAATAAATACTAGACTGGAAAACTGGAATGTAGCATATGAAACACCACTGGACTCAAGAATCCCCGCTGTACACAACATCCTTTGAAACTTGTCTAAGAAACCCAGGGCATTCTCACCCTCAGTACCACTGAATGAAGGTGGATGAAGTCTACCAAATCTCTCCAGTCAACATTGTTCGTCGTCAGGCATCACCGGTATAACATACTTTGGGGCTGGCACAACTGGCGCAACTGGAACAGCTGGTGCAACTGCCTTAACTGGGACTCCCTCTAGCGTCTGAAGTCTCTGCACAACCTGTTCTGGTGAGCGAGCTGCGGGGGTCTGATGACCACCCCCGGTCTGAGATGTCGCTGTTGTAGTAGTAGCTGAAACTACCTGAGCCAATCCAGTACAAACTGATAATATCTGGGCTAAAGTCTTTTGTATGCCTGGAATAACAATAGCCACTACCGGTGCCTGAATGGGTACTGTTGGAGCCTCAACCACTAGGGGCTGATCCTGGATGGGGGCAACAGGTGGGTCTACTGGCACTGCCCCTGTCAATCTACCACAACCACGACCACGGCCTTATCTCGACACGAGTCTATACATATAAAGTTTATCAAAATCGGACTCCGTTTGCCCATTCAAATCAGTGATTTTCAATAACCGAGGCTTAGAGCAAAATCCCCCATTGATACACCTTAATTCTTCCAATTTCAGAGGTTAACTCTATTATTTATCATTGTATTAACATAAATTGAGTCCATGAGTGCTTACCTGATGAATTCCCTCGATTTTCTCCTCAAGATCGCCTAAATATCCTCTTAGTTCAAAGCCCCAAATATGTTATAACTTCTGAAATTTTGAACCCTTCTGTTCATTACTCACTGACGCATTTTCGCTTATGTGACCTCATGCGCGCTTTCGCACAAGCGCTTCTGCGGAATCTCTATCGCTTCTGCGACATTTCACTAATAGTCCTTCATCACTTCTACGGCTCAGGTCTCGCACCTGCGAGGCTGCTTAAGCGGCTCCCTCGCGATTCTGCGAAGATCCCCCAATCGCCCAAAATCCGCTTCTGCGAGTCCGCCCCTGCGATAAAACTACCGCTTCTGCGGAAATCACTTGTCGTCCTCAAACACGCTTCTGCGAGCAATATTCCGCTTCTGCAGAGCCGCTTCTGCGGTCCTCCATCAACAGAAGCGAAAACACTGCTGCAGTAAATACCAGCAGCTGCAAAACCTCAAAATTCATCCGATTAATCCTCCGAAAACATCACGAGGCCCCCGAGACCTCTACCAAAAGTACAAATCCACTCTAAATCATCATACGAACATGTTCCAATCATAAAACACTACCTCGAACACACAAATCATCAAATTAAGGTCGGTTCTAGCCTAAGATTCAACCAAAACTTCGAAAACCTACATTCTATCAAAAACCTAACCAAACGATGTCCACATGACCTGAAAATTTGCAGACATATCCAAAATCACCTAACGAAGCTACTACAACTATCGGAATTCCATCCCAACTCCCGGATCAAAATCTAAACATATCGGTCGGATTTTGCCAAAATTTCAACTTAGCCAATTCAAGCCTATTCCTACACCAGACCTCCAAATCAAATTCTGGTCGCTTTCCTAAGTCAAAAATCACCTCCCGAAGCTAACCGAATCATCAAAATTCCATTCTGAGCCCTCTGACTACATAGTCAACTCCAGGTTGACTTTTCAGAAACAATCTTCACTCAAAAAGGCTATATGCCTTATTTTCAATCAGAATTGATCCCAATTCACCCGATATACTCTAAACCAGATACAAAAATATAAAACACATAAATTAAGGGATAACGGGGTAGTAACTCTCGTGACGACGAGCTGGGTCGTTACAATTACCAATATCAGAGTTTAACTAAAAGAAATTAACTCAAATATCATAATTAAACAATTGACACAAAATTAAACAAATAAAAGTCAAATTGAAAATTATCAAAATATAATTGTTAACCCAAAAACTAATATCCAAAAATTATTTATCAGAAGCTATGTCTAACAGTATCAATTTTTTAAATAATACTATTTTAACTAAAAATAATTCAAAGATAATAATCAAAAAACCTAAAGTACTATATCATTTTTTATCAAGAATCAGAAACAAAAAGAGAATCAAAAAATTGTTAAACTAATTAAATTCTAGAATTTATTTAATCTCCGTTTTATAGTATTTTTCAATTAAAACACTAAGAATGCTATTTTTGATTTTTCTTTAATTTGTTTCAAAAATGAATTAATACTAAAATTGTAAAATTACAAATCCTAATGCATATGCATATTTTTGTATTTTTTAAGATGAATTATTATGCAACTAATTAACACAAAAATGCCACAAATATCAACAAAAATTGAAAAATTATTTTATTTGGATTTTTAGGAATAATTTTCTTAGGGCAAAAATCGCGTGCTCACAAGGGCCCGTAGAAGAGGAAGGCCTATCAACTAGGACAAAAACAGCTGGAATGGATGGAAGCTCTATAGAAGGCTCGACAAAAGTCTCTACCTCAACTAGCTCCTCAGACTGGCCAGTCGAGGCAGAGGTGGATGAATTGCTTTTCTTGTCCACCTTTGGGTTGTCTGGCCCCCGAATACTGAATCAGGAGAAGGAGGCCACTGGACGCACTGTCACATAACATGAGTTCAAATCTTAAAACACATGAACCAACTGCATCTCAAGCATACCAATGCACAATTTTTTTTATTTACTTTTTAAATTCAAGCTTAAGTGATCAATTGCTTTTTTTTTTTAGTAAAATCGATATTGATAAACCCCAATCCTCATAACTCTAATTTTTATACAAAATCATAATATTTTTATGTATTTCTAATTCATTCTTACACAAGTCACTTCCCTTAACTTTTAATCTCACATTTCAGCTATTAATATATCTGTATTAGGTCTAAACTTACAACCATACAATTAAAAATATACAATTTAAGGACAATGAGTACAATTTTTAACTACTATAATGATTCTAATAGATCTCAGATATAATTAAACTACTGTAATGACTAAAGCTATTGTAAAGTTCCAAACATTCCTCAATTATATATTTTTCGTAATAAAATTACAGATCAAATACAATTCAAATTGAATAAATTCAATAGAGAAACAGTAGAACAAAACTTCATGTATCTATAGACATGAAATCTGAAGGCAAGTACCTGGAAAATGAATGAAATCGATGAGATTCTAGGTTGATTTGTATAGTAACAGGAATCAGCAACAGAAATTCAACAGCAATTCAACCACATCCTCAAACAACACTAGATTTTAATCACAACAATGGTAGAAATCAACAAAACCAATACTATACTCACTCAATCCAACCTCAATGATGTTTAATCACGAAAAACAATCAGAATCACTCAAACAGCTTTCAAATTAATTTTACACTAATGGAACAGTAAAAAAAATTTGCACTTTTTCTACTCGTTTTGTTATTTTTGAGTTTTGGAACTGGTAGATTTCGAAAATAGAGATCTAGAATAGCAGAAATGTTTGAGGGAGACTTTACATTGCTAAAACTTATTAAATGAGGCATATGTGTGCCTATTTATAAAGTTAAAAGGGGAGGGAAATTCAATGTTTGTTAATTACAAAGTAATCCCTCTTTTATTTCAATTTTATCCTTATTGTTTAATAGTTATTCGATTACAAACCCTTTATTTATTAGAAATTATATTAGATACCCCATCTAGAATCTTCTAATCCTGATGTAATTTCCTATGTGCCCCCAATTCCTTTAAAGGTTCTACCCTATTTCCCTTTCCTCTACCCAACATTACTTTATTTATTTTTAATTGTTTTCATATTTCATAATCACTACCCCTAGCTCCTTAGTATAATACCTTTAACCCTTTTATTATCCCCAATAACCCCCGAATCCCAATCAGATTTACCAAATGACCTATTGCATTTTACCCTGAATTACAAATTTCCAGAATTTAAAGTTGAATTAACCATTAATCAGAACTTAACGACTAAAATCAATTAAGGACCAAATCAGCTATACTAATTATTTTTTAATACTAATTAATCCTAAAACATTTTAATCATTACAAATATTAGAGTTTAACTAAAAGAAATTAACTCAAATATCATAATTAAACAATTGACACAAAATTAAACAAATAAAAGTCAAATTGAAAATTATCGAAATATAATTGTTAACCCTAAAACTAATATCTAAAAATTATTTATCGGAATCTATATCTAACAGTATCAATTTTTTTAATAATACTATTTTAATGAAAAAAATTAAAAGATAATAATTAGAAAACCTAAAGTACTATATCAGTTTTTATTAAGAATCAGAAACAAAAAGAGAATCAAATATTGTATTTTCTTTTGTATTTTTGTATTTTCTTTTTCTTTTGTATTTTCCTTTCCTTTTGTATTTTTGTATTTATTTTTTATGATTTTACTAAATTGTTAAACTAATTAAATTCTAGAATTTATTTAATCTCTGTTTTATAGTATTTTCAATTAAAACACTAAAAATGCTATTTTTGATTTTTCTTTAATTTGTTTCAAAAATAAAATAATACTAAAATTGTAAAACTAAAAATCCTAATGCATATGCACACTTTTGTGTATATTTTTAATATGAATTATTATGCAACTAATTAACAAAAAAATGCCAAAAATATCAACAAAAATTGAAAAATTATTTTATTTGGATTTTTAGGAATAATTTGCTTAGGGCAAAAATTACGTGCTCACAAGTGCACGTAGAAGAGGAAGGCCTATCAACTAGGACAGAAACAGCTGGAATGGATGGAAGCTCTGTAGAAGGCTCGATAGAAGTCTCTACCTCAACTGGCTCCTCAGACTGGCCAGTCGAGGCAGAGGTGGATGACTTGCTTTTCTTGTCCCCCGTCGGGTTGTTTGGCCCCCAAATACTGAACCAGGAGAAGGAGGCCACTGGACGCACTGTCACATCATAAGGAATTTTCTTCACCTTCAAATCCCTAAAATACAGTGTTAGACTATTGGGGAAAGGGTAGTTCCACACGATATTGATACCCATAGCAGTAATCGCCGTATACATAACATTTCCCACATTGATAGGTAACCGAGCCATAATGGATGCAATGAGCACAGCCTGGGAAAGAGGGATGGTCTGATCATGTGACGTGGGATCCAGCCTGTTGCAATCAAAGGTGAGCCACCCTCTTGCCTCGAAATTCAGGTTCTTCTTTAAGATTTTTACCCCCGCCGGCACCCAATCCGGAACAACACCCGGATGAGCCAAGAACTCTGCCAACCATGGGCGAACCTCCTTCTTCATCGATAGCTTCTATGAGTATTGGGTCTCGTCTTCATCCTTGAAACCCAAATAGTCATTAATTGCTTTGCCCGAAAACACAACATTCTTGTTCCTCACTTTGGTCGCAGTGGAGTCCTTTTTTGTGTAGGCTACATTGGTGTAGAACTCTTTGACCATGTCTTTATTTGCATTTATCAACCCGTCACTGAAGTGTTCCCACCAGCTTCTAGTTTGAAACTGTTCATAGACTTTGGGTAGGAGTGGCAATAAGTCCTTGGTTATTATGCATCTCTCAGGGATTAGATGTATTTTGTACCATATTTCTCGGAATTTGTGGAATTCAACTTGACTAACAAAGCGGTCCTCCCACGCTTCAGCTCTCCTTGTTCGTTCCACAACACCAACCTCGGATACCCCACTATCCGGACCTCATCATCACTGTCAGCATTATCCCCAGATATTGAAGTTGTGGGGGAGGGGGAGTACTTGCTGCTACCCGCTGCTGAGCCACCAGACGACTCAGACTTTCTAACATGTGGAGCTTGGTTTGGGACAGAGGGGGCTTGGCCCGAATCAGCTGATAAGTCCTGAGAGGGAAGGTACTCACTCCCCAACTGCTCCTCATTAGTCACTACTGTCACACCTCCTCTTTTTTTACTTTCTTTACTAGGAAGCCCCGCTTATTTTACTACATCCCGGGAAGGGATATAATAAAGAAGGGAAATGAGTTTTTCCAATTTAAGGACAGACGGAACGGGATTAGTTATTTAAATTTTTCCGAGTCGCCACTTGAGAATATAATGGTGTCCCAAGTCACTGATTTAATCCTGAACCAAGGAAAGTTTGACTCCGTTACAGTCTTCAAACTAGAAATCTGGATAAGGAATTCTATTAATCCGGGAGAAGGTGTTTTCATCTGATTTCTCTAAAACCAGATTCAATTGGTTGATCTGAGACCATTAGATTAAATGTACAAATGGCTCAGATTCAATTGGTCCATAAACGATACATTAATTGGTCATTTAATTGTGACCCTTAGATTGAGGTTTCCAACAGTTCAGATTAATCCCATTAGGCGACGTCGTTTTAGTTATTAGGCAATCGTTGCTTTAGGCCATTTGATTAAATTTTCAACAGTATGGATTCAATTATTCTGGACAGTGTCGTTTGGTTTAATTACAAGGCAGATCGACTTGCCTTTCATTTGGGCCTGATCTGTGTATTATACCATTTTGGCTATTGAATTGTATTTGGCCCAATTCTTGTATATGGCATTTGTATTTTGAATTTTGTATTTTCGTATTTTTGTATTCTTTTATTTTCTATATTTTTTATTTTACTTTATGTATTTATTTTTCCTTGTATTTTCTTTTAATTTTTTGAGTTTTCTTAAATTAAAGAGTAATTCATTTTTATTTTTTTGGTATTTTCTAACGAATACAAAATGGATGATATTTTGATTTTCCTTGTTTTATTCCCCCAAAAATTAGAAAAAATCCTAGTATTTACACTTGTTTTATGAGTTATTATTAAGCAAACAATTATAAAAAAATTGCCACACAAAATCAAAAATCATTTTTGCATATATTATGGAATAATTTGCTTGGGGCAAAAATCACGTGCTCACAACTACTTGATTTCTTGTCTTTAGTTTTGGTTGGGGAGTGAGTTTCTTCATCTTAGCTTCTCCTCCTCGGGATGGTTCACCACATCCAGGTTGTTTGGCACCTCGTCCTCTTTGTTTAACCATTTTCTGCACACAAATGATTCTAACACTATTAGTATCGGCAAAAGCAGTGTATTATGAGATGCAAACTAAAGCAGAACATAAAAAAGTAATGTTGCAGATAGCTTAGCAAACAAGAACACCGTGGGATGTGTGAGAAGGGATGCGGCCGCGCGAGGTCCAGCGCGAATCGCGCGATCAAGATCGTGGATCGCACTATATTATCAATAGAAACTTGCATCTATGAATCCAACCAACGCGGGCCACGTGAAGGAGGGATGCGATCATGCGGCACCCGCGCGGGCCGCACAATCAGGGATGCGGCCGTGCTGGTATTCCTTTTGCTTTCAGAATCAATATCAATGCGGACCGCGTGATCATACGCGGTCGCACGAAGTTACGAGTTCAAGGACAATAAGGGTTTAACATTTGTTGCTCATTTCGTTCAAATTCTCGCATCCTACATTGTCTCTACTTAATTAACATCATTAGTAATCATGCCCAGTACTTGAAGAACAACAAGTAACTATCCTAATCACAAAATTAAGAAGAAATTCAAAATAAAGGAGTTATAGCTACAGGGTCATAAACAAAATTAAATCTAACAACTACATAATGATAATAGGAGAGGAAGTTACTAGGATTGTGAAGATTTAACTCTTGATACAAGCACAAATAAGGGTCTCAAGGTGAACAGTAACTTTTTAGGGTTTAGAGATCGATTGGGAGAAAAGTTCTCAATCAAGCCCTAGGGGTCTATTTATAGAAAAAGTTGGTGGGACCTAGTTTTACCCTCCAGTGTGGCCGCGTGAAGACGACCGCGGGCCGCACTAGACTTACCACATACGAGATTGCATAGAAAAATTGATGCAGGCCGCATAGATGTGGACGCGACTGCATGGGAACAATGTGGGCTGCTCAAACAGGGGTGCGGTCGCATGGGTAAACTTCACACTAACCATCCTCAAACCAAGTTGGTGCGGACCGCACAAGAAGGGACGTGGCCACACTGATGTTATTCAGAGACTGTGCACTTTTGCACTTTGTTTTGCACTGGCTCAACACAAGTCCTGCAACATCTCACAAACAATTAGCTCAAAAAATCCTAATCTACAACAGAAAACAAATAGAAAGAAAAAGACATGGGTTGCCTCCCAAGAAGTGCCTGATTTAACATCGCAGCACGACGAATGTTACCATCATATCACTTCAAATGAATGAGTGCCACCTCGTGGGTGTCATCAATCTTTCCCAAATAGTTCTTGACATGATGCCCATTTACCCGGAATACTTCACCATTCTTGTTTTTGAGATCAAGTGCACCAAAAGGAGTCACAAATACCACTTCAAAAGGACCACTACATTTAGATTTGAGCTTCCCCGGAAATAACCTTAACTGGGAATTGAAAAGAAGAACCATGTCGCCCACCTTGAATTTTTTACCCCGAGTATACTTGTCGCGAAGGTACTTCATCTGGTCCTTATACAAGGATGGGCTGGAGTAAGCATGAAATATAAACTCATCAAGTTCATTCAATTGCTCCACTCAGAGATTGGCTGCAACATCCCATTCCAAGTTCAACTTTCTCAATGCCCACATAGCCTTATGTTCTAGTTTTACCGGGAAATGGAAAGCCTTACCAAACACCAACCGATATGAAGACATACCAGTCAGAGTCTTGTAAGCCGTCTGATAAGCCCAAAGAGCATCATCCAATTTCTTCGACCAACTGGTCCTATTAGCATTCACCGTTTTGGATAAAATACTCTTTATTTCCTGATTTGAGAGCTCCACTTGATCGCTAGCTTGTGGATGGTAGGGGTGGTCACTTTCTGGTTAACTCCATGTTTAGCAAGCAGTGAGTCGAAAGCCTTGTTGCAAAAATGGGACCCCCATCACTAATGATAGCATGAGGGGTGCCAAACCTAGTGAAGATACTCTTTTTCAAAAATGCCACGACACTTCGGGCTTCATTGTTGGGAAGAGACACGGCTTCAACCCACTTTGAGACATAGTCCGCCGCTACAAGAATATACGTATTCCTAAGAGCTCACGAACGGGCCCGTGAAATCGATGCCCCAAACATAAAAAATGTCCACCTCGAGAATTGTATTGAGAGGCATCTCATCACCTTTTGAAATCCCGCCAGCTCTCTAGCATGCATCCCATATCTTCACCAAGTCGCTAGCATCTTGAAACAATGCCAACCAACAGAAGTCGCAACTCAAAAACTTTGACGCCGTCCTCACTCCCCCCATGATAGCCACCATAGTGAGAAGAGTGGCAAGCCTCCAATATGCTCATATGCTCACTCTCCGGTATACATCTTCTTATCACCCGGTCCATACAAATTTTAAACAAATATGGATCATCCCAATAAAAATCCAAGCTATCCCGCTTGAGTTTATTCCTTTGGTTGGAAGAGAGCTCACACGGGACATTGACGTTCATAATAAAGTTGGCAATATCCGCAAACCAAGGCATGTAACCCATAAAAATGGAAAGAAGTTGCTCGTTGGGGAAAGAATCAATTATCTCAACCCCATTGCTTGGTCTCCTCTCTTCCTCTAGTCGAGACAAATGGTCCGCAACTTGATTCTCGCTTCCCTTCATATCCAGAATCTCTAGATCAAATTCCTGAAGGAGTAGCAAACATATCATCAACCTTGATTTTGAATCCTTTTTTGTCATCAAATACAGAGGGTTGCATGGTTCGTGTGTATGATCACATTTGCCCCCATAATATAAGGTCGAAATTTCTCCATCACAAATGCAATAGCCAATAGCTCTTTTTCCATCACCATGTAGTTTCTTTGGGCCTCATTCCTCATTTAGCATAATACACAAGATGGAACATTGTTTTGATTCTTTAGCCTAGCACTGCACCTACCGCCACATCACTCGCATCGTATAAAAGTTCAAAGGGAAATTCCCAATTAGGTGCGGTGATGATAGGGGTTCTGGTCAACTTGTTTTTTAATAGTTCAAAAGACTCCATGCACCTCTATTCAAAGATAAACTTGACACCTTATCCAATAATTTGCAAAGCGGGTAGACAATTTTTTGAGAAATCTTTAATGAATCGTTGGTAGAACCCCGCGTGACCAAGAAAACTCCTCACCCCTTTGACAGAAGTATGGGGAGGGAGCCTTGAGATCACCTCAAGTTTTGCTTTATAGACCTCAATTCCATGTTTTGAGATTTTGTCACCCAACACAATACTCTCTTGCACCATGAAATAACATTTCTCCCAGTTGAGTACAAGATTGGTTTCCTCACATATTTATAACACCTTATCCAAGTTCACTAGGCATTCTTCAAATGAGTCCCCCACCACGCTAAAATAGTCCATGAAGAACTCCAGAATATCCTCCACCATGTCGGTGAAGATTTCCATCATACATCTATAGAAGTTTGCCAGGGCATTACAAAGTCCAAATGGCATTCTCGAGAAAGCGAATGTGCCATACGGACATGTAAAGGTTGATTTCTCCTGATCCTCCGGGGTAATGAGAATTTGATTGTACCCCGAGTAGCCATCAAGGAAACAATAATAAGCCCGGCCCGCTAGACGATCGATCATTGGGTAGACCACACCTGCGTCCAACCACTTGATAACCTCTTTCTTTACCACCTCTTGCATAGCTTCATTTAATCTTCTTTGATGTTCAAGAGATGGCCTTGCATCATCCTCCAGAATGATCATGTATCTGCAAAAAATGATGTTTATACCCCGAATATCCGTCAATGTCCATCCAATCTCCCTCTTGCGCTTTTGTAGAACCGCCAAACTGGGGGTCAACCTGCATGTTAGTTAAGCAAGACGAAAGAATAACAGGAAAAGTGAAATTAGGACCCAAGTATTCATACCTGAGGTGAGGAGGAAGTGGTTTGAAATCCAACACCGGCGGCTCCTCAATAGATGGCTTGGTTAGGGGAGTTTTGTGATTCTCAAGATCCAAGGATAACTTCCTAGGCTCATAAGAATACGAGCCCATACCATGCAAAGCATTTACACATTCAATTCACCCAGCATCATCATTAGCATACATGTTCAAAAGCACAGCTTCAAATGGTTTTTTAACATAAATAATTGTGCTTGTATCATCCACTATCATCGTTGTGTCAATGTCAACATAGAGTTTCCTCATAGAGTTGCACATATGGAACACCACCTTTTTATTACCAACCCGGAAGGTCACTCTCCCGCCACAACATTGACCAAAGCCTTCTCCATAGCTAGAAAAGGTCGCCCAAGAATAATCGGTAATTTAAATTCCACCTCACAATCCAAAATAACAAAGTCGGCCGGCAATATGAATTTATCAACACGAACAAGGACATCATCAATTATACCCAAAGGCCGCTTCATTGATCGATCTGCCATTTGGAGTCATATTGAAGTTGGGCGAGGTTGACCAATGCCCAAAGTCTTGAAAACCAAATATGGTTTTAAGTTTATACTCACTCCCAAGTTGCAAAGAGCTTTGGCGAACTCGGCACAACCTATAGTGCAAGGAATAGTGAAGGCTCCGGGATCTTCCAGTTTCGGGTCCATGGAGTGCACTATAAAACTCACTTGGTGCGTCATCTTTATTGTCTCACATTTTATTGACCTCTTTTTAGTTACCAACTCCTTCATGAATTTTTCATATCCTGGCATTTGTTCCAATTCCTCCACCAACGGCACATTAATAGTGAGACTTTTCATCATCTCGATGAATGTTTTGAATTGACTGTCTCCTTTTTGCTTTACGAATCTTTGAGGGTAAGGTGGAGGTTTCCTAGGCAAGGGTACCATGGCCTTGGAGGTAGACTATTCAGGTATGTCAATTATATGTTCCCTAGACGGGTTCACGGTATCTTGAGTCTCAATCCCGGCCTCATCACCAATATCAATCCGGAAATCATTAGGCGTAGTTTCTTCATTCACATCATCAATAATCAAGGGAACATCATTGTAAGGCAACTCAACTTCATCCTCTATAGCTCGCATCTCTCTTGAGGCATGCACATCACTACCTCGTCCGCTCCTAATGGTCACCGCCATTACATGGTTGTTACTTCCGCCTTTAAGATTCACCATCGTGTCACTCGGTAGTTCACCCTTTGGGCGGGTGTTCATAGCTTGAGAAAGTTTCCCTAGTTGTACCTCCAAATTCTGAATAGAGGAGTTATGCGAGGATATTTGCACCTCGGAGTCTTGGCTCCTCTTTATCATTTGTTCAAACATATTCTCAATCCTTCCCATGTCACCTAGAAGAACTTGGGCCTTGAGTTGGAAAAGGGGGTGGTTGGTACATAGGAGGCCTTTGAGAACCTTTCCCCCGATTGCCTTGACCACCATTATTATTCCATCCACCTTGACCATTGTTATTGTTCCAATTGTTGTTGTTGTTACCATTCCAATTACCTTGATTTCCCGAATTGTTGTTCCCCCAATTTCCACCTTGGTTGTTGTTATTGTTCCAATTACCGCCTTGTTGATTGCTATTCCAATATCCGCCTCCTTGTTTATTGCCACAAATTCCTTAGGGTCGCCATTATTGATTTCACTGATTTCCTCTATTTCCTTGATAGTTATTAACATATTGACAATCTTCATTTTGTTCCTCATAGCATTCATTCAAATAACCACCACCATCATCATAGTTATCAAAATTTCCTTGAGGTTGTTGCCATCTTTGCCTTCTTTACATCATGTTCACTCCTTCCATGGCATTGACTTGGCGCGGGTTTTGAACTTGTTGCAATTGCGCCTTCTCCAATTTGTTCATTACTGTTATGAGTTCGGCAATGGCTTGGTCGTGATCATTCAATTTCTTATGCAAATGTATGACATTAGGGTCACCTTAAGGAATGTTTGCCCGTCTTTTCCACACTGAAGAAGTATCGGCCGTTTCATCTAACACATCACAAGCTTAATTGTATGGGAGCTTCATAAAATTTCCACCCGCCATTTGGTTCACAACACATTGGTTGGTTGTGCTGATGCCCATATAGAATGTTTGTTGAATCATGAAATCATTCATATCATTATTTGGACACTCTTTAACCATAGTTCTAAATCTCTCCCATATTTCGTGCAAAAGTTCTGTTGGCTCTTATTTGATAACCAAAATTTCATCTCGGAGCGCTGCCATGTGACTTGGAGAAAGGAACTTGGCAATAAATTTGTCTGCCAATTCATGCCACATTGTGATGGAATGATTCGAAAGCCTTTCTAACCAATCCAATGCTTTACCCCGAAGAGAGAACGGGAAAATCCTTAATCTCAATACATCCTCAGACATGTTAGTTTGTTTTCTCCCCCATCAAGTATCTACAAACCCTTTCAAGTGCTTGTATGCATTTTGGTCAGAGGCACCTGTAAAATACCCTCTCTGTTCACGAAAAGTCATTATAACATTGGTGATTTGAAAATTCTGCGCCCGAATTCGGGGAGGAACTATGGCACTTACATAACTCTAGTTTGGAAGAACTCTTGGAGATAATCTTGGTGAAGGCGGAGGAGGGTGTGCTATGTTCTCATTTGCAATAGCATTTGCATTGGCATTTTGTCCTCTCCTTAGAGCTTGAGGTAATACATCTTCTTGTTTAAGGTCCTCAACCTCCCCCCTACGTCCACGTTGCCAAGAGGGTCATTTTCATTTAGAGCCATGTGTACCTGATAGATCGACACAAATAAAGTTAGTAAAAAGAAGGAAAGAGAAGAAAAACACAAAACAAGCTACACAGATAGTCAACATCATAAGCCCCCCAGCAACGGCACCAAAAAGTGATCGTAGCAAACTCAACCTTACACAACGGTAGGAAGAGCGGATGCTAAGACTTTTACCCGAATAGTGATATCGGGGTCGATTTTCCACAGGGAGCATGGAATGGAGTTGTGTATATGTATAGACTAAGAATGCGTTTGTGCTTCTAGTTGTACTTCTAACATTTTTGGATTTTCTATTATCAACTAATGGTATACTAAATTATGCTAAAGAAATATTTGCTAAGTTGTGGTTGATATAGAGAAAGGCACTAGGGTCATTTCATCATCTAGGTGGTTAACCAATGGGTAGAAACTACTAATAATAGATTGACATAATTGGGATCAATGTTATAACAGTTGCACAATTGTACCCACTCTCACACCTCTCGGTAGAGATAGCAATTTTGCCTAATTGACTCTCTCGAGACGAATTAGGTAGGCCAATTGGACCAAGCAACTAGGTTTCAAGTAGGGTGATTACTCTCTTGAGATTTAACCCGTTAATTGGGACTACCATTTCTCATGGGTCCATCCCAATTCTTTGTTGGGTCAATTGTGGGGTCATAGACTATCTTTCTCAATAAGGGTCACCCATTAAGCTAGAATCAATGTTTGCAACCACCAACCCTTAATTAAAACATAAAACTAAACCAAATAACAAACACCCAATATCAATCTATCATTAAGAAGCAGCACCCATTAATTACCCACACTAAGGTTGAGCCACAACCCTAGCTAATGGGTTTAGCTAGACACAATTAAAGAAGAAAGTGAAGAAATATAAGATGAAACAACCATATTAATTAATTGCTAATTTTAAACTATAATTATCTATGATGAAATAAGCTCAAATCCCCAAAAAGGCTAATACATATGTCTCGCGAGCGCAACAGCTATCAAATATTCAAAACTTGACCTAAAATGGTAAAATGTCCTATTTATACTAGGTTGGAAACACTGGAAACAAATAACCCTACGGGGTCAGGTGGACCGCGCATAAATGTAGCACGGACGCATGGGCTCTTGGTCTTGCAATTTATTTTCTCTGAAGTCGGAGGCGCAGACCGCACAATAAGGTAGCGCAGCCATGTAGGCTGATGGGCGCGAACCCATGCACAAATGGAACGCGGCCGCTTGGAAGGACTTGGACAAAATATCATCTTTCTAAATCTCTTCCATACGGATCGTGCTATTTTGTAGCGCGGACGCGTGGAAAAATACTGTGGTCCGCTCTTGGTCCTTTTGTCCCCACTTCACTTGGTTTTTAACATTTGGCAAGTTTCACTCCGTTTTGAGCCGATTTTCGACTTTTGTTAACCTGTCGCTCAAACCTGCAATCAAGCGCAACTTCTAAGCATTTTGGGACAAGTTTATGGCAATGAATACACAAATCATAGGCACGTATGTGCATAAAACGTGTTAAAATCATAGTTATCAATCACCACACCTTAACCTGAATAGATTTTTTTGTGTTTTGAAACAGGGACAGGAAATGTCGTTGATGGCGGAGAAATATTCCGCGAGGGAAGAGCAAGTACCCACAGCCACCAAACTGGGGCAGAAAAATTTTCTTCATTTTGTCTACTTTTATTGAAATCAGGAGCCCGCCTGGAGAATAAGGGAATACAATTCAAGTTTTGGAAATCATGCGCCCACCTGGAGAACAAGGGAATACACTGCAAGTTTTGGTAATCACGAGCCCACCTGGAGAACAAGGGAGTACAATTCAAGTTTTGGTAATCAGGCGTCCACCTGGAGAAAAAGGAACAATGTTAAAGATAGTTGAAGTCAGGTTTCCACCTCAAGAACAAGGAACAATAGATAAAGATAGTTGAAGTCAGGCATCCACCTGGAGAATAAGGAACAATAGTTAAAAATAGTTGAAGTCAGGCGTCCACCTGGAGACCAATGAACAATAGTTGAAGATAGTTTAAGTCTGGCGTCTACCTGGAGAACAATGAACAATAGTTGAAGATAGTTTAATTCAGACGTCCACCTGGAGAACAAGGAACAATAGTTGAAGATAGTTGAAGATAGTTGAAGTCAGGCATCCACTTGGAGAATAAGGAACAATAACTGAAGATAGTTGAAGTCAGGCGTCCACGTGGAGAACAAAGAACAATAGTTAAAGATTGATGAAGTCAGGCGTCAACCTGGAGAACAAAGAAGAATAGTTTAATATAGTTGAAGTTAGGCGTCCACCTGGATAATGAGGAACAATAGTTAAAAATATGTGAAGTCAAGCGTCCACCTAGAGAATAAAGAACAATAGTTCAAGATAGTTGAAGTCAGGCGTCCACCTAGAGAACAAGGAACAATAGTTGGAGATAGTTGAAGTCAGGCGTCCACGTGGAGAGTCCACCTGGAGAACAAAGAACAATTGTTAAATAGTTGAAGTCAGGCGTCCACCTGGAGAACAAGGAACAATAGTTGAAGATAGTTGAAGTCAGGCGTCCACCTGGAGAACAAGGAACAATAGTTGAAGATAGTTGTAGTCAGGCATCCACCTGGAGAACAAGGAACAATAGTTTATGATAGTTGAAGTCGGTCGTCCACCTAGCGAACAAGGAACAATAGTTGAAGATTGTTGAAGTCAGGCGTCCACTGGGAGAACTAAGAACAATAGTTAGAGATAGTTGAAGTCAGGCGTCTACCTGGAGAACAAGGATCAATAGTTAAAGATACTTGAAGTCAGATGTCAACTTGGAGAACAAGGAATGATAGTTGAAGATAGTTGCAGTCAAGCATCCACCTGGAGAACAAGGAACAATCGTTGAAGTTAGTTCAAGTCAGGTGTCCACTTGGAGAACAAGGAACAATAGTTAAAGATAGTTGAAGTTCGGAATCCACCTGGAGAACAAGGAACAATAGTTAAAGATAGTTGAAGTCAGGGTTCCACCTGGAGAACAAGGAACAATACTTAAAGATTGTTGAAGTCAGTCGTCCACCTGGACAAAAAGGAACAATAGTTGATGATAGTTGAAGTCAGGCATCCACCTGGAGAACAAGGAACAATAGTTAAAGATAGTTGAAGGCAGGCGTCCACCTGGAGAATAAGAAACAATAGTTGAAGATACTTGATGTCAGGCGTCAACCTGGAGAACAAGGAATGATACTTGAAGATAGATGAAGTCAAGCGTCCACCTGGAGAACAAGGAACAACAGTTAAAGATAGTTTAAGTCAGACGTCCAACTGGAGAACAAGGAACACCAGTTGAAGATAGTTGAAGTCAGCCATCCACCAGGATAACAAGGAACAACAGTTGAAGATAGTTGAAGTCAGGCGTCCACCTGGAGAACAAGAAACAATATTTGAAGATACTTGAAGTCAGGCGTCAACCTGGAGAACAAGGAACGATACTTGAAGATAGATGAAGTCAAGCGTCCACCTGGAGAACAAGGAACAATAGTTAAAGATAGTTGAAGTCAGGCGTCCACTTGGAGAACAATGAACACCAGTTGAAAATAGTTGAAGTCAGCCATCCACCAGGGGAACAAGGAACGACAGTTGAAGATAGTTGAAGTCAGGCGTCCACCTGGAGAATAAGGAACAATAGTTAAAGATAGTTGAAGTCAGGCGCCCACGTGGAGAACAAGGAACAATAGTTAAAGATAGTTGAAGCCATGTGTGCACCTAGAGAACAAGGAACAATAATTAATGATATTTTAAGTTAGGGGTCCACCTGGAGAACAAGGAACAATACTTAAAGGTAGTTGAAGTCAGGCGTCCACTTGGAGAATAAGGAACAATACTTAAAGATAGTTGAAGTGAGGCGTCCACCTGGAGAACAAGGAGCAATAGTTAAAAATAGTTTAAGTGAGACGTCCAGCTGGAGAACAAGGAACAATAGTTAAAGATATGTGAAGTCCAGCATCCACTAGAGAACAAGGAACAATAGTTGAAGATAGTTTAACTCAGGCATCTACAAGAAGAATAAGGAATAATAGTTAGAGATATTTGAAGTGAGGCGACCACCTGGAGAACAGGAAACAGTAGTTAATAATAGTTGAAGTCAGGCGTCCACTTGGAGAACAAGGAATAATAGTTGAAGATAGTTTAAGTCAGGCGTCCACCTGGAGAACAAAGAACAATAGTTAAAAATAGTTGAAGTCAGGGGTCCACCTGGAGAACAAGGAACAATACTTAAAGATAGTTGAAGTCACGCGTCCACCTAGAGAACAAGGACAGTAGGTGATGATAGTTGAAGTTAGGCGTCTACCTAGAGAACAAGGAACAATAGTTAAAGATAGTTGAAGTCAGGCATCCACCTGGAGAACAAGGAACAATAGTCGAAGATACTTGAACTCAGGTGTAAACCTGGAGAACAAGGAACGATAGTTAATGATAGTTGAAGTGAGGCGTCCACCTGGAGAGCAAGGAACAACAGTTAAAGATAACTGAAGTCAGGCTTCCACCTGGAGAACATGGAAGAACAGTTGAAGATAGTTGAAGTCAGCCGTCCTCCTGGAGAACAAGGAACAATAGTTTAAGATAGTTGAAGTCAGGGGTCCACCTAGAAAATAAAGAACAATACTTAAAGATAGTTGAAATCAGGCGTCCACTTGGAGAATAAGGAACAATACTTAAAGATAGTTGAAGTCAGGCGTCTACCTGGAGAACAAGGAGCAATAGTTAAAATAGTTGAAGTCAGACGTCCACCTAGAGAACAAGGAACAATAGTTAAAGATATGTGAAGTCAAGTGTACACTAGAGAACAAGGAACAATAGTTGAAGATATTTGAGGCCAGGCGTCCACTTGGAGAACAAGGAACAATAGTTGGAGATTGTTGAAGTCAGGCGTCCACCTGGAGAACAAGGAAGAATAGTTAAAGATAGTTGAAGTCAGGTGTCCACCTGGAGAACAAGGAACAATAGTTGAAGATAGTTGAAGTTTGGCGTCCACCTGGAGAATAAGGAACAATAGTTGAAGATAGTTGAAGCCAGGTGTCCACCTGGAGAACAAGGAACAATAGTTGAAGATTATTGAACTCAAGCGTCTACCTGGAGAACAAGGAATAATAGTTAAATATAGTTGAAGTCAGGCGTCCACCGGGAGAACAAGGAATAATAGTTTAAGATAGTTGAAGTCAGGCGTCCACCTGGAGAAAAAGGAACGATAGTTGAAGATAGTTGAAGTCAGGCGTCCACCTGGAGAATAAGGAACAACTGTTAAAGATAGTTGAAGTCAGTCGTCCACCTAGAGAAAAAGGAACTATAATTGAAGTCAGGCATCCACTTGGAGAACAAGGAACAATAGTTTAAGATAGTTGAAGTCAAGCCTCCACCTAGAGAACAAGGAACAATAGTTGAAGATAGTTGAAGTCAAGCATCCACCCGAAGAACAAGGAACAATAGTTGTAGATGTTTAAATCAGGTGTCCACCTACAAAACCAGGGGAAGGCAACAATAGTCAGAAGAATACGATTCAAGTTTTGAAAGAAAGAGCATCTCAAGAATTCGATGCAAGACAACAAGAAGGGAACTTCGGAGTAAATACAAGTTAACAAGGCAACAACAGTCGCAAGAACTAGTTTGAAAATAAATCTTTGTAATTCATAGACTATAGCTTAGTTTAGATTCTTTATTTCCTTTAATGTGGTGTAATAAGGAGATCTGTAAACAGTAGCTGTAGTAGCAGCGGAAACGGAAAATCACAGCTTCATGGTAGTCCCAGCTACCAAAACTTTCCGAAATACACTGACTTGATTCCTTTTTAGCCAAGGATATATAGGAAACCTTTGAAGCAGATATTCGGTCAAATCTTTTCAAAAAATACTTCATATGGAGTATTCAAACGGGCAAAAATTGCTCGTATACGCTCACTATCTTTGCACAAAAACTCTTCGTGTTTCCTGATAAATAGGGGCAGCTGTGAGCACGTGATTTTGCCTCAGATGATTTACTTCCAAAAATTCAAAATAAAATAAATTTTCTTTGTGTGCAATTTTGTGAATTTTGGTGGTATTTTCGATTATCGTTTGCATTCATGTGGGTGCATATTTATTTGATTAATTAATAAGAAAATACAAAAATAGGTTGTATTTGCATTTAGGATTTAATCTTATATTTTTAAGATAAATGGAAAATTACTTATTTTATAATATGAAGGAAAAACATAAAAAAAATAATGCACTTTGAATTTTAGTTTTAATTGTGTGATTTGGTATTTAAGTGTTTGTGATAATTATTATAATTAATTTTTCTTAAGTTAATTTGGTATTATAATTTTAGATTTTAATTTTGAAAATAATTTAGGAGGTAAAAAAAAAGAAAAAAAAAGGAATCAAAACTGCGCTGAACAAAATTTGATTCAAAAACCCTAACCAAACCAGCCCAAAATCATCCCATACCCGGTCGAAACCTTCAGTCCCTGAGATATTTAAAATGACGTAGTATGGTGAGAATACTACGTCAATTCAACGTCAATTAATCTCAGCCATCCATCCATTCCGCATCCAACGGTCCAGAGCTTTGACTGATCTGGTCTTGAAGGCAACAAAACGGTATCGTTCCCATTAATGGATTTATCCAAGCCGTTGATCTCATTAGATCAAATGGCCTGGATTTATCCAACCCCCCCCCCCATATAAGTTTCCAAACAGAGTTCGCCCCCTTAGAATCCCCCCCCCCTTCATTTATCTCTAATTTCATAGACCGAAATTCAATCCACCACCCTTCGGCCGCTGGAAATTGCCCACGGCGGCTAACCGTGGTCAACCGACTCCAAACCGACACCATGAATTTCTCTCAACCACCCCGTTCCAAATTCCTAAACCACTTCCTTCGTATCCTAGACAAACTCCTCGAATATTAGAACGGAAATAGACCTGGAACCATAGTTTGCCCGATTGACCCCAAATTGACACCATGCAACCACAGACTAGCTTCACCCCAAATCCCATACCAGTTTCCCTCGAATAAGGCTTAAAATCTTTGAATATCAAATATTAAGCCAAGCCCTTAAACCCCAAATTTTGACTAATACACGAAGGTCGTTTGTTGGATTTCTTTGCTTATTCAAGCGTGTTTCAGCACAAAATAATGGCACTCAATTGTTCTCCAACAAGAGCAAACGTTTGTCATTATTTTATGTTGACTCAGAATGTCAATTCATAGTTCAAGCCTGGCTGTTGAGTTATCTCCTAATTTCTTTTCTATTCTTATCGGTTTATTCAATCGTTGTTCTTTCCCCATCTATTTTTCTTCTCTCAGGTTAATTTCAGTTGAAACTCAACCAATCCTATGGTATAAAACCATTTTGTTAGTTGGTTTGTTTTTCAAAATGTTCGGTGAATTTATTCTTGGTTTCATTATGTTTGTGTAGTCGGCTTGTTTAACATCATATATCGTTTGATAATTTAGTCAGTTGAATAGTCCTTTTCAAGCTAATAATAGAACTAGTGCATTCCCTATTTGTATATATTATTAATCAGTCTTGCAAACGATTTAGATTCTCAAACCATTTAAATGTTGTTTAGGTAGAAGAACACTAAAATGGTTTAATTTTAAGATTTAAAATCTTTTTGTAGTTTTTGTGTTTTTATTGAATAGCCTTGGATGACGCAAGTTACACAATGGTTCATTTTGGAGATTTTAATAATGGTGAAGGGATAATACACTACTAAACTAATACATTAATAAATAAAAAAATCAGTAGTGGAAATGACAGCCTGTTAAATACCTTTAGAAGTTGAAAATCAAAGAATAACATGGGGGGAATATTTCTTTTAATTAAAAAAAATAAGTTAAAACCACAGGTGTCTAGTGCTCCTAAGAGCTGGAAAATAATAACATGGGAAGGGGAACAACAAAAGCTGAAAGACACAACTGTAAAGAAGAAAAAAGGGGTTGAAAACAGGTTAAGGCTTTATGTATAAGACAGAAATAGACAGATTTTGGGAGAGAGATTCAGACCCTAAAACATAGGAGAGCAATTCAGAGCATTGAGTAAGAAGATAGAAAATACACTGAAATACAAACATTGAATAGAGAAAAAATTCAGAGAGAGAGTACTGAAATTCATCGATACACATACTGAAATTCTACTCTTTCATTGAACTTTTTCAGTGAATTTTTTATTCTTTTCAATTACGAAAACAATAACTTCTGATTCATTTGGGGTTTGAAGTGAATTTATTCTGGTTTTGTAAGAGTTAGTTTTGAAGGCTGTTGGAAAATATTGTGTCTTTAAGCTGATTTCTTGATCAACTGATTCTACTGGTGATGATTACTGTTGCTACCGACTGCTGTTGTCCATTACTTTCATACTCTTGTTTTCTTTTCATTTCTTGATGCCTTTTAACCTCGAATAATATCTGATGATTGGATCAATTTGTATAAACAAATTTGTAGATGATTTATCAATCCTTACCCCTTTCTGCATGAATTTCCTACTTTTTCATTTAGTTTAGATGTGTAGCATGATTTGAACAAAACTTTGTTTGTATTAGTAGGACTGTTGGACTGATTTGTTACTAGACTATTTGGACTACTTTTCATCATAGTATGAATACTATATCTAGTATAACTTTAGTATAGCTCAATTGAAATCTGGTATCATGTTAGCATAAATGTTGAATTGGAGATGTGTTTAGACCCATGTTTAATAAACACTGCCAATATATATTATACAGGCTTGAATGTTGTTCTAGAAATAAACTCTAGGGTGAGTATGTATTCATAAAGATATACACAATCTATATACAAGCATGAAAGTTAGATTAAAAATTAGCATGTAAGTAGAAGCATTTGCAATCCAGTAGATACAAATCAGCATGTAAATTTGTTTGCTTTGACACATATACAATTGAGTAGATATGTTTTAATTTAGTTTATCTATCTAGGTGAGTGTGTTGGGTCTGTTGGAGGCCCAAATATAATAGTCGGCCTCACAGTTGAAGCTTTGTATACAAACAACTTTATATTGGGCCCAGTTAAATTAGGCACGGCTATAAAATAAGTTGTAAGACCAAGGGGCTCTCGATTAAAGATCCTTGGTTCTACTTCATTTTCCACTTGGGTTTGCACAAAGCCCCACGACTGGCCAGCCCACTATAAAACCTAACTGAAATTATTTATTCTTGGGCTAATCATAAAGCCAATCTTGAAGCCCAATGAACTGAAGGCCTGAATTCATTTTAATGTTGTAATTTAATCATGCAAAGTTTAGGCCTCCCAAGTTAAGTAGCAAACTTGAATTAAGAGGTTTTCAATAAATGAAGATCCTCTTGTTTGAGTCTGGGTTTGATCTCGTGGTCCAAGTTTGTTTGCATACTTTTAAAAGTAGTCAATTAATAATGCCAATCAATTAAGTTTTTTTAGATACAATCCTTAATAGATAATATTAGTTCGTCTTTAGGATATCCTTTAAAAATAAATTAAGATGTGCCGCTCCAAATAAAATTTACAAATTGCGTGGCTCTTATTAATTATCTTATTTAAAAATCCTTAGAAATCTGATAGGCTATCTAGCAAATTTTCATGGCCTCCCACAAAGTTATCAACACATTAGTTGCTTTTAGGCGCGTCATTTATTAACTTTACCTTCTTAAAATAGAGTGTGAATTTTATGTGACCCAAATCTAAATCTCAAACTATTGAATAAAAGGTGTTCTTGATTGTGGGTTGCATTTCATGTGACACAAGCCAAAAACATGTTTAAACGATGTTTAACATTCTTTAAAAATTAATTAAAAGCGATAAATAATTAAAAAAAATAAAATCAGATGATTAAACCGGATATAATAGTTGAGCGACCATGCTAAAATCAAGGAACTCGAGAATGCCTAACACCTTATTCCTGTTTAACAGAATTCCTTATTCGGATTTTTGGTTCGCGGACTGTAATACAGAGTCAACCTTCTCCTCGACTAGGGATTTAAAACAGATGACTTGGGAACCATAAATCTCATAAGTGGCGACTCTTATTTTTAATAAAATAAATCTTGTTTCGATTTTCCTTTAGTTGGAAAAACTATCTATATTATACCCTTCCCAGGGTGTAGTGAAAAAGGAGGTGTGACTAGTACATTTGAATTGCATTGGTATGCAAAGAAACTGAAAGAAAAAATTATAAATGTTGAAGTTGAAACTAAGCTGATAACTGAAATGATAACTATTGAAACTGAAACTGAAGTGATAACTGATAACTGAAAAGATAATTGATAACTTAACTGAACAAAGGAAGTAAGGAAATGAATACTCCCTCTTATGAATGATGAACAACCTATTTATATGAATATTAAACTGTGACCTCATATATATATATATATATATATATATATATATATATATATATATATATATATATATATATATATATATATATATATATATATATGTGTGTGTGTGTGTGTGTGTGTGTGTGTGTGTGTGTGTGTGATGACCCGACTTGTCGTCTCATAGTTTACTGCTCCATTTTCACCGTTTATTGCTTCCTCAAGTTTTGTTATCTCCATGTGGTGTGCTAGAGTTGATTCAGATTGATTTAGATAAAAAATGAGTCACTTAGTCTCTTTTAAGAAGGCTTAAGTTGGAAAGTCAACTTGTCACGACCCCAAATCCGGTCGTGATGGCGCCTAGCACATTGCCAAGCCAGCCTGACCAATCAATAACAATAACGGGGCTAGAAGCTCTCTTTAGGCCATTTAAGCATATCAAGTCATAAGCAACAGTGATATAAATGTATCAAACAGGGGACCAAGTCCCAATACATATTAACTCCCTCAGACCGAAGGGTCAAGAGTCATGAGCCTCTAAAGAACGTAAGTGTAATAAGGTTTACAACCAAAGATCGGAGCGGAAAGAAATAATCAAAGACAGTATGAGGGAATATCGGGTCCTGCGGACGTCGGCAGCTACCTCGAAGTCTCCATAGAATGGCGATAACACAAACAGTTGCGATAGCTCAACTGCCCTCCTAATCATGTATATCCGCACACACAAAAATGCGGGGGAGTGGGGTGAGTATATTTCAACTCAGTGAGTAACAATAATAAACAACTACTGGAAGTGAGAACACCTGTACTATCACTATACAGTTCTAAGGGTAACCTCACAGGTAAGTCATCACTATAATGAATACCCCCAATATCCGGTTCCGACATCTATGCCATCTAGGTCCCACACTGACCACATTCTCACTCATACCACTACGGTATACAGCTATCTCAATATATGGAGACATATACATATGTCTATATCATATCAGTATTTTAGTATATATATGAATATCAATAAGTATAATGTTGCGGCGTGCAGCCCGCTCCAATACATATACCGCTGCCGCGTGCAGCCATTTAACGTCGACGGCGCTCACTGGGGGTGTGTGCAGACTTCGGAGGGGCTCCTTAGGCCCAAGCGCTATGATACTGTGGCGTGCAGCCAGGTTCACCATATATCACTGCGGCGTGCAGTCCGATCCAATATATATATACATATAATATACATAATATACCAGCGCTCACTGGAATGTGTGCAGACTCAGACTCCGAAGGGGCTCCTACAGCCCAAGCGCAATTATACTGCGGCGTGCAGTCCGTCCCACATGTATATTACTGCGGCGTGCAGTCCGATCCAATATATATATACTGCTGCGGCGTGCAGCCCGATCCAATATAGGTATATATATATATAATACCTCGCAATAGGTCCTCGACCCTATCCCAGTCAATATAGACCTGGCCTCTCAGGCTCACTAAGCTAGAATAAGAAATTCCACCCTATGTCTACCTCCAAGTACACATCTAGTACTGGCTCATGATATGCTATACAGTTATAACTACGGCTGAGTTTATGTATCTAACACGATATAAGGGTCACCTAGCTCTATAGGATCCCTAATGCTCTACAGATCGGCACAAGGCCCCAAACATGGCTATTAGCCCAACTACACATTTATAATCTCATTATCAGTCATAATACACAGTATACTATTAGTCGGGAAGGACCAAGTCCAATCCCCAAATCCCAATGCCACCACGCTCGTCACATGACGCGTGTCTCATCTCTACATAGCACTGTAAAGTGCAAGTACGGGGTTTCAAACCCTCAGTACATTATTTACTACCACCACTCACCTCGAACCGGTAGAAGCTTCAATCCGCCTTGCGCTTGCCTCGCAATTCAATCTCCTCGGGTGCCAAATCTGCTCAAAATCATAGAGAATGCATCAATATACGCTAATTTCACGAAATTCATTCGAAATAACCCAATTTATATCAAAACCCACAAGTTGTCAAAATCCGACTTTTGGTACACTTGTCGAAAAATTACAAAAATTACATATTCGGAATCCTCATCTCGATACGAGTCTAGGCATATAAAATTTACCAAAATCGGACTCCATTTGCCCACTCAAATCAGTGTTTTTCTTAAATTTAGGCTTAGGGCTCAAACCCACCTTTAATCTTCCATTTACAGAAATTTAACCAAGGATTTCATGTTAAAATGATGTAATTAAGCCACAAAACTTACCTCCGACGAATCTCCGATGAAATCCCAGCAAATTTCCCGTGATTCCTTCTCTCTAGGGCTCAAAATTATGTTTTGGGGTGTGAAACCCGTATATGAAATGTTTCTGGTTTTAATTCACTGCCTGGGATTTTTCTTCATCGCGTTCGCGACGCCTCTCACGCGAACGCGATGCCTTTTTCCTTCTCTTCATCGCGAACGCGGCCTACCTTCACGCGTCCGCGAAGATCAAATTCCCAACTCCGGATTCTTACTCTACGCGAACGCGAAATCTCCCACGCGAACGCGTGGCCTCGCCAACTCCTTCTTCGCGATCGCGTCCTAGACCCACGCGAACGCGATGCGTTCCAACTTCCTCTTACGCGAACGCGTTACCATCCCACGCGAACGCGATGACCAATATGTCCCAGCCTTCGCGAACGCGGGCCTTGCCCTCGCGAACGCGATGGCTTAATTTTTTTGCACAGTGGTCTGCAATTTACAGCAGACTTCCAAGTTCAAAAAAAATGCCGGTTGATGGTCCGGATTCACCCCGAGGCCCCCGGGACCCCAACAAAACCACCAACATACTCCAAAACACGATACGAACTTGTTCCAATCATAAAAACATCATCTTAAACATCAAAATCACCAATTAACCACGGATTCAAGCCTAAGTTTCTTCAAAACTTTCAAAACTAACATTCAATCCAAAACCCGATCAAACGATGTCCGAATGACCTGAAAATTTGCGGACATATCCAAAATCACATAACGAAGCTACAGAAATTGTCGGAATCTCATTCCGACCCCCGGATCAAAATATCACCTACCATCCGGTGTCCGCCAAAATTCAACATTCGCCAATTCAAGCTTAAAACTACACCGGACCTCCGAATTCAATTCCGATTGTTCTCCTAAGTCATAAATGACCCCTCGGAACTAGTCGAATCATCGGAATCCGGTTCCGAGCACTCTAACTCAATAGTCAACTCTTGGTTGACTTTTCATTTTTCAAGCTTTCTTCAAACATGCTATTTGTTTCATTTTCAATCCAAATCGCTCCTAACTCACCCGATATACTCCAATACTGTTTTGAAAGCATAATATATGTAAATGCAAGGTAGTAGGGTGGAAATTCCCGTAACGACGGGCCGGGTCGTTACATTCTCCCCAACTTAAACAAACGCTCGTCCTCGAGCGGATTCAGAGTTGTACTAGAAGCCACCCAATAGCCGAATGACCTTACCAAGCATATATCCGGGTGATCATATGTCACCCTATCTCACATAAGTCCCAAAACACCACATAGTCAAAATTTCACAGACCATCTGAACCATAAATCACATTGTACTTTCTGAAATCATATGCCAAATGCTAATCCCATGCCTATACTCAGGATACACTCGAATCTACTGCAATAACCCATATTCACTACTCCGGGTGAGATCATATGATGTATCGACAACCCAATCACTCGAGACGATAGTCTCTAATCACAACAACTGGCCACAATAACCAAATACTAGCTGAAAACCTCTTTCATTAGATAGAGTCTTATTCCAACACCTCCATATCCCGCCCACGGCAGTTGAAGCACGCGATATACCGAACCCATCTCTCGGGTCAACCATTCGTGAATCTATTTCCTTTTTAAAATTGATACCACAATAAGTTTCGGAGCCAAACCTCGATATTACCTTTCTAACGAGCTGAAATCATATATGCTCGCTCTCATTAATGACTTGAATGATCATTTCGATTATAACACACCACACTGGTAACATGACACCTCAGCATAGGCCTAGGCCACAACGAGCACAACACAGGCTCCAATAAGAACGATCTGAACACACTCGAATCCTGACAACTGACTAGCACAAAAAGCCATAATTCAAATTCTTCCATACCATCACAACACATAACTGAGATTCTTGTCTCACATCATAGGATTAGAGTGCCTGAATCCTCCTCGAAAGGTCATAACATCACGTGGCCTTGCCACAACTCATGATTCTATCCAAACACTATTACCCATGGAGCATCTCAAGTCGAAATGCTCAAAACGGTCAGCCACACACATATTTAGGTCCGACTCAAGCGATCAATCACACGCGGTGATACATTTAGTATATACTATCGAATCCTGAATGGACAAAACCGATGTGCTATTCCCCGAGCGATACCCAATACGGACTATTCCTCAGAAGAGAGGAAGTATTGTATACAAGGTACATATAGGAAGCTATATTTCCCACATCACACTATTGCGGCGCGCAACCCGTTCCAATAGCATCCTGTGGCGGCGTGCCACCCGATCCAGATACTATACATGTGGCGGCGTGCCACCCGATCCAGATACTATACATGTGGCGGCGTGCCACCCGATCCAGATACTATACATGTGGCGGCGTGCCACCCGATCCACGTATAAATCTAGCAAAAGGGAATGCACATCGACTCAAGTTGCTCATTGCAACAAACATGTATATATATAGCCTCGAGCTCGATCACATGAAACTCATCCGACAAAGTTCCTCAATACCGGAACTGAATCAATGGTAGATACCTCTACACTGACATCCGCCACGAAGTCCCAACTAGCAAAGCAATACCTACCAATCGTCCGCTGGCTCTAGCGTACATCCACCCTGCTGGAGCATGATCTGATGCGCTCTGCCATGCAGTTTGCGACATGTTTCTGACATAGTCCATATCACATTAGTCTAGACAGTCTGACTTATGACAACCAGCCTGCAATCATATATCATTATTCAAATTCGTCATATCAAGTGACGAGATAGCCACTAGGGCTTCCAATTTCCGATAACCGCTACACCATGCCGATACACACGATATACCACCGCTGCGTAGGCGGGTTACGAGAACTTCTAGTCTCCAACACATACATAACATAGAATCACTATGCCCGATTCCGTACTTCACCGTACGATTACATAACGCACCTCAAGCGTCCATTCATACCACGAAAGCCATTCATAAATTTCACTATGTCATCAACGACTCAATTATTACAGTCGATCCAACGAGAAAATACCACCATACTACTACATATTATCAATTTACATTACCTTGTCCATTTGCACCATATACCCTGCCAAATTACTAGAATAGCAGTACCATTTTTTTAAATCATCAGAAAGATCAATTCTTGAATCACCTGCAGCCGTCCGCGCTGCTCAATAATTTTATTGACTTCCCATATATTATGAACTGATCTCAAAACCTTGAATATGCCATTATCAACTTTCCATAACACATCGCGTATACCATATCACACTAAGACAACATGGAAATTCATATCCCTTTCCTCCGCCGCAAACATCGGCGCACTCAACTAGTCAAGGACTTTCATGATCCCATATAGAGAAAACTCATTACATATTCCCAGCCTTGCATACCAACAGGAAAAATACACTCATTTTTAAACTACGGTATAACACATCGCAAACTCTTTCTCCCAATTACATTGCATAAATTAAACCGCCAAGACTAAGTCCTTATACCCATATCAAGTTACACAACTGCCAGCTCTCAAAAGCTTTGCTGCACAATATCTGTAAGACTCATTACTTCAACCATATACCAGGAATTAGTCGTATTCCTTTTCATACCATTCTGGTTTATTAACAAGTTGTTCCATTTACCCAGTTTCCTTTCTAATTCATCTTTAATTTAATATTAGCCATTATTGTAGCACCATAACACATCAACTCATTCCACACGAGACTCGTACATAAGACCACACGGTCTAAGACATATAGGCCACTGAATACTCTCTCCATATTTCCCAGAAGGATCACATCCTACAATACTTTATTTTGAAGAACCTCTTGCGATTTGAATTCGTTATCATTACCTTCCAATACGGATTACATAGAATCCCATCACTCACATAATATAACACAAGTACCGATCTCTTCTAACGAAACCATCATCTTTAGCCACATGCACAATCTTAAGGCACCTGACTGTTACAAGCAAAATCTGAACACTGCAAAACCATTCTCGGGCATCATTCACCCTTATTCAGCTGTAATTCAACTGTCCTATTGAGTAGAACCACTCGTTTTTTGTTAGAACTCTGACATCGCAGAACATGATTACTTACAAGTACAATTCGCTATCTTTCCTTTCTATACACCGAACATTCTCTACCAACAGTAGTTCAAAACATCCTAGTATTTCTTCAAATCTACGAAGCACCATAAGCCTTTATCAAAATTTCCCAACATACCTAGAGACAGAGCCAACACAACACACGACAGTGCAATCAGATAATCAATAACAATCTCCCCAACTTAGCTCGAAGTCATTCATCAAAGCACTTTCAACCACTCATATCATTATTACTCAAATGATGCCACAAAGTTCTAGTTAGATTAAACTCAGTCATTTACAAGCTTCGGCGGAGATTCGAATCATCAGAAATATTAACCCTTTTGCAATTCTTGCATTCATTCACACACAACAGTTACGCCCCCTCTTTAGGTGGCAAAATCTTTTCTAAGTCCCGGATTTTCCAAAAATTTCGGCAGAGTTTCCTTTGTAAATTGGCCTATCCACCTGCCAGAGAATCACCAAACCATTCTAACAATACATCCACAACTCAACAAAACATCACAATGTATTTCAACAACATTAAATCTCAATACTATACGAATCATATTATCACAATTATACCTGAGCATGTACTGCACCTGCTCGAATCATAACATATATCAAATACCTTTCAATTACACATGAGAGTCAATCCACTTACCTCGCCTCAATTTAGCATCTCAGTACAATACCATCCACCAGGATACACATAGCATAATCACTTTAGTCTTCCCGAGTTTGAACTCGTTCCGCTACACATAAGGCACTTTACCTTCCAATTAAGAGGCGATGAAAATATTTCTCACGCCCATAGCTAGGGCTATATATCAAATCACAATAAAGACGAATACCGATCGTATGCACTTCATAATACCGGCTCGCGAAATTAGTACCATGGTGCTCAAGCCATAGACAAAGATCTGGCCTCAAGTCCTCCCGACTGGCCCAACATGAACTCACCGAGATTATATCTCGCCCCTCGTTCGAGGAAATCACAAGCCATAAGGCAATCACATTACCGAGCGCTCGATGCGTACACGGACGTGTGGAAGGAATTTCAAAAATTATATCTCAAGCTGAATCAAGTGCGCACGATAAGAATTCCAATAAATGTGAAGTGTTTCCTAAAGGTTCGCAGCCTCCCGAGGATAAGTACAGGCGTCCCCGTACCGATCCACAAGACTCTACTAACCGGCTCAAGACTCATGAGGCCTAGTAAACCTAGGCTCTGATACCAACTTGTCACGACCCCAAATCCGGTCGTGATGGCGCCTAGCACATTGCCAAGCCAGCCTGACCAATCAATAACAATAACGGGGCTAGAAGCTCTCTTTAGGCCATTTAAGCATATCAAGTCATAAGCAACAGTGATATAAATGTATCAAACAGGGGACCAAGTCCCAATACATATTAACTCCCTCAGACCGAAGGGTCAAGAGTCATGAGCCTCTAAAGAACGTAAGTGTAATAAGGTTTACAACCAAAGATCGGAGCGGAAAGAAATAATCAAAGACAGTATGAGGGAATATCGGGTCCTGCGGACGTCGGCAGCTACCTCGAAGTCTCCATAGAATGGCGATAACACAAACAGTTGCGATAGCTCAACTGCCCTCCTAATCATGTATATCTGCACACACAAAAATACGGGGGAGTGGGGTGAGTATATTTCAACTCAGTGAGTAACAATAATAAACAACTACTGGAAGTGAGAACACCTGTACTATCACTATACAGTTCTAAGGGTAACCTCACAGGTAAGTCATCACTATAATGAATACCCCCAATATCCGGTTCCGACATCTATGCCATCTAGGTCCCACACTGACCACATTCTCACTCATACCACTACGGTATACAGCTATCTCAATATATGGAGACATATACATATGTCTATATCATATCAGTATTTTAGTATATATATGAATATCAATAAGTATAATGCTGCGGTGTGCAGCCCGCTCCAATACATATACCGCTGCCGCGTGCAGCCATTTAACGTCGACGGCGCTCACTGGGGGTGTGTGCAGACTTCGGAGGGGCTCCTTAGGCCCAAGCGCTATGATACTGTGGCGTGCAGCCAGGTTCACCATATATCACTGCGGCGTGCAGTCCGATCCAATATATATATACATATAATATACATAATATACCAGCGCTCACTGGAATGTGTGCAGACTCAGACTCCGAAGGGGCTCCTACAGCCCAAGCGCAATTATACTGCGGCGTGCAGTCCGTCCCACATGTATATTACTGCGGCGTGCAGTCCGATCCAATATATATATACTGCTGCGGCGTGCAGCCCGATCCAATATAGGTATATATATATATAATACCTCGCAATAGGTCCTCGACCCTATCCCAGTCAATATAGACCTGGCCTCTCAGGCTCACTAAGCTAGAATAAGAAATTCCACCCTATGTCTACCTCCAAGTACACATCTAGTACTGGCTCATGATATGCTATACAGTTATAACTACGGCTGAGTTTATGTATCTAACACGATATAAGGGTCACCTAGCTCTATAGGATCCCTAATGCTCTACGGATCGGCACAAGGCCCCAAACATGGCTATTAGCCCAACTACACATTTATAATCTCATTATCAGTCATAATACACAGTATACTATTAGTCGGGAAGGACCAAGTCCAATCCCCAAATCCCAATGCCACCACGCTCGTCACATGACGCGTGTCTCATCTCTACATAGCACTGTAAAGTGCAAGTACGGGGTTTCAAACCCTCAGTACATTATTTACTACCACCACTCACCTCGAACCGGTAGAAGCTTCAATCCGCCTTGCGCTTGCCTCGCAATTCAATCTCCTCGGGTGCCAAATCTGCTCAAAATCATAGAGAATGCATCAATATACGCTAATTTCACGAAATTCATTCGAAATAACTCAATTTATATCAAAACCCACAAGTTGTCAAAATCCGACTTTTGGTACACTTGTCGAAAAATTACAAAAATTACATATTCGGAATCCTCATCTCGATACGAGTCTAGGCATATAAAATTTACCAAAATCGGACTCCATTTGCCCACTCAAATCGGTGTTTTTCTTAAATTTAGGCCTAGGGCTCAAACCCACCTTTAATCTTCCATTTACAGGAATTTAACCAAGGATTTCATGTTAAAATGATGTAATTAAGCCACAAAACTTACCTCCGACGAATCTCCGATGAAATCCCAGCAAATTTCCCGTGATTCCTTCTCTCTAGGGCTCAAAATTATGTTTTGGGGTGTGAAACCCGTATATGAAATGTTTCTGGTTTTAATTCACTGCCTGGGATTTTTCTTCATCGCGTTCGCGACGCCTCTCACGCGAACGCGATGCCTTTTTCCTTCTCTTCATCGCGAACGCGGCCTACCTTCACGCGTCCGCGAAGATCAAATTCCCAGCTCCGGATTCTTACTCTACGCGAACGCGAAATCTCCCACGCGAACGCGTGGCCTCGCCAACTCCTTCTTCGCGATCGCGTCCTAGACCCACGCGAACGCGATGCGTTCCAACTTCCTCTTACGCGAACGCGTTACCATCCCACGCGAACGCGATGACCAATATGTCCCAGCCTTCGCGAACGCGGGCCTTGCCCTCGCGAACGCGATGGCTTAATTTTTTGCACAGTGGTCTGCAATTTACAGCAGACTTCCAAGTTCAAAAAAATGCCGGTTGATGGTCCGGATTCACCCCGAGGCCCCCGGGACCCCAACAAAACCACCAACATACTCCAAAACACGATACGAACTTGTTCCAATCATAAAAACATCATCTTAAACATCAAAATCACCAATTAACCACGGATTCAAGCCTAAGTTTCTTCAAAACTTTCAAAACTAACATTCAATCCAAAACCCGATCAAACAATGTCCGAATGACCTGAAAATTTGCAGACATATCCAAAATCACATAACGAAGCTACAGAAATTGTCGGAATCTCATTCCGACCCCCGGATCAAAATATCACCTACCATCCGGTTTCCGCCAAAATTCAATATTCGCCAATTCAAGCTTAAAACTACACCGGACCTCCGAATTCAATTCCGATTGTTCTCCTAAGTCATAAATGACCCCTCGGAACTAGTCGAATCATCGGAATCCGGTTCCGAGCACTCTAAGTCAATAGTCAACTCTTGGTTGACTTTTCATTTTTCAAGCTTTCTTCAAACATGCTATTTGTTTCATTTTCAATCCAAATCGCTCCTAACTCACCCGATATACTCCAATACTATTTTGAAAGCATAATATATGTAAATGCAAGGTAGTAGGGTGGAAATTCCCGTAACGACGGGCCGGGTCGTTACACAACTGGATGTTGACTTGTCAGTTGGAGGGCTCAGAATTGAATTCCGATGATTCGGTTAATTTTGGGGGATGATTTAAGGCTTAGGAGTGCAATCGGACGTAATTTTGGAGGTCTGGTAAAGAAGTTAGCCTATTTTTGCGAAGTTAGTATTTTGCCAATTACCGGTTGATAGGTGAAATTTTGATTCGGGAGTCGGAATGATGTTCTGAGAGTTTCAGAAAACTTCGTTAGGTGATTTTAGACTTGTCTAAAAAATTTGAGGTAATTCGGACTAGTTTTGATGTATTTCTACATCGGTTGTGGAATTTGGAAATTCAATATGTTCTTAGGCTTGAATCCATGCATAATTGGTGATTTTGATGATATGTGATGTGATTTGATGCCTCGACTAAGTTTGTGGTGTATTTTCAGACTTGTTAGTGCTTTTGGTTGAGGTCACGAGGGTCTCGGGTGTATTTCACGTGAGTTTTGAGCGATTATGGACACCCCGAAACTTAGAAAAACGGAGGTGGCAGCAGTGGTGGCGCTGACCGTGATCCTTCTCGCGCTGGGCACGCGGCCACGCACAGGAAGAACCTGCAGGGTCACTGATTGTCACGCCCCAATCGAGGGACATGACCGGCGCCTGACCGGGTTGCCCCAGTCAAGCGGACCTGGGTGCCTTCCATTCCCACGCGTTACCCCTGTGTTGACTGTTACTCATTAACCAAAATATCTTACCAACAATGACTGATTTCACAATGCATAAACATAACCATGTGATTTATTTACTAACAAGTTCATAATTTATATTTACAACGCCCCATACATATACATAGGCCACAATCCCACGGTTTACATGTCTACGGAGCCTCTAGGATACAAAAGGGAAATACAATACTTGCCGGTAACAAGGCTCCGGCTATACCTTACAACCAAAATGAAATCCAAACCGAGTGGCATGAACCACACAAGGCCCCGGGGAAGAAAGGGGCTCACCAAAATGGGCAGTGGAAGGAGAAAGATACTACTGCCGATGAGCTGAAGTGCCTGCTACTGATCCACCTACAATCATGACACGAATGTAGCGCCCCCGGCAAAAGGGACGTCAGTACACTTGAATTGTACCTGGTATGTATGGACAAACTTTGTCCCAAGTAAACTCAAGCCATTAAATTACATCAACAATTAATTAAGCCAACCAACCATGTTTCCACATTTTTCCTCATTTCAAATAATTCTCACACAAAGCACTTTCTACAACCAACCAATTTAACAATAACCAATCAATCACGTAAAGCACAAGTAGTCAAACAAAGGGGCAATCGGTGCCCCACAGGTTGCAAACTCTCCTGCTGTCTCCTTTCACAATTTCACATTATTGATTTATGTATCAATTTTCAATAGCGATTTCGATCGCTTTCCATCCTTATTGCCCCTGACCACCCTTATTACCTCGGCCACCCTTATCACCCCAACCCACACCTTATTTCACCACGTCGCGGCGCGCGACACGACCCCGCCTTACAGTTGAAAACACAACAATTTCAAACAGCAGATAAGGTACTACACACAATTTCAACAAGTTCAAATAAGCAACTTGCACATTGTTTCATGTTCTCAATTACTTCTCAAGCCAATATCACAACCAAGTTACAATGTTTCCACATTCAAGAATATTCACACATGTATATTCAGCAATTTTCCATAATTCAAGTGTTTCATTTCTTTCCACAATAAACCAATTCTCAAGTGTTTCGATTTCTTTTCCACAAGGTGCCATATAGGCCATCATAATCATTATCCACAAATTCTTTACCCAATTCAACTCTCATTTACCTTTCGGTTCATATTTCTTACCACAACACTCATAGTTCAACAACGACTTTGAATATCCAACAACAACATCAATTAATCACATACAATTTCTCAAATCAACACATGCCAAACAATTTTACACATAAGGGCGATTTCACAAGAATCAAAATTAGCCATACATACCTGGTGATGAGTTTTCTTCCATTAACTTCCTACTTTATGCTTACCCAAGCTATCTTACTCTTGCCAACCTTGTTCTTGAAGACTCTTACTTCTACTCACTTCTTTTTACTAGAAATCAAGTTCAATAATCATGCATGAGTGTAAAAATTCTATTTTTAAAAGCTATTATATGCAAACCTCTCTTTACCCAATTAAAACTGAAAATCAAAGAAAATAGTTAGGGTTTTTACCTTGAAAATATTGGGGAAGTTGAATCCTTGCCCTAGGATCCCTTGGAATTAAAATGATTGGAACAATCCTTGAAGATGCAAGATTTCTCTCTCTAAAAACCCTCTCTTCTCTCTCTAATTTTTGGTGAGATGATATGATAAAATGAAGAAGAGGTGTGTTATATTAAAGAAGAGATCGGGTCAAAATGTTACAAAAACTGGGCCGGGGTCAATTATGCGGTCACTATGCGACCGCAGAACACACATGCGGTCCGCAAAGTGACCGCAAAATGGCCTCAAAAATTACAAGTTTCTGTTAAGGAATGCGGCCGGAATGCGGTCCGCATGTTTGATCTGCGGTCGCAAAATGCACCGCAGATTGACATGCGATCGCATATCGACCGCACATTTGACACGGGTTTGGGCAACTCTCTGGAACGATTTGCGGTCAGAATGCGGTCCGCATGTCAGGTTTGCGGTCGCATTCTTGACCGCACATTTGACACTTTTTCGGAAAAATTATTTCTCTACATTTTTGAAACTTAAATCATTACCAAGGGTTCGAACCGCGGCTCGCAAGCTCGCCGCGAAGAATTCTACGCATTCCTAACACATTATTCGGACCATGACACCACAGCTACTAGGTTTTATGCACAAAATTTTTACGGGGCCTTACACTGATCCTACTTTGGAATATTATATCTTTTGATATACAAGGAATTTTGAGGTGATAGAGAAACGAAAGTTGTAGCCCTTCGTGTCTAGTTTCCAGAAAGCTAAAGAATTTATAATTATATCATCTGTAGTGGACATTACGGTCAAAATTCTGAAGCCTATCAATGCAGTAAAATTCCTGCGCGACCGCGGCCATTTCTGCATGGACCGCACTTCCTGGGCGCAGACTGCATCATTTTTGTGCGGTCAGCGCTATCGTAATCCGAGGGTTATTCTATAAATACGAGGTTTTTGGTTTTATTTGATATTTTGACCTATAGAGCTCAAATTTTGGCAATTGTTTGAAGGATTTTCAAGAAATTCATCGGGGTAAGTGATTCTAACTCATATTTCGATAGAGTACATGAATATTTAATTGAATCATCATATAATTAGTAATTCGAGATGGAATTTGGGAAGCACTAGGGCTTGAGTTTTGAGATTTTTAAATTGAGGATTTGGGGGGTCAAATGTACTCCGATTCTTGTGAATTTGGTATGTATAGACTTATGGTGAGATAAGGAATATTTTGATGTAAAACTTTCTGAATTTTGTGATGTGGGTCCGGTGCTCGGGCTTTGGTAACTTCAAATATTTTGCCCAAATTTGATTATTTTTGATTGGGTATTATTCCGTTAGCATATTGTGATGTATTCGCTCTGAATTTGGGCAGATCTGTCGCACGGTGAGGACAATTCGAGAGGCAAGGGCAGAGCGAGCTAAACTTTTGGCCGTCTTAAGGTGAGTAATACTTTTTAATAATATCTTGAGAGTTTGAAACACCGGATTTGCACATCATAGTGCTATATTGTGGTGACTTGCACGCCAGGAATGAGCGTGGGGTAGAGAACCATTGGGGAATGTGACTTGGTCCATCCCGGTTGTGGATTTTTACTGCGTAATTGATTGAAAATTGCTAGATGCTATCTTGAATTGGGTTGATTGGCATATTTTGGGCTTCGTGCCGGTTATATGAACCCTGGAGGGGTTATTATCGCCATTTTCATGACACTTAGCATAATAAATAGTTTCATTCCGAAGTTAAACATTGTTTTGAAATGTGCAGTCATATTGCTAAAGTTTAAAGACTTAAATTGCATTTTTCTGATGTTTTGAGTTAAAAGGTATCACCGGACATTGCCCGAGTGGCTAATTTGCATGTTTTGGACTGAGGATAGATCGGGTTGCACACCGCAGTGATGCTATGATGATATTGTGCTTGGGCTGTAGGAGCCCCTCCGGAGTTTGTACACACCCCCAGTGAGCGCGGGTACCCAAATAGATCGGGCTGCGCACCGCAGCGGTCATTTTCATTGCATTGCATTCATGCATTGGTTCTTGTTTCTACTACGTGGCATGACATTTAGCACTCACATATCATTGGCATACGTGATATTACTTGCCGTGTTGACCAGATACCCTGGTGTTATTTGTTAAAGGAGTGTTGTGCCCGAGAGGCTGACTTATGTACGGACTTGCACTATCTGATATTGCATTCATATGCTTGACTGTTGGAAAAAGGATATGTTCAAAGGAGGTATTTAAACTGAGCCGGATATTTTCTAAAGGATTTTCACGGTTTTGCTATTTTTTTAAAAGGGTTGTACTATCCTATATAGCATGGTGGAGTGCCCTTACGTGATTTCTTTCCTCTCAGTTATTATTTACTCTTATTACCACTGAGTTGGAAGTACTCACACTACTCTCTGTACCTCGCGTGCAGTTACAGGTATTGTTCACCTAGTAGGGGGTTGTTAGCGGTTTGAAGGTATTACTGTTGTAGCTGAGCAAGGTGACCGCCAGCGTCCGCAGCACCATACTTCATCTTGAATTTAAGATTTCATTTTATACATGTATATGACCCTGTAGTTGTGTTTCTACTTCTTAGATGCTCGTGACTTGTAACACCCTGGTCGGGTTGAGTTGGGTTGTAGATATCAGTTGCTATATTGTTAAGCTATATTATTCTATTCATTTAAGTTTAATGACTGTTAAAGAAACGAATTGGGTTAGTTGGCTAGACTTGTCTTCATGAGAGGCGCCATCACGACCGGGTATAGAAATTGGGTCGTGACAAGTTGGTATCGGAGCCAGGTTACTAGATCTCATAAGTCATGAGCAAGTTTAGTAGAGTCTTGCGGATCGGTACGGAGACGTCTATATTTATCCTTGAGAGGAAGCAGAACATTTAGGAAAACTTTCTATTCTTGGAATTCTTATCGTGCGTACTTGTTTCAGCTTGAGATATAACTCTTGAAATTCCTTCAACGCGTATGTGTGTGCACGTGAGCACTCGGTATTGTATGTGCCTTGATGGCTTGTGATTCTCCGATCAAGGGGCGAGAGGTAATCATTGTGAGTTTTTTGGGCCAGTCTGGAGGACTTGAGGCTAGATCTTTGCCTATGGCTTGAGCACCAAGGTGCTGATTGTGTGAGCGAGTGTTTTGAACTTATATGTTTAGTATTGTCCCTATTAGCCGGAATGGCGGTTGGATATCCATGTGATGAGTATGTTAGTACCGTAAGGTGTATCTATATGATCTTGGTAGTGACGAAGGAGTGTGTTGAATAATAGATGAGATGTTGAGTGTTAGATTCCTATTTTGCTTTAATGTGTAGTCCAAGTTATGGGCACGTGAAGATATTTTCATGTCTCTTAGTTGGAAAGTAAAGTACATTACATGTGGCGGTATGAGTTCAGACTCAAAAAGACTAATTGACTGTGTAACGTATATGATGGTGGAAGGTATGTTGAAATATTGAAATGAGGTGAAGCAGATGGGTTATCTCCTGTGGAGTGTTTTTGGGTGGTATGATCCTTATGTGTATGTTAGAAGATCTCATGTATATTTCAAGGGTATGTGTTGAAATTTGAGAATTTGGGACACTTAAGAAAGTGGACTTAGTTGATGTGGGAATGAATGCGATGTTTGCAGAGAATGTCAGTGCTAGATGATATGTGTATTAACAAAACTTGTAAATGATTTGAGTTTGATCTCATTGTGGCATTGTGGCATCATTAGAGTAAAATTGTTATGAGTTGTTAAGAGTGCCTTGATATATGGCTTCGAGCCAAGTTGGGAGGTTGCTATTGATCATCAGATTGTACGGTTATGTGCATATTGGTTCCGTTTCGTGGTATGTTGGCGGATCATTTTGGGTTGCAGAAATTGAACCGCGGATGGCACTTGTGAAGGAAAATTTTTAAAAAGGTTATATGGTGCTTTCTTAAAGGTGAGAAAATACTAGGATGTCTTGAGCTGCTGTTGATAAAGAATGCTCAGTGTATAGAGGAGAAAGATGGTTGTTTGTATCTGTATGAGATCATGTCCTGGGGTGTCAGAGTGCTAATAAGACACGGGTGGTTCCGTCTGCTAAGTCATGTTAGTTACAGTTGTATAAGAATGAATGACTCTCGAGAATGATTTTATTGGGTTCAAGATTTTGCATGTAATAGTCAGGTGTCCTAAGGTTGTGTATGTGGCTAGAGATAGTGTTTTTCATTAGAATGGATCAAGACTTGTGGTATTTATGTTAATTATGGGATTCAACGTATCAATATCTAGAAAGTAATGGTAATGAATTCAGATTTGCAGGAAGTTCATCAAAGTAAAGCATTTTGGAATGTGGTATTTCTAGGAAACGTTTGAGAGGGTATTTAGTTGCCAATGGATCTTAGACAGTGTGATCTTATGTGCGAGTCTCGTGTTGGTAAACCTGGGTTGAGGTATTTTGGGAGAATATCAAATTAAAGATGAATCAGGAAGGAAATTAGATAAATGGAATAGCTTGATAATAAATCGAATCGGTCTGGTAAGGATATGATTAATTCTTAGATGTGTTCGAGGTAATGAGCCTTATAGGCATTGTGCAGCAAAGCTCTTGAGTGCTATAGTTTGCTTAGCTTGGTTTGGGTAGAAGGATTCAGTCCTAGCAGTTTAGCTTGTGCAATGAGATTGGGAGAGAGTTCTTGTTGAGTCTTTACTGTGATTTGGAGATGTATATATATTGTCTATGGGCATGCAAAACATGAAAAGTGTAGTGATTTCTCCTCTATATGGGATTGATGGAGAGTTCTTGACTAGAAGATATACATAGATATTTGTGGTTAGGAAAAAGAGAGATGGAGTTCTCGTGTATCCTAGTGTATTATGGTATACGCGGTATGTTATGGAGAATTGAGATTTGAGTGTTCAAGGTTTTGGTTTAGTTCATAATGGGAAGTCATTAAATTCTTGAGCAGCACGGGCAGCTACAGGTGAATAAAGAATCGATCTTCAAATGATTAAGGGGATGTTATTGCTATTCTAGTGGTTTGACGGGGGTATATGTTGAGTAAAAAGGTAAGATGATGTAAACTAATGATAGTTTAGAGTATTGCAAAAAACATTTGTTGGATCGACTACAGATATTTGAGCTTGTTGATGGCACAAGGAAATTTTTGAATATCTTTCGTGGTATGAATAGGTACTTAATGTGTGATATGTATTCATATGGCAGAATGCGGGGTTAGGTGATACGCTCAAATTACACTTTTACAATTAGTGTAAGGCGGTCGGTGTCAAATATAGTAACCCAACTAGGTTGGGGCCGAATCCCACAGGGAATAGGGGTAAAATGATCAACTGAATTAGTGTGTTACCCGTCTCAAATCTTGAATCTATTCCGTTAGAAGTGACATAGAAATGGTGTAAGAGTGATAGTATGAGTGAAGGTTGATTTAGAATATTTAACTAGTGAAAATGCTTAATGTAATAATCTATAGAATTGATTAAACCAAGGTTGTGTTCCCATAAATGTAGTGTAATGCCATCGGTGTTAATATGATATATTTCTAATGGTTGATTATTGATATGCAATTAATTTCTATGCAACTACCCAATATTTCCCAATACTTGGGTAGTATTTCCTCTTTTACTTTTTCCCAAAAGTTTAAGAGTCAAAATGTATAACAATCAATAAATGCCAAATAAAACCCACGTATCCCTAAGCGATTCTATTAAACGAGGTGTAAGGCCTCAAGTTTTTGTTCTTTACTTCTTCCAAAATCTAACCCACTTTCCCAAGTAAGGTAGGACTTTAATGGCTTTAATTAGTGTTTGCAACCACCAACAATAAATGAAGAATGGGAAGTGAATGAATATCAACCAACCATTATGCATATATTTAATGTTAAACACTCATTTACATAACACCCATTTAGGGTTCACAACCTTAGTATTTAAGTTTAGCCACACATGCTAAAATATAAAATACAAGGTGTAATAAATGTCATAAATGCTTACAAAGTAAAAGATTCTTCAACCAAAAGCTTCCAAAAAGATGCCCTTACACAAAATTCTAAAAAGCTATTTATAGAGGGACCAAGATCTGACAAAAAGCAGACAAGTTTGCCCTTCCAGGTCACATATGCGACCGCAGATCTGTCGCATAACAGGTTTGCGGTCAGCAATCTTGAGAGGCTGCATTGCGAATAGGAACCCTAGCTGTTCATGTGTTGATCGCATCACTATTCTGCGGTCCGCATGTTGATTGTTCGATCGCAGAAAGCACCGCAGACTTGCCTCTTAGGTTTCTTTTGTGTTCATTATGCGGCAGAAGTGCGGACCGCATATTGAATGTGCGATCGCAAAAGACATCGCATTTTTGCCGTGCATTTCAGCTCCATTCACTGTTTAGTTCTGCGATTTGGTTGCTTATTTGCGGTCCACACATGCAGAATGCGACCGCATATTGGTCCGCAGATTGCCTCTTTTGCACAACTTGCCCTCTTTCTTATCTTTTTGCGTCCATTTTTGTGTCCTTGGTCTTTTCTTCCTCTTTATCTGTAAAACTACAAAATCACATAAGTATGGACTACATTTTGCAATGAAACAAGCTAATATAAGAGCAATTAGTATGTAAATGTGCCGAATCTCTCCGGCACATCAACACCCCCAACTTAAGCTCTTGCTTGTCCTCAAGCATGCAGAACACACCTACGCCACATTTATTTCTAATACTTAACACAATAATGACACAAGATTTGTGCTAATGTTCAGTTCTTCAAGCATGTATTAGAATAATCGCTCCACTCCTCCTTGACTAAGAGCAAACATGTAGAGACAGACCAATCATGCAAGCTTTGAGCCTCACATTGTGACTAAATGTTACCCTCAGCTGACTGCATTTGCATTAGCCTCTAAAGACTCAACTTAAGTAAAATATACAGTTCAAGCATTCTCACCAGAAATGATGTCCTATACTCACCATATTTACAATATTCACAAGGACAAGTCAAAAAAGAACACTCGCTCTCAGAAGGAACTTCAAGTGCCACTACATGTCATACCATAGGCTTGCCCTTATTTTAATTCACCACTTCTTCAAGAATGATCGGTTGGAGGTCCCATAAGGACTTTTTAGGCTCGTAATGTAGGTTTAGGGAATGTTAGGTAAGCATTTGGGTACATATGAATTCATCCTCCTTGAACACTACTTACAAGTTTCATTCTGTTGCATTTTGATTTTCTTTAACTCACATAGCCTCATTGGCATCTAGTCCCCGACTATAGAACCACCTTGCATACCTCTCCCAATTTTATTCAAGTCTCCACAATGTATATATATATATATATTTTATTGGAGCTTGAATACTTTAATACGCACTAGGAGGTATGTGGCCTTAGACTCAATATATAACCTTGCCTATCTCACTTTGACACCACCCCCAACTTAGGCTTTTAGCCTCATTTTCAATGTTCAATGAGGGACGTGTTCAAAAGAGGGGATCATTTTGCAAAAAGGGAATGGTTTGTACTGAGTTGGCCAAAGAAAGGTTTGAAGGCTCAAAGAGAGGTGCTAGTGATATTATTCACACAATGGTAGGTTTGAAAAGCTAGAGAGATGTTTCAATTTAACACAACAAATGCCTAAGATCATTCCTCCAACCGGACATACTATCATTAGTATTGAAAGACCAACCAGGCAAGTTCTAGATAACAGAAGTGGACACAAGAACTATATACAAGTAGAAAAACTCACTTACACACATCGCACTTGAACTGCTTAATTCACATTGTTTAGCACTTTCGAGCAACTACTTTGCAATTTCAAGCTTTTATGGGTCGCTATAGAGTCACAAAGTGAGCCTTAAATTCACAAGATTGGTCATAGAGACAAGTTCCCTTAAGACAGTCGTCAATCTATCTATCATTGGGACGAGTCGAGAAAAATGACTATAGGAGGATATGTGCTATGTACAGATATGCATGCTTGGCACTGAACAATTTCACTAAACTGGTCACATTGATTTACACACGAGGTTCTGATTCTACTATTACACTCTTGGAAAAGAATCAGACAAAGAAAAACCAAGAGGAATTGATTGGCTAACTAATCATAAACAAGTATTGACAGATCAAAACATTGTATATTCACTGCTTTATAGATCAAAGTTGCACAAGTTTGATACACAAAAGCACAAAAATGGCAATATCAAATCAAAACACCAAAAGTACCCGCACCGCCAACTTAGAACGATGCATTGTCCTCAATGCAGATAATAAAAGTGCAAAGTGTGAGGAGAGACTCCCTGAGGCACACTAAGTGCTATGGGAGTCGGCAGCTGGCTGTGTGCTGGGGTGATCACCCTCATGTGTATCTGGCTTAGGCACAGTCGAGGGTGCGACCTCTGCTACCGGTGGAAGCTCCGGTGTAGAGAGCAAGGCTGGCACTGGAGCTGATGGTGGGGCTGCTATGACCACAGCCGACATCTGAGAGCTGCTAGATGCCTCAGCTGATGTATGAACTGTGGGGCCTCCTCGGTCAATCAATGATCTCTGCAAGGCCACCTCAAGCTGAGCGCGCTCATCCTCATCCACAACATCATCCTCCTGAGGTAAAGCTGGAGCTGCTGCCTTCCCTTTGTCTACAGGCTACGGAGAATCATCGCTGGAGAATCCCGAGTCATCCGCTTCTTCATCATTGTCACTTCCTCCCTCAGCTTCCTCATCAGAGGCAATATCAATACGGCTAGGAGGAGCTGGGCCTGTGAGTCTCCGGGAGTAGGAACGACTGGGTTGGCCATTAGGTTGGTGAAATCAAGGCCTAAATCAGGCACCTCATCAGCACTCTTATCACCTGCTCCCGAAAAGAAGGATGAAACGTCGAAGTCCAGGTTTTGCATCTTTTGAAATTCGACCTTCATAGAGGCCACCTCTATCTTGAGATCATGCAAACCGGACATTTCTCCCCTTTCTAGGTTCTCTACCCTCAACTCAAGCCCTTGCAGTCGCTCAGCATATGCTATATGTTTTTGCTGAATCTCTGCTATGGCAGACTGCATGGGAGTGAGAGCCTGCTTGATTAAGTTAGGCAACGTCTTAACAAGCTGGTCAACTTTGGAGTTTGCATGTTTGGCTAAAAGACCAAGCTGTGAGACTGCCGGAATGGTTGGATGAGGCTGAGCAATAGCAGTGGTAGTTTGAGCAGTGGTGGAAGGAATGGAAGACTGTGCCGCATCATCATGAGCAATAGGGGGCTGGGAGGAGAGTAGATCTTCCTTAACAACTGCTGGAGAAGGTATCACCGCATCAGCAAGGCGGTTGATGTCTATAATACCTTGCTCCTGACCTGTCGCATCCCGGAGGTCAACAGGAACTTGGGCCTCATGGCACAAAGCAGTGATCAACGACGGGAACTGAAGAGAAGTGGCATCTTGCATTGCTCTTCTCCCTATTTCTTGGAAAATTATTTCTCCCACATTCACTTTAATGCCATGTATGATACAAGCAATGAGGAGGGCCTTTTTAATGGCGATGTCTGTCTCATGATTCGTTGGGAACAATCTGGATGCGAGAAATGCAAGCCAGTATCTCTCTTCCCTTGAGAAGCTCTCCTTATAAATCTTTTTCCCCGGTTGTATCCATACAGGGGTTCCAGTTTTGATGACGGAGGCAATCCAACTTCTTTCACTCTCTCTATTGGCAAATTTGGCTTTATACTCAGATGTGGAGGTGTCCTCGTCCCAGTCTGGGACCAACAATTTGTTTATGGCTTTTGCACTGCATTTGACTGGGATACCCCGAACTTCCACCTTGTCGAGGTACATCTTTTGCCTTTTATGCTGCTTGGTCCTGGGAAGCTCCATAATTGGCATAGAACTCCCGAACAATGGATTCATTGTATTTGGCCGGAGGGTCAGTGAATCTCATCCATTTTCTCCGCTTGATGTTGGTGAGGATACGGGGGTACTTTTGTTTAAGCCCGTTACTGCTCAATTGCTTCTCAGGGAGGAGCTTTCTTTGTTCAAGCCCGATTTTATATTTATCCCTCGACCCCTCAATGCCCCAGCAGAGATGATATGAAAGTCCTTCTGCAGCCTGCTTTCTCCTTGCCTCATCATGTATGTCAACTACAGGCTGGGTATCTGCTTCCTCAGGTTGGTCATTTTCTTCTCGTGGCGAGTCCACTCGTTGTCTTTTAGAAGCACGGGGCCTATTTTGAAGTCGTTTTTGAGCCATTTCTGCAAATGGAGCATTGTTAGTATAGCCAGTGGGGTAGAGAATATGAAACATTTAACTGAGAGCAAAGATGCGACGCACTCTGTGATCGCAAAACAGGACTGCGGACCGCAGAGTCGTCGCAAAATTTTTTCTGCTGAAGTTTCATTCCATTCTGCGATGATATATGCGGTCGCATAACGGTTATGCGGACTGCATACTCATCGCAGAATGGTTCCTTGCGAAGCCCAAATTTCCCAGTTCACTGTTATACTTTGCATTGAGTTTGCGGACCGCAGATCAATTCTGCGGCCGCATACTCGATCGCACATTTCATTGCTTGAGAGGGATACCAAGGTGACAGCTATGCGGTCACTTTGCGGACCGCAAAGCGGTAATGTGATCACATAGTGACCGCATAAGTTGTCTTCTTCATCTGACCTAGGGCTAGATCCACGACATCATTGCGGTTCGCATTTTAGACATGTGAACCGCAAAACTGAGCAAATTAATGCAACAGTTCCACTGTCCAGCCATTGGTGCCCAATCTTCAACCAATTCCTACCCCAACGTCTAATTCATTACTACCCTAGCCTTGCTATTAAGCCCACAACCAATTCCCACAACTTTTTCCTCAAACTATTTAAACAATGGCGATGGGGGAAACAGTACACATACCAGATGTTGAGAATGCTATTGATTCACAGGATGATGACTCAAGTGCTGATTCGAACTTGCCTCTGTTCGTTCTTTTTCTTTTTGTTTTTCTCCTCTTTTTCTTTTGTTTGTTTTTTTATCTTTTTTTTTGTTCTGTAGTGTAGGGAATTTAGGAACGTACCTGGGGGGAGTTACACACTTTTGCGATGCCAATTCTGCGGACCATTATGCGATCACAGAACTAATTTGCGGTCCGCATAATGGTCGCATATTGCTGCGACGCGTAGGTTTCTCATAGTCACTTTTGCGGTCCATTGTGTGATCGCACAACTAATATGCGGACCGCAGAATGGAAGCATTGCAACTTCCAATTTAGAGGGCTCGCTGGTTAGGGCTGCGATAGATTTGCGATCCGCAAATCAATTATGCGATCGCATTTCTACCGCATTTCTACCCTCCTTCTTCCACATATCTTTCCATGGGTGCATCCACCAAATATCATCACTGTTTGGGTTCCCTACACTTCACAGATATTAAGGAAATAAATGAACAAAGAAAATTCAAAATTCAAAGACGGTGTTACCACTCATGGGTTGCCTCCCATACAGCGCTTGATTTAACGTCGCGGCACGACGGAAACAATTTTAATCTTGAGTTGAAGAGTAAGACGAGGTCACCCGTCTTGAACTCTCTTTTCAAGATCTTTTTGTCATGAACAAATTTCATCCGCTCCTTGTATACCAATGCCCTCTCATATACATGGAATCGAAATTCCTCTAGTTCATTTAGTTGCATCAATCTCAAGTTTGCAGCTTCCGCCCATTCTAAATTGAGCTTCTTGAGTGCCTACATGGCCTTGTGCTCCAGCTCAACCGGTTAATGGCATGCCTTCCCAAAAATGAGTCGGTAGGGAGAAGTACCAATAGGAGTCTTGAAGGCCGTGCGGTAGGCCCACAATGCATCATCTAATCTTCTGGACCAGTCAGTTCTGTTGGCGTTCACAGCCTTGGCTAGGATACTCTTGATCTCCCAATTTGAGACCTCAACTTGAACACTCGACTGCGGATGGTATGGTGTAGCCACCTTGTGCTTCACCCCATATTTCTCAAGTAACCCTGTGAATGCTTTGTTGCAGAAGTGCGATCCCCCATCCCTAAGAATGGCTCTAGGAGTGCCAAACCGAGTGAATATATTCTTCTTCAAAAAGGCAGTCACACTCCTCGCCTCATTGTTTGGTAAGGCAACGGCTTCTACCCATTTTGAGACGTAGTCAATAGCCACCAAAATATACTTCATCCCATAAGAACTCACAAAGGGGTCCATGAAATCAATTCCCCAAATATCAAAGATTTCTATCTCCAACACATATTGCATAGGCATTTCATGCCTTTTGGAGATTGAACCTTTCCGTTGACACTGCTTACAAGCTTTTGCAAATTGGTTTGCATCATGATAGATGGAAGGCCAATAGTAGCCACATTCAAGAATCTTTGCCACAGATCTATTGCCTCCATGATGGCCTCCAACCGGTGAGTCATGACATGCCTTGAGGATTGGCATGATTTCTTCCTCTGGTATGCACCTCCGGATGATGTTGTCAGCACACACTCGAAACAAATAAGGCTCCTCCCAGAAGTATTTCCGACAATCCCTCAAAATTGTTTTCTTTTGATGAGGTTCTAACCCTTCCGGAATGACCTCGCTCACCAAGTAATTTGCAATGTCGGCATACCAAGGAGCAAAGGTGTTGGAAAGTGCCAATATATGTTCATCGGGGAAAGCATCATTTATGTCAAGCTCTTCTTTAGGCCTCCCTGCTTCCTCAAGCCTTGACAAGTGGTCTGCAACTTGATTTTGAGTACCTTTGCGATCTTTTACTTCAAAGTCAAATTCCTGTAACAAGAGAACCCACTGAATTAGTCGAGGCTTTGCATCTTTCTTTCCCATGAGGTATCGAAGAGCCGCATGATCCGTGTAGACCACCACCTTGGACCCCAACAAATAGGCCCGAAATTTTTCAAAAGCATACACAATGGCAAAAAACTCTTGCTCAGTGACAGTGTAATTCATTTGTGCCCCATTGAGAGTTTTACTTGCATAATAGACCGGATGAAGTATCTTGTTGTGACGTTGACCTAGCATTGCTCCAATAGCTACACCACTGGCGCCACACATGAGTTCAAAAGGAAGAGTCCAATCGGGAGTGACAATAATGGGTGTCGTGATAAGCCTCAAATTTAATTCCTCAAACGCTTTGAGGCACTTGTCATCAAACATGAATTTTGCATCCTTTTCAAGAAGCTTGCACATTAGGTGTGCAATTTTGGAAAAATCCTTGATGAATCTCCGATAGTATCCGGCGTGGCCCATAAAGCTTTTAAACACCTTTAACTGAATTTGGTGGAGGAAGTTTAGAAATGATTTCGATCTTTGCCCGATCAACTTCAATGCCATGTTTAGAAATCTTGTGCCCCAACACAATACCTTCATCCACCATGAAGTGGCATTTTTTCCAATTTAGCACAAGATTCGTTTCTTCGCATTTCTTGAGCACTTGTCTAAGATTTACAAGACAATGCTCAAAGGAATCACCAACAATAGAGAAGTCATCCATGAAAACCTCTAGAAAATCTTCCACCATATCGGAAAATATCGACATCATGCATCTTTGATAGGTCGCCGGAGCATTACACAACCCAAATGGCATCCGGCTAAAAGCAAATGTCCCATAAGGACAAGTGAAAGTTGTTTTCTCGTGATCTTCCAAAGCAATGTTGATTTGGTTGTAGCCAGAGTATCCGTCAAGAAAGCAATAGAAGGCTCTTCCCGCTTGCCGATCAAGTATTTGATCAATAAAAGGCATAGGGAAATGATCCTTGCAAGTTGCATTGTTGAGTTTCCGATAATCCATGCACACTCTCCACCCGTTCACCGTTCTAGTAGGGATGAGCTCATTTTTTTTCATTTTCAATCACGGTTATGCCCCCCTTCTTTGGCACACATTGTACTGGGCTCACCCAAGAACTATCGGCGATTGGGTAGACAACTCCGGCGTCTAACCACTTGATAATATCCTTTTTCACCACCTCTTGCATTGAAGGATTTAGTCGCCTTTGATGCTCCATGCTTGGCTTGGTGTCATTCTCCAATTGGATTTTGTGTTCACAAATACCCGCGGGAATGCCACGGATGTCGGCGATTGTCCACCCAATTGCTTGCATGTGCTCTCTTAGGACTTCCAATAATTGCTCTACCTGCACATCATTCAACAAAGAAGACAGAATTACGGGTAAAGTATCATTAGAGCCAAGAAATTTATACCTCAAATGCGAAGGGAGTGGTTTGAGCTCTAATTGTGGTGGCTCAATGATTGATGGCTTGGCGGGGGGAGTAGCTCTATTCTCTAAGTCAAGAGAGAGCTTTGCCGGCGTGTACGTATAGGATCCAAGACCCTCCAATGCATTCACCGATTCTATGTACCCATCCATGTTTTCCCCATCAAAATTTACTAGGATTGCCGCTAATGCCTCACCAAGGCATTGTTCTTCCATTTTCAATTCCACGGCATCCTCTACCTCATCAACCGCTTCTATCATTGAGATGCTCTCATATTCGTGGGGTAGCTTCATGCCCTTGCTAGCTTGAAAATTGACTTCTTCATCATTCACTTGGAACTTTATCTCATTTCTCTCAGAATCCATGAGTGCTCGGCCCGTAGCCAAGAATGGTCTTCCCAAAATGATAGGGACCTCTTTATCCACAACACAATCAAGAATCATAAAGTCCGCGGGTAAATGGAATTTCCCCACTTTCACTAGTACATCATCCACAATTCCGACCGGCCGCTTGATGGAACGATCGGCCATTTGAAATCTCATACTTATAGGTCTAGGCATACCCAATCCTGCTTGCTTAAAGATGGCTAGTGGCATCAAGTTGATGCTAGCTCCATTGTCACATAAGGCCATTGCAAATTCACGCGTCCCAATAGTACAAGGTATAGTAAAGGCCCCCGGAACCTCCTTCTTTTGAACCGGGGTTGTAGCAATGATAGAGCTTACCCTGTGAGTCATGCTTACCACCTCATGCTTTGAGGTCTTCTTTTTAGTGATCAAACCTTTCAAGTACTTAGCGAACCCTGGCATTTCTTGAAAAGCTTCTACAAAAGGTATGTTCACCGTCAATTGTTTGAGAATATCGTAGAACTTTTCAAGCTTGCTATCATCAATCTTCCTTGTTAGCCTTTGAGGGAATGGGGGAGGAGGTCTAGGAATAGGTGGAAGAGGTTTTGATGACTCGTTCCCCTTTTCCTTTTCCTCTTCTCGATCTTCTTGTTGTGCTCTAGCCTTTTCCGGAATTCTTTCAATTTCAACAACTTTTGGTTTGCCAACCACAACAACTTTTTGCTTTTCAACATCTATAACCTCTTATTCTTCACCCTCAACCGTTTGCTTGGTCTCCACATCTTCAACTATGTGTTCCTTCTCTCCAAGTAGCACTTTTCCACTCCTAGTGGTGATTGCCATGACATGAGAGGTTGGACCACTTCCACTACCTCTTGGGTTTGCAATCGTGTCACTAGGTAGTGTTCCCTTTTTCTTGGGGTTTTGTTCCTTGGAAAGATCTCTCATTTGCATTTCCAACTTTTGGATGGAAGCAGTATGAGAGCCAACGACCTCGGTCATGTTCCTCAATGAAGCATCAGACTTTTCTTGATTTTGTAGCACTCTCTCTAGCATAGCTTCCAATTTTGAATCACTTGAGGACCCTTGGTTCGAATGTTGTCCTTTTGGAGGAACATAAGGATTTTCACTCCGGTTAGAAAAATTGTTGTTGTTGTTTCCCCAATTTCTTTGTTGTGAACTACCTTGGTCATACCTCCAATGTTGGTTTTCTTGCCCTTGCGGGTTTGGCCTCCATTGGTTTTGTACTCCTTGACCTTGATAGTATTGCCTTTGATACCCTCCTCCTTGGGGGTTGTTGATGTAATTCGCCTCTTTAAAATCTTCATTCGAATTGGACGGCATGTCCTCGATAACATTGACTTTCTTTGTTTGATCTTGGTCAACACATTGACATTAGTGGCCAACCCCGCAATGATTTGGTCTCTCTCTTGGTTTTCCTTGATCAAATTTGTCAAAGAAGGAGACCCATAAGCTATTCCACCGGATGCATCCTCGGAATGCCATGCTTGATTATGTTTGGCCATCTTGTCGAGGATTTGAGTCACTTTAGCAAAAGACTTGTCCATAAAAGATCCATCCATCGCATTCTTTGCAATGGCTTGGTTCATGGGATCAAGACCCATGTAAAACTTCTCAAGCAAAATTGAGTCAGAGAATCCATGATTTAGCGACTTCGCCAAATATAGTTTAAAGCGATGCCACGCCTCATGTAAGTGCTCCCCTTGTTGTTGCTTAAAGAAAAAGATTTTATCTCTAAGCTCAGATTTCTTGCTTTGTGGGAACCATTTTGCTAGGAATGCCCGGACAAGTTCAGGCCATGATCGGATTGAATTTGGTGGCAAGTTTTGAAGCCACTTTCTAGCATCACCGGCCAAGGAGTACTTGAAAACTCTCAACCTTAAGGCATCTTCTGAGACATTGGTTTGTTTGTGCATAGCACACACTCCCAGAAAATTCCTCAAGTGTTGAGTTGGGTCGTCATCGGTGGAATTCCTAAAAAACCCTTCCGCTTTGAGCATGAGGATTAGAGCATGATCCACCTTAAACGTTGAGGCACCAGCAGCAGGGGGTACAATTGCATTTGTGTCATCGATATATTCATCGATATCCACAAAAGGATTCTTTTCCCCTTCGTCCTCGTAATCAGACATTGTAACCTATCACACCAAGCAAAACAAGCAAAGTGTAATGGAATAGAATTAGATATCAAGTAAAGTACACACTAAGTAATTTCAAAACCGTATTCCCCGGCAACGACGCCGAAATTTGATACGCTCAAATTACACTTTTACAATTAGTGTAAGGCGGTCGGTGTCAAATATAGTAACCCAGCTAGGTTGGGGTCGAATCCCACAGGGAATAGGTGTGAAATGATCACTTGAATTAGTGTGTTACCCGACTCAAATCTTAAATCTATTCTGTTAGAAGTGACATAGAAATGGTGTAAGAGTGATAGTATGAGTGAAGGTTGATTTAGAATATTTAACTAGTGAAAATGCTTAATGTAATAATCTATAGAATTGATTAAACCAAGGTTGTGTTCCCATAAATGTAGTGTAATGCCATCGGTGTTAATATGATATATTTCTAATGGTTGATTATTGATATGCAATTGATTTCTATGCAACTACCCAATATTTCCCAATACTTGGGTAGTAGTATTTCCTCTCTTACTTTTTCCCAAAAGTTTAAGAGTCAAAATGTATAACAATCAATAAATGCCAAATAAAACCCACTTATCCCTAAGCGGTTCTATTAAACGAGGTGTAAGGCCTCGAGTTTTTGTTCTTTACTTCTTCCAAAATCTAACCCACTTTCCCAAGTAAGGTAGGACTTTAATGGCTTTAATTAGTGTTTGCAACCACCAACAATAAATGAAGAATGAGAAGTGAAGAAATATCAACCAACCATTATGCATATATTCAATGTTAAACACCCATTTACATAACACCCATTTAGGATTCACAACCTTAGTATTTAAGTTTAGCCACACATGCTAAAATATAAAATATAAGGTGTAATAAATGTCTTAAATGCTTACAAAGTAAAAGATTCTTCAACCAAAAGCTTCCAAAAAGATGAAGTAATAAAGTCTTGGAGTGTAATATAAAGTCTGCACAAGATGACCTTACACAAAATTCTAAAAAGCTATTTATAGAGGGACCACGATCTGACAAAAAGCGGACAAGTTTGCCCTTCCAGGTCATATATGCGACCGCAGATCTGTCGCATAACAGGTCTGCGGTCCGCAATCTTGAGAGGCGGCATCGCGGATAGGAACCCTAGTTGTTCATGTGTTGATCGCGTCACCATTCTGCGGTCCGCATGTTGATTGTGTGGCCGCAGAAAGCACCACAGACTTGCCTCTTAGGTTTTCTTTGTGTTCATTATGCGGCAGAAGTGCGGACCGCATATTGAATGTGCGATCGCAAAAGACATCGTATTCTTGCCGTGCATTTCAGCTCCATTCACTATTTAGTTCTATGATTTGGTTGCTTATTTGCGGTCCGCACATGCTGTATGCGACCGCATATTGGTCCGCAGATTGGCTCTTTTGCACAACTTCCCTCTTTCTTATCTTTTTGCGTCCATTTTTGTGTCTTTGGTCTTTTCTTCCTCTTTATCTGTAAAACCACAAAATCACATAAGTATGGACTACATTTTGCAATGAAACAAGCTAATATAAGAGCAATTAGTATGTAAATGTGCCGAATCTCTCCAGCACATCATTAGGTATAGTGATTCATGTGTTATATGGAGTTGGAGACTAGGAGTTCTCGTGATTCGACTATGTAGTGGTTGTGGATCGTATGTATCGTCGCCATTTAGTGGTTATTGGAAATTGGAGGTCCGAGTGGATCTTTCTTTGCTTGGTATGTTAAATTTGGGTTATGATATTAGATTGCAAACTGGTTGTCTCAGTGTCGGGTTTTCTAGACTATTGTGCTATGGGCCATATCAAAAAATGACACATGTTGCATGGCAAGGTGCATTGTATTATATTCTAGTAGAGTGGTTGGTATTCCAAAGGCCAGCATACGGTTAGAAAGGATTGCTTTTCTTAATTGGGCCTTCGTGGCGGAGGTTAGTGCAGTGGTTTCTGCCATTGAGTCAGTTCCGGTATTGAGGGATATTCTCGGATATTTCTTATGGTTGGGCATGTCACTAGGTGAGATTATGGATTTTGGTATTTATTTGGTGCCAGGCACTGTATCGTACGGCTCTGGCAGGAGCTATAGTAGTGGGAGGAGCAGCTTCAGGCTTCTTGGTATTGAGTTTGTTGGTAGGACAATGTGGATATGCATTTAGCTTGATTTAGCTTGGTTAGTCCCGAGTTGTATTATTGAGGGGTAGGTTGATTTGATTATTCTTGAACTGTTTGGTGATTTAGGGAGATCCACCAGTTTCTTTCTGTGCTGTGAGGCGTTATGATTAGTTGGATATGGGCACGTGTGGTGCGGTTCTATTGAGGGTTCATAGAGGAAGTCGAGCGGGAAGAGTGATAGAGTGTTGCTCGGTATATGGAGTATTGGTTATGACCTTTCAGGGCAGATTCATATGTTCTATTCTATGATGTGAGACAAGGTCTCAACCTTGTGTTGTAATGGTATTCATGAGCTTGAGGTACAACTCTTTCATTTGAGTCATTTGTCATGATTTGAGTATGTTCAGACTACTTCTCATTGGTGCGTGTATTACGCAAGTTGTGGCTTAGGCCTGTATTGAGGTGTCATATCACCAGAGTGGTGTATTGGAGTCGAAGTGATCATTGGAGTCATTAATGAGTACGAACATATTTGATTTCAGCTTGATAGAATGGTAATATCGAGGTTTGGCTCGAAAATCAGTTATAGTATAAGTCAAAAAGGAAATGGATTCATGAATGGTTGATCTGAGAGATGGGTTCGGTTTATCTCGTGTTTCATTTGCCGTTGGCAGTATATGAAAGTGTTGGAAAAAAACTTTGGCTAATAAAAAGGTTTTTCTATCGGTATTTGGCTATTGTGGGCAATTGCTGTGAATAAAGGCCATCGTTTCGAGTGTTTGGGTTGTGTAGTATATCATATGGTCCCACCTAGAGTTACAAGTATGGTTTATTACAGTTGGTTCGGGTTTATTCTGAATATAGACGTGAGGTTTTGATCTGGTGTATGATTTCGGGAAGTGCAATATGGTTTATGGTTTAGATGGACTATGAAATTCTTGCTATATTGTATTATCGGACCTATGTGAGATAGGGTGACGTGGGATCACCCCGAGTATATACTTGGTAAGGTCATTTAGCTATTAGATTGCTTCTAGTACATCTTTGGGTACGCTCGAGGACGGGCATTTGTTTATGTTGTGGAGGATGTGACGACCCGACCCATCGTCTCATAGGTTATTGCTCTATTTTCCCCATTTATTACTTCCTCAAGTTTTTCTATCGGCATGTGGTGTGTTAGAGTTGATTCAGATTGATTTTGATAAAAAATGAGTCACTTAGTCTCTTTTAAGAAGGCTTAAGTTGAAAAAGTCACTCAAATGTTGACTTGTGAGTTGGAGGGCTTGGAATTGAATTCCGATGATTCGGTTAGTTTTGGGGGATAATTTAGGGCTTAGGAGCACAATCGAATGTAATTTTGGAGGTTCGGTGAAGAAGTAAGCCTATTTTGGCGAAGTTAGTATTTTCGCGATTTCCAGTTGATAGGTGAAAATTTTATCCGGGAGTCGAAAGGGAGTTCCGAGAGTTTCAGCAGCTTCGTTAGGTGATTTTGGACTTTATGCAAAATTTAAGGTCATACGAACAAGTTTTTATGTGTTTCGGCATCGGTTATGGAATTTGGAAATTTAATAAGTTCTTAGGCTTGAGTCCATGCATAATTGATGATTTTAATGATATGTGATGTGATTTGAGGCCTCGACTAAGTCTGTGATGTATTTTCAGACTTGTTGGTGCTTTTGGTTGAAGTCCCAAGGGTCTTGGGTGAGTTTTAAACGAGTACGGACACCCCAAAACTTGGAAAAATAGAGATGGCAGCAGTGGTGGCGCGGACCATGCTCCTTCTCGCGCTGGGTGCGCGGCCGCGCACGTAAAGAACCTGCAGGGTCACTGATCCTACTTCAGAAGCTCATAACGTTTGATCTACAAGGAATTTTAAGGTGATATAAAAATGAAAGTTGTATACCTTCGTGTCTAGTTTCCATAAAGCAAAAGAAATTGTAATTTGTACATCTGTAGAAAAAGTTATGGCCAAAATATTGAAGCCTTTCACTGCAATCAAATTCATGCGCGACCGCGGTCATTTTTGCGCGGACCGAACTTCCTGGGCATGGACCGCGGTCATTTTTGTGCGGTCACCGCAGTCGAAATCCGAGGGTTATTCTCTAAACACAAGGTTTTGGGTTTTATTTGATATTTCGACCTATAGAACTCGGATTTTGGCAAATATTTGAAGGTTTTTCAAGAAATTTATCGGGGTAAGCGAATCTAACTCAGATTTTGTTAGAGTGCATGGATATACCATTGAATTCATCATTTAGTTAGTTATTTTAGATAGAATTTGGGAAGAACTAGGACTTTAGTTTTGAGATTTTTAAATTGAGGATATGAGCGGTCAACTAGACTCCGATTCTTCTGAATTTGGTATGTATAGACTCGTGGCAAGATAAGGAACATTTTGATGCAAAAAAAATTCTGGATTTTGAGATGTGGGCCCGGGGTTCGGGTTTTGGTAACCTCGGGAATTATGCTCGAATTTGACTATTTTCGATTGGGTATTATTCCCTTAGCATATTGTGATGTATTCACTTTGAATTTGGGCAGATTCGTAGCACGGGGAGGCCAATTCGAGAGGCAAGGACATAGCGAGCTAGACTTTTAGTCGTCTTAAGGTGAGTAATACTTGTAAATAATATCCTGATGGTTTGAAATCTCGTATTTGCAAATCATAATATTGTATTGTGGTGACTTGCACGCCAGGTATGAGCGTGGGGTAGAGCACTATTGGGGATTGTGACTTGGTCCTTCCCGATTGTGGATTTTTACTTTGTAATTGATTGAAACTTGCTAGAGGCTATCTTGAATTGGACTGAATGTCATATTTTGGGCTTCGTGCCAGTTATATGAACCATGTAGGGGTTATTATCACTGTTTTCACGGCACTCAGCATATTAAATGATTTCAGTCCTGAGTTAAACATTGTTTTGAAATGTGCAGTCATATTGCTAAGGTTTGAAGCCTTAAATTGCATTTTTCTGATGTTTGAAGTTAAAAGCTATTACGTGACATTGCCCGACTGGCTCATTTGCATGTTCTAGACTGAGGATGGATCGGGCTGCACACTGCAGCGTTGCTATGATTATATTGCGCTTGGGCTGTAAGAGCCTCTCCAGAGTCTTTACACACCCCCAGTGAGCGCGGGTACCCAAATGGATCGGGTTGCGCGCCGTAGTGGTCATTTGCATTGCAATGCATTCATACATTGGTTCTTGTTTGGATTACGTGGCATGATATTTAGCACTCACATATCATTGGCATACATGCTATTACTTGCCTTGTTGACTAGATACAGTGGTGTTATTTATTAAAGGAGTGTGCCCGAGGGGCTGACTTATGCACGGACTTGCACTATCTGATATTCCATTCATATGCTTGACTGTTGGAAAAAGATATGTTCAAAAGAGGGTTTTAAACTGAGCCAGATATTTTCTAACGGATTTTCACGATTTTGTTGTTTTTTTTAAATGGTGGTACTGTCCTATATAGCATGGTGGAGTGCCGTGATTTCTTTCCTCTCTATTATTATTTACTCTTATTACCACTAAGTTGTAAGTACTCACTCTACTCCATGCACCCCGCGTGCAATTGCAGGTATTGTTCACCCGGTAGCGGGTTGTTAGTGGATTGAAGGTATTACTATTGTAGCTGAGCAAGGTGATCGCCAGCGTTCGCGGCACCAGACTTCGTCTTGAATTTCAAATTTCATTTTATACATGTATATGACCCTGTAGTTGTGTTCCTACTTCTTAGATGCTCGTGACTTGTGACACCCCGGTCGGGTTAAGTTGGGTTGTAGATATCAGTTGATATATTGTTAAGCTATATTATTCTATTTATTTATGTTTAATCACTATTAAAGATTAATTGTTAAAGAAATGAATTGGGTTAGTTGGCTAGCCTTGTCTTCACGAGGGGTGCCATCACGATCGGGTATGGAAATTGGATCGTGTCAATGTGCGCGCACAACTGTGGCCTCGGGCCCAAGTATACGTATACATAACTGCGGCCTCAAGACCAAAGAAGCATAAAGCATAAAGTGAAGCCTCAGGCCCAAATACAGGTGTTCAACATTAAGGAACTAAGAATCATACTGTAATACATGATAGCGAAATACTAAATTTTACTGAGTTCCATGATACCGGAATACTGGATCACACTTAGTTACATAATACTGAAATACTGAATCAGACTAGATTGAGACATGTATTCTTGAACTAATTATGAACACAGAATCAGCCTCACATACCTTAATTTCCCGCTATTGAACGTAATACAACATTCGCCAACCCTTTCCACTTTAATCTATATCAATACAATTCAAAGGGATTCGATACTAGCAATAATTCTCATATTTTGGTCACTTAAGCATTTTCTCAAACACTTGGTGACATAAATCTTCATAGTCCTTATTAATGGTGTCTCTACACTCAATAGCCTATTCTCTTGCTCCTAGATAAATTCTAAAGTCTCAAATTATTATAATCAACATCATTCTTTGTCACCCATATGGTAAACAATACTCTTAACCAAAATTCAACAATCAACACCCAAAACCTATAATCGTTCATGCTTTTCTATCAAACCCATCAACTAATATCTCATGAACTAGAGTTTATAATCATTAATCCAATAGTATAATCAATTAGAGGATGAAGACATTATCTTTTTGAAGTTCAATCCTCTTGAATTCGAGTTCTGGGGCTAGTCCTCTCAAAAATGATACCGCAATCAAATATATAATGATTTTGGAGGGTTTACCCATGTTAATAAGATATTAGGACATTGAAGTTAACTTAGAATCATCACTAGAACTTATATTGGGTGGTGGAAGAACCCTTAAAGATTTAGGTCTTTTTAGAGTTCCTCTTTCTAGAGCAAGTTTTTATATTTTGGGGCTGTGGGGGACGAAATATGGCTTTAAAAAAACCCTCCACGAGCGCACCCGCGCTCCTGGAGACCTGACCATGCTATTGAACGCACATAACCACAGCAACACTACCTCAAAAGAAGCTCAGTCACGCTGGGGCGCGTATATCGCATATTGTTCGGTAAAACGCGCATAACGTTTGCACATAGATCCGTTCAGGATCCATAATATATTGTTGGAAAGCTATTTCAAAGGTATACAACTTTCATGCCTTGAGCTTTCCTAATTTTCTTACTAATTTTCACTAAACCCTGTTGGAAGACAGACCGTTTGCAAACATAGCGATTTTTTCAAATCTTACGCACCTCACTTTCCATCTTGATTTTGAAATAACTATTTTACCGATAATCATCTCGATGGCACTTCACATGTCTAAAATATAGCCTTACTACCCCTTCAACACATTCATACCTAAGCCGAATTTACGGGGTGTTACATTAGGCTACTTAATGGGGCAGAATGACTATAAAAAATAATAGGTTAACTTGGGCTCAGTGAAACACATGAGCTAAAATATTTGTAGTCCAACCTATCAATCTCTGTGCGGGTTGTATGGGTTTAGGCTCAAATTGTCACCCATACACATCATAGGCAACTACAAAATTTAAGGTCTATAAGATCAAAATTTGAAATTTTAGCATTGAATTCACTATATTTTTAAAGTTATGAGTTCATATCTATTATCTATTGCTATTTTTAGTGATATTTTACATATAAGTTTATGATTTTTGTCAAAAGTACGAGTAAAAGATTCTATTAATGACTCTTCTCTCTTCCATTCTCAGTTAGGCCAACAACGAAGTTTCTCCGTATAACCTATAGGCTGGGGCGGATGCAAATAGTACTGCCAAATTCAACTAACCCAGTATTTTATATGCAAAGCATACATTTATATGTAAAAATTACTAAAATTGTAATGAGTAGTCGATATGAACCCATAATTTTAATATATATTGCGTTTAATGTTACAAAAATTGAATGTTGAACCCATAAAATTAAAATTTTAGATCTGCTTCTGCCTACGGGTCACGAGTTCGTGTCGTATAAACAGTCATTCATACTTGCATTAGAGTAGACTGTATACATTATATCTTTAGAGTGCGGCTGTTCCTCAAATCTTATATGAAAACGAAATATTTTGTTCTTCAATATGATGGTTTCTAGGAGGAGATGACACCAAACTAGTAGAACAAGATAAGCCTGGATCAAGAGCAGGCCAGTAGCTAAGCTGACAAAAACTTTAAATTCATCTAACCTTGAAAAAAGTGTCCTTCCTTTTCATCATCATCATCTATCTTGTGCCCCCTTTGGCTTTAACCACAAAGCTATAGGACCACACTCAAAATTGTACCATACACTATGTGTGCAGACTGTTGAAATCTACTCCATAAACAAGAATGCTTCTCCTGCTAAACACCACAAATGCACTGCCACATCCTAACTAACAAACAGCCTCTTGTTTTCCTCATCCGGAGATTCGACTAAATTCGAGTAAAATCTCACATTAGAATATAAAATGCTCCGTAATAAAGGCAATTTTATATCTACGACCTCTGATTAAGAATGAAAAACATACTTATCGATACTCTACCATAATCTTTATTGATATTTATAAGGTACGCCGAGCTATAACCTCTTCCTCATCACCCCAACTCTCCAAAAACCCCCCTCTATTTTGTTTCTCTAACATTAAGTATTCAGAAACTTACTGGCCCATTAGTCCGAGTTCGAATTGTGTATGTTTATTAAGGGAGTATAAGTGTTTTCTACCAATAAGTTATTTATTCTCAAGTCAGTAAGTAACAATAATAACAACAATAATAATAAATCCAATATAATCCCATATATAATATTTATGACGGATAATATATACGTAAACTTTACATGTACATTATGGAAATAACAGGGGCGGTCGAAGGGTAAGGCTAGTGAAGTCATTGCAGTAGGCCCCCAATTACTAATGGCCTCAAAAAGTATTATACTCTATGATTATATATAACATATAATTTTTATAATAATTATTAAAAAGATGTTTCAAAGTTCAATATTTTTAAATTTGGTTTCAGTTGTACAGATAGAGTCATGAGTGAGTCAATAACGGTAAAAATAATTCTCTCATTAGCTAAGTATACTTTTAACAACTTCAATTCTAATTTTTCATCCTCTATGTACATTCATTTTTTTAATGTTTTCTGACGTCTTGACCTTTAATTTTGATTCAGCCTTTCAAATTAGCTATTTTCTTTTGTTATATTTTTTATCCATAGGGAAAAAAATAAGTACTTCCGTGTCTCATTATTGTATTAAGTTTATCAAATATATTTATGAGGCCTCTTACTATAGTTTGACTTTAGGTTTCCAATTGAAACAAGACTGCAAAGTAACCACAAGCAAAAGATAGTTAAAAATTTTAATGCTGACTACGCCAAAAGTAGAGTTAACAGTTTTTTGACTCATTCATTTCTTTAACAGAAAAGTGAAGTTCGAACTTTTTGGAGCTTTATTTGGTCTACTTTAATTTGCTAACTAGAAAGTAAAAAAAAAAAAAAAAAAAACTATAGTTGCTAGAGTTAGAAAAATGAACAGGTACTAGTTACCTTTAATGTCTTGGTATTACATTCAACCAAAATTTACTTTATATATAAAATATCACTACTAATATATCATTATTTATTAAAAACTTATAGATATATTCATAAAATTTTTGCTAAAGATTACGGGTATTGTCTACTCCGCCACTACCATTACAGTCAGAGTAAATAAAATTCAACTAATATTATAAAAGTTGTGAAAGTATTATATATTGTCAATTGCTCCTTGAAATTTAGTCTTCATTATTTATTTCTAAATTTCTTATAATTCACATATTATGCCAATGAAGGTGAGCATTGAAGCAATGATAAAATTATTTTCGTGTGATTTATAGGTTACAAATTCGAACTTGAAAGCATAAACTAATGCTTGCATTAGAATAAATTGTCTATATCACACCTTTATGGGAAAGACTTTTTGTGACGACCCGACCCGTCGTCTCAGGTATTACCGCCCTGATTCTCACTTGTTGTATTGCTTTATGTTTCATTATCGGTATTGGGTGCGATAGAATTTATTTGGAGTAATTGTTGTAATAAATGAGACACTTAGTCTCTTTTAAGAAGACTTAAGTTGGAAAAGTCAACTAGATATTGACTTGTGAGTTAGAGGGCTCGGAATTGTATTCTGATAATTCGGTTAGCTCTGGGTGATTATTTAAAGCTTAGGAGCGCAATCGGAAGTAATTTTGGAGGTCCGGTGAAGAAGTTAGCCTAATTTGGCGAAATTAGTATTTTAGCGGATTCCGGTTGATAGGTGACATTTTGATCTGCAGTAGATCCATTAGGTGATTTTGGATATGTGCACAAAATTTCAGGTCATTTGGACATCGTTTGGTTGGGTTTCGGATCGTATGTGAGTTTTGGAAGAATTCGATAAACTAGGCTTGAATCCGATATATTTTAATGGTTTTAGAATTGTTTGACATGTTTTGATAATTGAAGTAAGTTTACATGATGTTTTAGGAGTTGTTGGTATTTCTGATTGAGGTCCCGGGGGCCTCGGGGTGATTTCGCATGGTTAACGAGAACTTTTGAAGTTGAAAAATTTCATAATTGACGAAATTGTAAATAAGTGTGCACAAGACCTCACTTTGAACGATCATATCTCCTGTTATATAAGGAGTTGTGTGAGGATCAACCTATCAAATTAAAGGCCTTTGAGTCTAATTTCCAATGCAACAGACCGTTCATCATTTGGAGGTGTATACAGAACGTTATGATCATTTTACTCGTAAGGTATCACATGCGCGAAAACGTGCGCGAACTTTACTTCGTGCATACTTTGCGAGTCTGAGGCAGTATACTCAGCAAAACACGCGAAGTAACGTGCAAAGACTGTGCATTTCGCGTGTCTGTAGGATTTTTAAGTGTTTTAAGGACCGGGAATAAGAGAAATGGAGTCATTTCTCAAGCCTAGGGTTCTCCCAACACCCCTAATTCGACCAAGGCACCCTATTGCACTCCTAAGATAAGATTTTTGGAGTATTTTGAGTTTATTACTACTCTTAAACACTTTTATTAACATGGGTTGATCTTGGAAATCCTTAGATTTCACTCAAATCCCGAAATTGGTCCAAGAACACTACAAATTGGATTCTCAAGATTCTTACTACAAGAAGTATATCTATCATCTCTAGCTACTATACAATGATTATTTTTGTATGATATATATAAATTTGAACACATGTGAGGATGATGGAAAATCATAAGTGCCTAACCTAGGTTGTGTTGGTTGTAGAGATTGTGAAAGGGTTTAATTAGGGAGGTTGATGATTGGGTATGAATGAATGGTCGTACATATGTTGTTGGAAGTTATAAATTGGTTAGGAAATAATGTTGGAGTGAATTTGTTGGTTAATGGTGCTAGTTGGATAAACCAATACTAAAGTTATGAGGTGTAAATATTTATGCCTACAAGATGTTTGGTAATATACCTCAATGGCATAATTTATGAGATAATACTAATATTGGCCTTATTGAATGTTGTATTGTAGATTAAAGTTACATAAATGCATTGGATCATTGTAGTATCATTAAGGGGTGAATTTTAGATATTTATGGTTAAAACCCCATCTTTTAGAAATCGAGCTTCATCGATGTTTGTATGAATTTGGATAGATTGGATGCGCGACGAGGCCGGTTTGAGGAGCAAAGGCATCGCGGGCTAGAATTCTCGTCGTAACGGTGTAAAATCGAGTATAGTTTTTCTATATACTATTTTGTATGCCGTGTTTCCTGTTTTCTAAGGAAAGTTTGTATTAATGTGTGGGATTGATAATTCCATCTAGGGTTCATTTTCTTTTGTATTGCATTCGAATTGGTAGCCTATTGGCACATTGGGGCATCATATGCGATTTATAATTATGTCTAGAGTGGCTTATTGCCCGGACAGTTCGTACTAGGAAAGATGAGATCATTGAAGTTGAGATCAGGGCAATCTGAGTATGTGAATTAAAATTATAGAGCTAAGACCATCGTTTGGCTCAGAATGAGGTGATAGTTCTTGTCAAGAGTATAGAACTAATGACTTGCTCTTTCGGCAGTGGATATAAATGTGTTCAGGTCTCATCTGTCGTGTCAGCAATATACGAATTTGAACAAGATTTGTGTATGTCATGTAGAGCATGGGATGTGTAGTGATTCTTCTTAAGTGATTGGATAAATGATCTTTGGATGATTAGGGGAAAAAGGATATTGCTATGTGGAAGTCATTTGGTGGGAGTATATGTCCTAGAAAAGATAATGTGATTAAACTGGTATCAGGTATGATGATTGTGCGCTGTATGTAGTTGGAGACTAGAGTTCTCATATTCTAGCTGAATGGTTGTGTTCCACAACCAGCGGATGGCTGGGAAGGGTTTCTTTTTCTTAAGTTAGCCTTTGCGAGGATGTCATTATAGCGATTTCTACCGTTGAGTCGGTTCCGGTATTGGGGGACTTTTCAGAGGTGTTCCTTGTGACCAGACGAAATTATGGATTTTGGTATTTATCTAGTACCGGACACCGTATCGCATAACTCTTCCCTAAGTTATAGTTGTGGAAGAAACAGTTTCAGGTTCCCTAGCATTGAGTTTGTTGATAAGCCGATTGGCTATGTATTTAGCTTGAGTTAGCTTGGTTAGCCCTGAGTTGTACTGTTGAGGGATAAGTTGATTCGATTGATTCTAGACTTGTTAATGATTTGGGGAGAGCTATGAGTTGCTTTTCTATACTGTGAGATGCCATAAATGGTTGGATATAGGTACATGTGGTACGGTTCTATAGAGGATACGTGGAGAAACTCGAGCGGGAAGAGTAGTTGAATGTCGCTCGATGATGGAGAATTAATTATGACCTTTTAGGGTAGATTGATGTGTTTTATTCTATGATGTAAGACACGATCTCAGCTTTGTGATATAATGGTATTGATGAGTTTAAGGTACCGCTCTTCCGTTTGAGTCATGTGTCCCGATTTGAGTATGTTCAGACTATTCCTTATTGGTGTGAGGATTATGCAAGTTGTGGCTTAGTTCTGTGATAACGTGCCATACCACCAGAGTGGTGCGTTGAATTCAAGATAATTGTTGGAGTCATTAATGAATGCAAACATATGTGATTTTGATTGACTAGAGAGTTTAAATTGAGGGTTGGCTTGAAAATCGGTTGTGGCATTAGTCAACAGGGAAATAGCCTTATGTATAGGTGACATGAGGAACGGAAATGCTTATCGCGTGTTTTATTTACCATTGGCAGTATATGAAAGTGTTAGAATGAGACTTTAGCTAATAAAAGGGTTTATATCGATTTTTGGTTGTCTTGGGCAGCTGTTGTGAATGGAAGTTATTGCTGCATATGTTTAAGTTATGTGGTATATCAAAGATTGCGGCCGAGGTTGCAGGTATGGGTTAATACAGTTGTTTCGAGTTTATTTTGAGTAAAAATGCGAGGTTCTGATCTTCTGTAAGATTTCAGAAGGTGAAATGTAGTTATGGTTTATGGATTAGACGGGTTGTGAAGTTTCAGCTAAGTTGTGTTGTTGAAATTATATGAGATAGGGTGACATGGGATCATCGCGGGTATATGCTTGGTAAAGTTATTCAACTATTGGTGAGCTTCTAGAACAACTCTGGTCCGCTCGAGGATGAGCGTTTGTTTAAGTTGGGAAGAATGTGACGACCCGACCCATTGTCTCAAGTATTATCGCCCCGATTCCCACTTATTATATTGCTTTATGTTTCATTATCGGTATTGGGTGCGATAGAATTTAATTGGAGTAATTGTGGTAAGAAATGAGACACTTAGTCTCTTTTAAGAAGACTTAAGTTGGAAATGTCAACTAGATATTGTCTTGGGAGTTAGAGGGCTCGGAATTGTATTTTGATAATTTGGTTAGCTTCGGGTGATGATTTAAATCTTAGGAGCATAATCGGAAGTAATTTTGGAGGTCCGGTGAAGAAGTTAACCTAAATCGGCGAAATTAGTATTTTGGCGGATTCTAGTTGATAGGTGACATTTTGATCAGGGAGTCGGAATGGAATTTCGAGAGTTGCAGTAGATCCGTTAGCTTATTTTGGATATGTCCGCAAAATTTTAGATCATTTGGACATTGTTTGGTTGGTTTCAGATCGTATGTGAGTTTTGGAAGAATTCGATAAACTAGGCTTGAATAGGATGTGTTTTAATGGTTTTAGCATTATTTGACATGTTTTGATAAAAAAGTTTATATGATTTTTTATGAGGTGTTGGTAATTTTGATTGAGGTCCCGAGGGCCTCGAGGTGATTACGGATGGTTAACGGGAACTTTTGAAGTTGGAAAATTTCATAATAAACGAAATGCAAATGAGTGTGCACAAGACCTCACTTTGAACGATCATATCTCCAGTTATATAAGGATTTGTGTGAGGATCAAACAATCAAATTAAAGCCCTTTGATTATAGTTTCAACACAACAAACCGTTCGTCATTTGGAGGTGTATACAGAAAGTTATGATCATTTTACTCGTGTCACATGCGCGAAAATGTGAGTGAACTTTACTTCGTGCATTTTAGGCATTATACTCAGCAACACGAGCAAAGTAACGTGCGAAGAATATGCGTTTCGCACGTCTGGAGGATTTTTAAGTGTCTTTAGGACCGGAAATAAGTGAAATTGAGTCATTTCTCAAGCCTAGGGTTCTCCCAACACCCCCAATTCGACCAAGTCACCCTATTGCACTCCTAAGGTAAGATTTTTGGAGTACTTTGAGTTGATTACTACTCCTAAATACTTTTATTAACATTGGTTGATCTTGGAAATCCTTAGATTTCACTCAAATCCCGAAATTGGTCTAAGAACACTACAAATTGGATTCTCAAGATTCTTACTACAAGAGGTATATTTATCATCTCTAACTACTCTTTGGTGATTATATATCTATGATATATATACATTTGAACTCAGGTGAGGATGATGGAAAACTATAAGTGCCTAACCTAGGTTGTGTTGGTTGTAGAGATTGTAAAATGGTTTAATTAAGGAGGTTGATGGTTGGGTATGAATGAATGGTCGTACATATGTTGTTGTAAGTTATAAATTGGTTAGTAAATGATGTTGGAGTGAAATTGTTGGTTAATGGTGCTTGTTGGATAAACCAATAATATAGTTATGAGGTGTAAATATTTTTGCCTACAAGATATTTGGTAATATGCCTCAATGGCATAATTTATGGGATCTAGTACTAATATTGGCCCTATTGAATATTGTATTGTAGATTAAAGTTACATAAATGCATTAGATCCTTGTAGTATCATTCAGGGGCGAATTTCAGATATTTATGGTTAAAACCCAATCTTTTAAAAATTGAGCTTCATCGATGTTTGTATGAATTTGGATAGATTGGACGCGCGAGGAGGCCTGTTTGAGGAGCAAAGGCATCACGGGCTAGAATTCTCGCCGCAACAATGTAAAATCGAGTATAGTTTTTCTATATACTATTTTGTATGCCTTGTTTCCTGTTTTCTTAGGAAAGTCTGTATTAATGCATAAGATTGATAAATCCTTCTAGGGTTCATTTTCTTTTGTACTGCGTTTGAATTGGTATCCTATTGGAATATTGGGGCATCATATGTGATTTATAATTGTGTCTGGAGTGGCTTATTGCCCTTACAGTTTGTACTAGGAAAGATGAGATCATTGAAGTTAAGATCTGTGAAATCTGAGTATGTGAATTGAATTATAGAGCTAAGACCGTTGTTTGGCTCAGAATGAGGTGATAGTTCTTGTCAAGAGTATAGTACTAATGACTTGCTGTTTTGGTAGTGGATATGAATGTGTTCAGGTCTCATCCGTCGTGCCAGCATTGTAAGAATTTGAACAAGATCTGTGCATGTCATGCATAGCATAAGATGTGTAGTGATTCTTCTTAAGTGATTGAATAAATGATCTTCGGATGATTAGGGGGAAAAGTATATTGCTATGTGGAAGTGATTTGGTGGGAGTATATGTCCCAGAAAAAGATAATGTGATTAAACTGGGATCAGGTATGATGATTGTGCGCTGCATGGAGTTGGAGACTAGAGTTCTCATATTCTAGCTGAATGGTTGTGTTCTACATACCAGCGGACAGTTGGGAAGGGTTTCTTTTTCTTAAGTTGGCCTTTACGAGGAAGTCAGTGTAGCGGTTTCTACCATTGAGTCGGTTCCGGTATTAGGAAACTTTCCAGATATGTTCCTTATGGCCGGACATGTCACCGGATGAAATTATGGATTTTGGTATTTATCTAGTGCCGGACACCGTATCATATAACTCTGCCTTGAGTTATAGTAGTGGAAGAAACAGTTTCAGGCTCCCTGGCATTGAGTTTGTTGATAAGCCGATTGGCTATGTATTTAGCTTGAGTTAGCTTGGTTATCCCTAAGTTGTACTATTGAGGGATAATTTGATTCGATTGCTTCTACACTTGTTAATGATTTGGGGAGAGCTATGAGTTGCTTTTCTGTACTGTGAAATGCCATAAATGGTTGGATATAGGTACATGGGGTACGGTTCTATAGGATTCGTGCAGAAACTCGAGCGGGAAGAATAGTTGAATGTCGCTCGATGGCGGAGAATTAATTATAACCTTTCGGGGTAGATTGATGTGTTCTATTCTATGATGTGAGACACAGTCTCAGCTTTGTGATGTAATGGTATTGATGAGTTTAAGGTACAACTCTTCCGTTTGAGTAATGTGTCCCGATTTGAGTATGTTTAGACTATTCCTTATTGGTGTGAGGATTATACAAGTTGTGGCTTAGTTATGTGATAAAAATCCATATCACCAGAGTGGTGCGTTGAATTTGAGATAATTTTTGGAGTAATTAATGAATGCAAACATATGTGATTTTGATTAACTAGAGAGTTTAAATTGAGGGTTGGCTCGAAAATCGGTTGTGGTATTAGTCAACAGGGAAATAGACTTATGTATAGGTGACCTGAGGAATGGAAATGGTTATCACGTGTTTTATTTACCGTTGGCAGTATATGAAAGTGTTTGAATAAGATTTTATCTAATAAAAGGGTTTATATCGATATTTGGTTGTCGAGGGCAGCTGTTGTGAATGGAAGTTATTGTTGCATGTGTTTAAGTTATGTGGTATATCAAAGATTGCTGCCGAGGTTGAAGGTATGGGTTAATACAGTTGGTTCGAGTTTATTTTGAGTAAAACTGCGAGGTTCTGATCTTGTGTTAGATTTCAGAAGGTGAAATGTAGTTCTATGGTTTATGGATTAGACAAATTGTGAAGTTCCAGCTAATTAGTATTGTCGGAACTATATGAGATAGGGTGACGTGGGATCACCGCGGGTATATGCTTGGTAAAGTTATTCAACTATTGGTGAGGTTCTAGAACAACTCCGGGTCCACTCGAGAATGAGCATTTGTTTAAGTTTGGGAGAATGTGACGACCCGACCCGTCGTCTCAGGTATTATTGCACCGATTACCACTTATTGTATTGCTTTATGTTTCATTATCGGTATTGGGTGTGATAGAATTTAATTGGAGTAATTGTGGTAAGAAATGAGACACTTAGTCTCTTTTAAGAAGACTTAAGTTGGTAAAGTTAACTAGATTTTGACTTGTGAGTTAGAGGGCTCGGAATTGTATTTCGATAATTTAGTTAGCTACGAGTGATGATTTAAGGCTTAGGAGCGCAATCGGAAGTAATTTTGGAGGTCCGGCGAAGAAGTTAGCCTAATTTGGCTAAATTAGTATTTTGGCGGATTCCGGTTGATAGGTGACATTTTGATCCGGGAGTCGGAATGGAATTTTGAGAGTTGTAGTAGATCTGTTAGGTGATTTTGGATATGTTCGCAAAATTTCAGGTCATTTGTACATCGTTTGGTTGGGTTTCGAATCATATGTGAATTTTGGGAGAATTCGATAAACTAGGCTTGAATCCGATGTGTTTTAATGGTTGTAACATTATTTGACAAGTTTTGATGATTGAAACAAGTGTATATGATGTTTTAGGAGGTGTTGGTATTTTGATTGAGGTTTCGGGGCGCTCGGGGTGATTTTGGATGGTTAACGGAAACTTTTGAAGTTGGAAAATTACATAATAGACAAAAATGTAAATAAGTGTTCACAAGACCTCACTTTGGACGATCATATCTCCCGTTATATAAGGATATGAGTGAGGATCAACCTATCAAATTAAATCCATTTAAGTCTAGTTCCTACGCAACGAACCGTTCGTCATTTGGAGGTGTATACAGAAAGTTATGATCATTTTACTCGTAAGGTGTTACATGCGCGAACTTTACTTCGTGCGTACTTCGCGCGTCTGAGGTAGTATACTCAGCGAAACGCGCGAAGTAACACATGAAGACTGTGCGTTTCGCGCGTCTGGAGGATTTTTAAGTGTCTTAAGGACCGGAAATAAGAGAAATGGAGTCATTTCTCAAGCCTAGGGTTCTCCCAACACCCCCAATTCGACCAAGGAACCCTATTGCACTCCTAAGGTAAGATTTTGGAGTATTTTGAGTTGATTACTACTCCTAAACACTTTTATTAACATGGGTTGATCTTGAAAATCCTTAGATTTACTCAAATCCCGAAATTGGTCCAAGAACACTACAAATTTGATTCTCAAGAGTCTTAGTACAAGAGGTATATCTATCATCTCTAACTACTCTATGGTGATTATTTATATATGATATATATACATTTAAACTCATGTGAGAATGATGGAATACCATAAGTGCCTAACCTAGGTTGTGTTGGTTGTAGAGATTGTGAAAAGGTTTAATTAAGGAGGTTGATGGTTGGGTATGAATGAATGGTCGTACATATGTTGTTGAAAGTTATAAATTGGTTAGGAAATGATGTTGGAGTGAATTTGTTGGTTAATAGTGTTAGTTAGATAAACCAATACTATAGTTATGAGGTTTAAATATTTATGCCTACAAGATGTTTGGTAATATGCCTCAATGACATAATTTATGGGATCTAGCTACTAATATTGGCCCTATTGAATGTTGTATTGTAGATTAAAGTTAAATAAATGCATTGGATCATTGCAGTATCATTAAGGGGCGAATTACAGATATTTATGGTTAAAACCCCGTATTTTAGAAATCGAGCTTCATCGATGTTTGTATGAATTTGGATAGATTGGACGCGCGAGGAGACCGGTTTGAGGAGCAAAGGCGTTGCGGGCTAGAATTCTCGCCGGTTCGAGATAGGTAATACTTGTTAATGGTGTCCTGAGGGTTTGAAACCCCGGACTCTCACATAATAGTGCTTTATTGAGGAGACTTGCATGCCGGATAACAGGCGTGGGGTAGAGTACCATTGGGGATCGTGACTTGGTCCGTCCCGCTTAATAAAATCATTACTAAATTATTTGATTTAAATTGATATCTGTTAAAGGTGTTAACTATTGGACTGAAGGTCATGTTTTGGGCTTCGTACCGAATATTTGAATCCTTTAGGGATTAAGTCACTGTTTTTGCATTACTGAGAATGCTTTTGTCTCGAATTAAGGTTTAAAAATATTGTTTTGTAAACTCAGCCATCTTTCTAAGATTTTAAAACTTAATAGATATTTTAGCTGAGAACTGCTATGTGATTAATGCCCAAGGGGCTTATGTGCATTCATGAATATGCATGGATTGGGCTGCATGCCGCAGCGGGAGTGATATTGATATTGCGATTGGGCTGTAGGAACCCCTCCGGAGTCTGAACCCCCACAGTGAGCGCCGGGTGCCCAAACGGATCGGGCTACACGCCATAGTGCTTATGTGCATTGCATTTCATTCATGCATTGGTTGTTGTTTGTACTACGTGGCATGACATTTAGCACTCATATATATTATTAGCATGCATGTATTACTTGCCTTGTTTACCAGACACTCTGGTATAAATCGTTAAACGAGTGCTGAGCCCGAGGGACTGATTTGTGTGCAGACTTGCACTTCTTGATGTTATTGTCACATGCTTAACTGGTAAAAAGGAAAGAAAGATATGTTTTCAAAAAGGAATTTTCAAACTGAGCTAGATGTTTTATAAAAGGTTTTCATTAAAATATTGTTGTCTAATATGTGTGGTACTGTATTGTATAGCATGAGGTAGTGCTCTTACGTGGTTCCTTCTTCTCAGCATTATTTACTTTTATTACTGCTGAGTTGGAAGTACTCACTTTACTCCCTGCACCATGTGTGCAGATACAGGTATTTTGGGAGCTTAGCGGAGCTCGTCGCTGATCTATGGTTTTATTGGAGTTGTCGAGGTAGCTGCCTGACGTCCGCATTACCCGATTCCTTCCCTATTTCTTTATCACTTTCCGCAGATTTGATCATTTGTATTATTTGAATTTTATTACTATATATTGTTAGAGACTCTAGACTCATGACACACAGATCTTTGGGTAGCTATTCATTATGATTCTATTTAAATAATATTCAAATAATTGATTTTGAGCTTCACACTCGGGTTGAGTGAGTAAATGGTCGGGCTTGCCTAGCAATTGTGTTGGGCGCCATCACGATAGGGTTTGGGATCGTGACACTTTTTCCCGGATCCAGCATAAATACGACATATTTTGTATGTCGGATTGTCCTTTTACACGTTTTAAGCCTCTAGTTGTGCTTCACTCAAAAATTGAAAACCATAAGATTTGAATGAAGACTAATTAAGTAAACAGAATGGAATTTTGTCTATATAGAACAGAGGGTCAAATATGTACATTCATTCATTCATATGTTAAAAGACAAAAGCAAAATGCGGGGAATACATATCAAGAAAGAACCCAAAGGTAAAAGGTTGATTACTGTTGACAATGTCATCTTTTTCTAAAATCCATATTCCTTTTTCAGGGGCAAAAGTTCAATAGTAAAATAACCATAAATAGTTCAACTAAATAACTTCTCCAAATCCCATCATCATTCAAAGATGACATAGAATGAGAATTCTGAATCACATTCCCATTTACCAACTTGGACTTTGCAAGATTAGTCCCTTTTACAAAATTGACCTCTTGCTCACATGGTTTTACCCCAAATGGAACATATCTTGTTGACATCAAACTAAAAGGGTAACAAAGATTTGGATTTCCCCATGCACCAAATCTCCTTCCCATTTTCCCATAAAATAACTCAGAGAATTGAAGATCACCTGTCAAATTATTACCATATAAGTAAATAGCACTTACATTGGCCAGATTTGCAAGACTTTTTGGCACATTCCCTTTAAGCTTATTATCATTAAGACCCAAAAATCTTAGCCTTTTTAGGTCTGCTATAGACTCTGGAATTCCACCTGTCAAATTCATATTGGACAGATCCAAAACTGTTAACTTTCTCAGGTTATACCAATCAAGAATCTCCAAATTTCCACCTATTGGATTTTTTGACAAGACTAACTCTTCCAAATATGTCATTTCTTGAAATGACTTAGTCAATCCACCTGATAAATTGTTGTTACTAAGGTCCAAAAGTGTCAAATTCTTCAATTTTGCAACCTCTTCTGGTATTTTACCTTGTAATTTATTGTTACTCAAATCAAGCTTCAAAAGTGAAACCAACCCTCCAAATAATGTTGTAGGTAAAAAACCAGATAGTGAATTTCTACTTAAATCACATATCAAAAGTTGACTGAACCCTCCAAAACTATCTGGGATTTTACCATTTACCTTATTTCCAGCAATAACTAACCTTCTCAAATTTACTAAATTCCCAAGATTTGTTGGCAATTCACCAGATAATCCATTTTCTACTAGTACTAAAGATTGGAGCTTCTTTAACCTTCCAAATGTTGTTGGAATTTGACCAAGTAGACCAGGATTTGACCGAAATTCGAGTGACTCTAAGGTATTAGCAAGAAATTCCCAGCTCTCTGTAGGGATTGAAATCGGATGGTGGTGTTGCGAAACGAAACAATTGAAGAATGAAAGGGATTTGAGGTGCTTTAGTGTAAATAAATTGGGACTAAATTCCACATTTGGTGCACAATTAAGGGAATTATCATGTATAGGTCCAATGTTTAAGTCTGTAACATACCAAAAACCATCAAACAAGTCACATGATACACCCTGCAAAGAAAAATGAAAACAAAAATCAGAAACAATTTGAAGCTAAAGAATTTTCCTTTGGAGATATTTGAACTTAGATTACTATATCAACAAAGGGAAGGGCAGCTCGGTGCACTAAGTTTCTGCTATGCATAGGCTCCGGAAAAGGGCCGGACCATAAGGGTCTATTGTGCCCTGTCTTACCTTTCGTTTCTGCAAGAGGTTGTTTCCACGGTTTGAACTCGCGTACTCCTGGTCAGATGGCAGCAACTTTACCAGTTACGCCATCAGGAGAGAGAGAAAAAATAATAATAAGCTCTGTCCAGCCCAGTATTATATTTGGATTTTCAAACATATTCTTTCTCTGTTGGTCTGACAAAATGCTAAAACAAAACAAGGCAAGAATGTACTGGTCATTATTGAAGTTGGTTTATAAAAAAAAATTCATGGCCCTCATTCCAGTTACAATTATTCTGAAACATAATGATTAAGAGAACGACTTAATCCAGTTTCTTGAGTATCTATCATATGGTAATTTCAGAAAAAAAGATTCACTTCATGCTTTTAAACAATAGTTACAATCACAAGTCATTTCTAGTCATGTATACCACCCAAAAAAAACTTAGTTTCCTTTCCTCTTTAGTTATATTAGGAGCTTCACATTAGAAAAGATAGAACCTTATGAACAAAATTCTTTTTCTTTTTCTTGACTTTTCATATACTATAAAGAGTTCAATAACATGGCAGCTAAGACACAAAAAGTTAGGTTCTTTTTGCCTTTTCCTCTTTATGTTATTTACCCTTTTTAGGAGACTTGAAATAACGATAAAATTGTATGTGTAACCTATATGTCACGTGTTCGAACCGTAAAAATGGCCACTGATACTTGCATTAGAGTAGGCTGCCTACGTTACGCCCTTCCCCGAACCCTGCGTGAATGTGAGATGGATCACGCACGGTACTGCCGCTACCCCTTTTGCAAAGAGAAGCCATAGGCAGAAAGTAACCCCAAAAAAATCTTAATATTATATGTTTTTAGCAAATAAGAAGAGGAAAAACCTGTATAGGAGTCCAACCACAAGGATCTGGATAAAGATCTGAACCATTCCACCATTTACCAACAAAACCTTGAATAGCAGAATAAAGAGCATTTATCTCATTTTTCTCCATTGGAGTAGCCATATTTTCACTATCACCATTGCACCAAACACCAAAATGAAGCAGCAGCAACAAACCAAACACAAACAAACTCAAATTCTTGAAACTCCTCATCACTCTTTTGAACCAAGAATTCTTGAAAATGAGTTAACAAAAATCTTGAAAGTAAAAGAGGCAACTTTGTCAAGAACCTTTGTAGTCCATGCAAGAAAGTACTTAATTAATATAACTATGAAGTGATATTAAAATGATGGGATTTTCATTGAAAGTTGTTGTACTTTTTAAGAGAGTGAAAATTTAAAGGAATTGAATCAATCAAACAAGGAAATGGAGGGAACAAAGAAATAAAGTAAGAAGATAGTTCTTAAAAATGTTTATAGAAAGCTAAGGTAGAAAAAAGAAGAGTAGAGTGGCAGAGAAAGACAGAAAAGAGCAGAGGACATAACACATAAGTCTAGGATGTCTTTGCAACTAAAAGCTATCGAGAGAGCACAGTTCTCAATGTTTAACTATAAAGCAATTATGGTAATGTCAATAATAAGAGCTGAACAGAACAGCTGTTAAGGTTTTAAAGCTTTGAGATACAATGAAATCAGTTTGGCTGTTGTATTTTCACTAACAGCTAGTATAAAAAGTTGCTTGTTCCCCGAATTAGTTATGCTGGGATTGTAACATAGAAATTGCAACGATATAATTGTTGTTGCTAGATTACAATAATATATCTAATATTATTTGATAAGTGGAGTCTAGGAAGGATGAGGCATAGGCAGAGACCTTGCTTCCACCTTGTGCGTGGCAAAGAGACCGTTTTTCGTTCGAAAATTATTTTTAAAACAGAAATTACTACTACCAGATTATTTAGTGGATATCCTCCATTTCTTTTGCGTGTGGGGCATGTTTTTGAATACCTAGTGTACAATACAATTATACAAAAGTTACAATTTAAGCCTTTGTTTTTAGAAAAAAAGTAGTTTGGTGTACTATATTCTCATTATGCGCAAGGTCCAATAATTTTTAAAGTTTTTTTAAGTAAAAAGATTAAATTAAGGTTATTTTGGTTGTTTATGTGGTATTCTCGTAAATCTAAACTCATATTGAATCCAGTGAGTGAATCTAAGATTTTTAGTTCATAGGTGCACTACTAAAAAAAAGGAAAGAAATATATTAACTGAAAATTAATCTCTACTCCTCTTACTATTAGTAATTAACTTAACCTTCAACCAAGTGCACCAATCAACCTTTTTGAAGCATGAGTGCCAACAGTTAATATTATACCAATATTAAAAATACGTACATAAAATATCTATTTTTGCAGAGAGACTATGGGTTCACGTGCCATATATATTTGTATATAAATCAGCCCCTGAATCCAATATAAAATAATAATATTTACAATATAAAAATTACATCGGTATTACTTATATTGAAAATGAAATGCTAATTAAATGTAATATAAGATAATATAAAATTGAGTGTGGCATTGGCAAGTAGTAGTGAAGATTGTTGAAAGGGATTGTACTTGTAAGTTTTGAAGGAAGTTATAATTAGAGTTGGTATTTTAGTTAGGCTTATGATTAGAGTTTCTGTATAATTTTCTTGATTTTGTTGGGTGTTAGGGGACCATCATTTTAACAGAGTAGGAAGGTGCATGTAATTACATGCAAGACAAAGGTAGTTTTTGTCTTTGGGTTGAAAAGACAAAGCATAATTGCATAACCTTGGAAAATGTCATATACTTTTTTATTACTTTCTTTGGAACTTGATCTTGAGTTGACCTATCTACTCTCTAGTAAATCTACCAAATGTTTGAGGCTTATTATTATTTACATAATTTTTAGACTTTTAAATAATTTAAGCAATTTTTAATGTTATTTTTTTTATAGATCTAAATTTATAGACTTAATATTTTGAATTTTGTGTCAATCAAATCAAATCACTCACTCACACACACACACACACATATATATATATATATATATATATATATATATATATATATATATATATATATATATATATATATATATATATATATATATATATATATATATTGACCTAATGATTGCAAGGAAGTGCTTAAAAAATCCTTTATCCTTATTAAATGAAAGAAGGGAAAGGATAAATAATGATCTTCTATTATGCAAGATAAGTAGATTCATTAATGACCCTAAATTCATAAATTCATTTCTATAATATTAAGCACTATGTAGGGGTCGGACTGTAGTATGAACATAGGGTCCTTAATTTTGCTCACATGGCCCCAGCCCTATTTGCAGTCTGGTCCCCAATAATTTTCTTGTTTTCAATTTTTGTTTTTTTTCGTTTTATGCTTCTCTCTTAGCTCTTTTAAAGTGATTAATATTGGAAATATAATAGAAAGCTCAAACCTCTACTTTGAGCATGAGCTCTAGAAAGGACAATTATAGTAGTTAAAGACATAGAAATCTTTCAATTTCTTCCCAAGTATTTTCTTGTTATAGGCTTTCTTCAATTTCCTCTTGTAATTTTTAGAAGGTTTTATCTGACGAAAATTTTTTTCACAAAAGCTTTTTTGTGCAAATACTCCAAACTCATTCCAAATCTTGTATTTAAATCAACATTTTTGTTGATAAACTTTTGTATTCAGTCAAATATCGAAAACATAACTTCTCCTAAGAATAATCGATTACATTTAAAATAAGTATGAGGGAATCTGGTATCAGAAAATTCAAACTCTTGGAAGATTTCAATTTATAACTAATTATCAAAACACAGCATGTTAGAAATCAATATTAAGTAAACAAGAGTAATTAATTAGTATGAGATGATCCTATTAATTAGGGGATACTCCTACAAACTAGCAATTTTTGTTAGTAGGAGTAATAAATATTGGTGAAGATTTTTTTTATAGATTAAAGGTGAAACAAGATAGGATGATATATAAATGAAGGAAAGGAACTTGTTGGGTTAGGACCACAATATATATTGTGAAAAAGGGACAGCTATATCGAGAAGTAGCCCACTCTAATTTTTTGGTTGCCAGGTCTATTTAGTTGATATGTCATTTTCTCTTATCTCTCTCCTTTTCTAACCATTTTTGGCCTCACATAGTAGACAAGAATTTGATGATTATTTCTAGGATTCAAATTCCTTTAAATTCTACAAAAAGGTTCATAAAAATAAAAATAAAAATAAAAAAAAAACTCAACTACCTCCCTAAGGTATGGTGACCTACGTACTTCAGTCCTAAAAAAAATACTCCATCCGTTTCAATTTATGTGAACCCATTTGACTGGGCACGGAATTTAAGAAAAGAAAGAATACTTTTGATTTTGTGGTGTAAAATGAGGCACCTTTATTTTGTGTGGCTATAAATCATTGCATGAAGGTAAATTGTTTCCAAATAAGGAAAGCGGTCATTCTTTTTGGCACGGACTAAAAAGGAAATAGGTTCACATAAATTGAAACGGAGGGAGTAGTATAGAGTAATAGAAGAAGATAAATAAAGGTAAAGTTATTTTCAATAATATTGATGCTTGCCTACAATATGCCCCTGTGCAGAACTATTCTTTTGTGTACTTCTTCCGGTTTACAATAAGTGTCCAATTTACTTTTTTATTTTGGTTCAAAATAAGTGTCCAGCTATGTAATCCAGAAAAAATTCAATTTATTTTTACAAAATAACCCTAATGGACATATCCCTAAAAGGCTTTCTTACTCCTCACATTAAATATTTAATATTTTCTTAATGGGCGTGCTAAAAGTAAATTGAACACTTATTGTGAACTAGAGGAAGTAGTATGGATTGATAGCCAAAAGAAGAAAAAAGAGAAAAAACAAAAGAAGGAACAAACAAACCCAAATAACTCCTTATCCTTCTTTATCTCTGTCACGACCCGAATTTATCCCACCATCGGGCGTCGTGATGGCACCTACTAACGGAGCTAAGCCATCCAAGCATTACACATTCTCTATCCAACCTCAACGATTTAATATTCTAATAATAATTAAATAAGTGCGGAAGACTTTAAGTTTAATAAGATGATATAAAAATGTACCCAAAATCTGGTGTCGCTAGTTCACGGACTACTATAGAATACTACAGACAAGTCTGCAAGAAAGAAAAATACATATGTCTATTTCGGTACAATGAAAACAAACTGAAATAAGGGAAAGGGACTTCGGCCTGCGAACGTGAGCTAGGCTACCTCGACAGTCATCCTGGAATAAATATCCTACTGCTGCTGTCCAATGGCTGCTCATGGATCTATGCACACAAAAAATGCACAGAGTGTAGCATCAGCACAACCAACCCTATGTGTGGTAAGTGTCTGGCCTAACCCCGGCGAAGTAGTGACGAGGCTAGAATGGACTACCAAATCAACCTGTATAATTCTATAAATGTATATACAATAATAAGAAAAGAAATTCCGAGACTAAACAGTTAAAAAGGGAGGGAAACATGGTGTGGGGGAGTAAAATCATATATTTAATCCATCAGCGTAATTAATAAACATGGCACAATAATAATTATCACAGAATAAGAAATTCAATAATTGCACGGCATCAACCTTCGTGATTTTACTCTCATTCTCACTTAAAGAAATCGAATAAAATGCACGGCATCACCCTTCGTGATTTCCCTCACATAACTCTCATTTCATGGCACAGAATAACCTTTCATACAAATATAATCAAATCTGAGCACGGAATATACCTTCGTGCGTAAATAGTCAAAACACAGCACAGAATGACCCTTCATGCAATTATAATCACAAATAGCACCGAATGACCCTTCGTGCAATATCACTCTTCCTCACCCAAACAATAGTTACAACCAAACGGGAAAGAAAAATAAATAAATAAATAAATAAATAGTAAACACTATCCCGGCAAGGGAGTAACACAAATAACAATTGAGTCCCGGTAAGGGAACAATAACAATATCTTTCACAACCAGGCAAGAGTAATATTCAATATATTCAACCATCCTGACAAGGAATTAATCACAACTCCTTTCAATACTTTTGTCTTTCACTCAATAGTATTTATCATTCGAGCCAACGCTCCAAAATATTAGTATTTCACAATTTATCCTCAAACTCTTCACATTTGTAGCAATTCATAATTTAACTCAGGAGAGTTCCAAAATATCTCAAAAATAAGTTCAAACAAAGACCCACGGCCATGCTAGACTCCGGTGTACCGCGCTCGATCATTTAGCAACTAGCAATTTAAAATACTCTAGTTCTCTTCCCTCAAGCCAAAGTTAGATATAACACTTACCTCGAAGGTATACGGCCAAATCAATCTTTAAGCAATTGCCTTACCTTTCAGATTTAGCTCCAAATCATTCGTATCTATACATAATTGATTTAATATCATCAACATTACTCAACAAGCTAGTTCAAATGGCCAAATATAATTTTTCCAACATTCTGCCCAAAATTTGCAAAATCGACCCCGGGCCTTCTTGGTCAAAATATGAGGCCCAGACCAAAATATATTCACCCATAATCCCACGACTTCATATATGTAATTTGTTTTAAGATTCGACCCCAAATTGGGCTTGAATCACCCAAAATTCTCAAAAACCTAACTCTACTCAAAACCCTTCATTTCTACCATGATTCCAGGTTTTTAGGCCTAGAATTTAGTGATTAGTTGATGAAATAATGAGAAAACGATATTAAGAACACTTAACCAAAGAGTTATGGAGGAAGGGAAGCTTGGAACTCGTCAATGGAGGGTCGAGAAGAGAGGTCCGTGTGAGAAAAGTGTAAAAATCGTGAAGTGGATTGTTCTGGTTTTATTAAAAATCACTTAAGGGTTTTAACCCTACGCGGTCGCGTGACTAAGGGTACGAACGAGGAGAAGGAAAATTGGGAGCTTCACGATCGCGTGACCGGGAGTGTGAACGCGGAGAAGGAAAACTGGGAGCTTTACAATCACGTGAAGCCTGATGCAATCGCGTAGAGGAAAGTTACTAGGGTCGAAACACTAGCTTACGTGATCGCGTGAAAGCATATGCGATCGCGTGAAAGCGTATGCGATCGCGTAGAAGGGAACTACTGGGATACGCGAACACGGGGTAGGATCTGCAAACGCGAAGGAGGGAAAGCCAAAGCAATGCGATCGCATGGATGAGGCCGCAATCGCGTAGAATAAAACCACTGTGCAAAAATTGCAGAACATCTGCCAACCTTTCTAAGTGTAAAAACACCCCGAACCACATCCGAAACACTCCCGAGCCCTCGGGACTCCCAACCAAACACACACACTAACTCAATATCATCCTACAAACTTTTTAGAGCGATCAAATCGCTAAAATAATATTAAAATCAAAGAATCAAACCCCCAAAACTCATAAGTTTCATTTCAAAGTTCAAATTTTCCAACTTTAGCTATTTAGGTCTGAAACACGTCAAATGACGTCCAATTTTCAACCAAATTTCATAGAAAGCGCATATTTAAGACCTGTACCGGGTATTGGAACCAAAATACAAGCTCGATACCTATATTTTCTTACTCATTTTCATTTCCATTTTTCCTTAATAATTTCAGAAAATAATTTAACAGAAAATTCTTTTACCTGGGTTCTAGACCTCGAATTTCGACTCCAGGCACATGCCCGAGTTCCATATTTTTCTATGGACCTCCCGGGACCGTCACATCACCGGTTCGGGTCCATTTACCAAAAATATTGACCAAATTAAACTATATCAATATTAATATCATAATTCATTAAATTTTTCACAGAATTCATATATTTTAACATAGAAACTTTCCGGCTTCGTGCCCGGACTGCACACACAAATTGAGGCAACCAAAAGTGAGGTTTCCAAGGCCTCAAAAGCACAGAAAAAGGAGAAATACGGTGATGACCCTTTAGGTCGTCACATCTTCCACCTATAAAACAACCGTTCGTCCTCGAACGGACAAAAGAAAGAAGTACCTAGGTTAGGAAATAGATGAGGGTAACGGGTCCACATATCAAACTCGGACTCCCAGGTTGATGCCTCAGTAGGCTAACCTCTCCACTGAACACGCACGGAAGGAAAACTCTTTGACCTCAACCGTCAAACCTACCGGTCTACAATAGCTACCGGCTACTCGTAGGACAGATCCTTGTCCAACTGGATAGTGCTGAAATCTAACATGTGGGTAGAATCGTCGTGATACCTCCAAAGCATAGACACAAGAAACACTGGATGCCGGCTGACAAGCTAGGTGGAAAGGCAAGTCTATAAGCCACTTCCCCCACTCGATCAAGTATCTCAAATGGACCAATGTACCTTGGGCTAAGCTTGCCCTTCTTCCCAAATATCATCACGCCCTTCATAGGCGATACACGGAGCAATACTCGCTCGCCAACCATGAAAGCTACATCTCAAACCTTGCGATCCGCATAACTCTTTTGCTGTGACTGAGCCGAACAAAGCCTGTCCTGAATGATCTTGACCGTATCCAAGGACTCTTGGACTAAATCTGTACCCAACAACCTAGCCTCTCCCGGCTCAAACCATCCAGCTGGAGACCGACATAGCCTACTGTACAATGCGTCATAAGGAGCCATCTAAATATTGGATTGGTAGCTGTTGTTGTAGGTGAACTCTGCTAAAGGTAGAAACTGGTCCCAAGAGCCTCCAAAGTCAATAACACAGGCTCGGAGCATATCCTCCAATATCTGAATAGTCCTCTCGAACTGACCATCTATCTGAGGATGGAATGCTGCACTCAACTAAACCTGGGTGCCTAACTCCTACTGAACTGCTCTCCAAAAGCGCGAGATAAACTGTGTACCCTAATCCGAAATGATAGATGTCGGCACCCCATGAAGGCGAACAATCTCTCGAATGTAGATCTCAGCTAGTCTCTCTGATGAATAGGTGGTGGCAACATGAATTAAATGTGATGACTTGGTCAGCCTATCAACAATGACCCAAATAGCATCACACTTCTTCCAAGTCACCGGAAGTCCAGTAACAATGTCCATAGTAATCTTCTCCCACTTCCACTCAGGAAGCTCAATCCTCTAAAACACACCACCAGGCCTCTAATGCTCATATTTGACCTGCTAACAATTCAAACATCGATCTACATATGCAACAATGTCCTTCTTCATCCTACACCACCAGTAATGTTGTCGCAAGTCCTGATACATATTCGTGGCGTCCGGGTGAATAGAATACTGAGAGCTACGGGCCTCCGCTAAGATCAACTCTCGAATACCATCAACATTGGGCACACACACTCGCCCCTGCAACCTCAGAACTCCATCCGCATCTAAAGTCACCTTCGCGGAACCTCCACGTTGCACAGTGTCTCTCGGGATACACAAATGAGAACCATCAAACTACCGGTCACGGATACGTTCCAACAATGAAGAACGAGCGACCGCGCAAGTTAAAACTCGGCTAGACTCAGAAATGTTCAACCTCACAAACAGATTGGCTAAGGCCTAAATATCTAAAGCAAGTGGTCTCTGGCTGACCGGAATATAGGCAAGACTACCCATGCTGGCTGACTTCCTGCTCAATGCATCTTCCACCATATTAGCTCTCCCCAAGTGGTACAAAATAGTAACATCATAATCCTTCAGTAGCTCCAACCATCTCCGCTGCCTCAAATTCAACTCTTTCTGCTTGAACAAATATTGTAGACTCTTGTGATAAGTGTATACCTCACACGTCACACCATATAAGTAATGCCTCCAAATCTTCAAGGCACGAACAATGGCTGCTAACTCTAGATCATGGACTGGGTAATTATTCTCATGAATCTTCTAATGCATCGAAGCATAAGCAATGACCTTGCCATCCTGCATCAATACGGTTCCAAGCCCAAAATGAGAAGCATCACAATAAACAGTATAAGGCCCTAAACCTGTGGGCAAAACCAAAATCGGTGCCATAGTTAGAGCTGTCTTGAGCTTCTGAAAGCTTACCTTGCACTCGTTTGACCACCTGAACTGGGCACCCTTCTAGGTCAACCTGGTCATCGGGCTGCTATAGATGAAAATCCCTCCATTAATCGATGATAATAACCGGCTAACCCCAAAAAACTCTGAATCTCAGTAGTTGAAGCTGGTCGAGGCCAATTCTTGACTGCCTCAATCTTCTTTGGGTCTACCTGAATGCCCGCTGCTAATACTACATGACCCAGAAATGTAACTGAACTCAACCAGAACTTGCACTTTGAGAACTTGACATACAATTGGCTATATTTCAGAGTCTAAAAAACCACTCTAAGGTGCTGATCGTGCTCCTCTTGACTGCGGGAGTACACAAGAATATCATTAATGAAAACTATCACAAACAAGTCCAAATAAGGCCTGAACACTCGGTTCATCAACTCCATAAATGATGCTAGGGCATTGGTCAACCCAAATGACATGAGCAACAATTCATAATGCCCATACCGAGTGCAAACTACTGTCTTGGGGACATCAGATGCCCTAATCCTCAACTGGTGATAACCCAATCTCAAATCTATCTTTGAAAATACTCCCGCATCTTGCAACTGGTCAAACAAATCACCAATCATCGGCATTGGGTACTTGTTATTTATTGTCACCTTGTTCAGCTGCCGGTAATCAGTGCGCATCCTCATGGATCCATCATTTTTCTTCACAAATAGAACTAGCGCGCCCCAAGGAGAAATACTAGGTCTGATGAAGCCTTTCTCAAGCGAATCCTGCAACTGATCTTTAGCTCCTTCAGCTTTGGAGGAGCCATATAGTAAGAAGGAATAGAAATGGGCTGCGTACCTGGAGGCAGATCAATACAAAAATCAATATCCCTATCGGGCGACATACTCGGCATGTCTAAAGGAAAGACCTCTGGGAACTCCCGGGCAATAGGAACTAAGTCGATAGGAGGAACCTCCATGCTGGAATCACGAACATATACCAAATAAGCTAAACACTCCTTCTCGACCATGCGTCGAGCCTTAACATATGAGATAACACTGCGGCTAGTATGAACAAAGATTCCTTTCCACTCGATTCGAGGCAAATTCGGTAGAGCTAAAGTCAGGGTCTTGGCATGACAATCCAAGATAGCATGATACGGAGATAGCAAGTCAATTCCTAATATAATATTGAAGTCAACCATATTTAAGAGCAATAAATCAACACGGGTCTCAAGACCCTCAAATACTACTACACAAGAACGGTGAACCCTGTCGACCATAAAAGAATCACCCAATAGCGTGTATACATATACAGGAACACCCAAGGCATCACTAGGCATAGCCAAGTGGGGATAAAAATAAGATGACACATATGAATACGTGGATCCAGGGTCAAATAGCACTGAAGCATTCCTGTTACAGACCAATATAGTACTTGTAATAACCGCCTCTGAGGATTCAGCCTCTGGTCTGGCAGGAAGTGCATAACAATGGGGCTGAGTCCCACCTCCCAAAATTGTATCTCTAGGATGATCAATCCCTGGCTGTCCTCTACCTCTGCTGGTCCGAGCTCCACCTTTACGGTCCCTACCTGCACCTCTATGATCCCTACCTTCGCCTCTAGCTGGCTTGGAAGGATTTGGATCACCTGCTGCCTTAATCATGGTGCGAGGACCCTGCTGCTGAGAGTTGCTCGATGCTCGGGGACAAAACCTGATAATATGACTGGGGTCACCACAACCATAACAAGATCTCGGCTGCTACGACTGCTGGACCTGTCAACCTGAATGTCCTCCTGTAAAGCTCTAAAGTGGGTGCACTAATAGGATCTGAATAATACTACTGAGAACTACTGCTTCCTGGAGTACCATGAGAAATCTGAAGCGCAGACTAAAAGGGCCTTAGTGCCTGACCCCTACAATAGGAATCCCTACCTCCAGATGAGGTACCACTGAATCTACCAGAATGAAGAGGCCTCTTGTCCGACATCTGACCACCTCCCCGTGTGAGGGCCATCTCAACTCTACAGGCCGCATTAGCTGCCTCCTGAAAGGAATTATCACTACTAACTCCCATGGCCATCTGAAGACGGATCAGATGAATTAATCCATCAATGAATCTCCGGAACATCTCTCGCTCCGTATGGAGTATTACAACTGCATGGCATGCCAAGTCAACAAATCTAGTCTCATACTGAGTAACGGTCATGGAGCACTGCTGGAGGCACTCAAGCTGTCTACGAAGTGACTCCCGCTGGGTGACGGGGAGGAACTTCTCCAAGAACAACTTCGCGAACTGATCCCATGTCAGAACTGGAGACCCTACTGGTCTAGATAGGTAATAATCTCTCCACCAAGTCTTGGCGGATCCTGCAAGCCTGAAGGTACAAAAATCAACCCCATTGGCCTCTACTATACCCATGGTCCTGAGAATCTCATGAAAACTGAATAGAAAATCCTAGGGGTGCTTTGATGAAGCACCGCTGAAAGTGGTGGTGAAACGCTTGGAGAACCGATCAAGTCTCAAAGCATCCAAAGACATAGCCGCTCCATCACCGACCTAAGCTGTAATACCTATCTGAGCTGCCACTGCCGGCTGAACCATTGGGACCTAAGTCTAGGGAGCTACCTGCTCCAAAGTACGTGTTGCAGGAGTCTGAACCCCTCCTCCATTCTGAGAAGTGGTTGGTGTTGCTTACAGCAAACCTGCTCTAGTGACACTGTCCATAAAGCCTGCTATTTAGACTAGAGCATCCTATCCTGAAGATCTGGGGTGAACATGACCCCTCCTGGGACCTGAGCTGGGTCCACTGGAGCTGTTGGGGCTAGAACCTCCTCATCATAATCAATATGAGGTTCCACCTCTGGAACTGCTGCCTGGGGCTAAGCTTTGCCCCTACTACGGCCTCTGGCACGACCTCGGCCTCTGCCCTTCGCAGGAGTTGCTGCTGGGGGCTCGGGCTGCTGCGCGGTAGAAGAAGAAGCATGTGTTCTCGCCATCTGCGAAAGAACAAAATAGAAGGATAATCAGTACTTGAGAAACAGAATTGCACGATAAGAAAGAACAAAAGTGAAATTTTTCCTAACTATGTAGCCTCTGGGGGATAAATACAGACGTCTACGTACCGATCCCTCAAACTCTACCTAGTTTGTTCGTGAATAGCGAGACCTATGCAACCTAGAGCTCTGATACCAACTTGTCACGACCCGGATTTATCCCACCATCGAGCTTCGTGATGGCGCCTACTAATGGAGCTAGTCCAGCCAAGTATTACACATTCTCTATTCAACCTCAACAATTTAATATTCTAATAATAATTAAATAAGTTCGGAAGACTTTAAATTTAACAAGATGATATAAAAATGCAGAAGGTTTGAAATACATCACTACCCAATATCTGGTGTCGCTAGTTCACGGACTACTATAGAATACTACAAGCAAGTCTGCAAGAAAGAAAAATACATATGTCTGTTTCGGTACAATGAAAATAAACTGAAATAAAGGAAAGGGGCTTCGGCCTGCGAACGTCAGCTAGGCTACCTCAAAAGTCCCTGGAGTGATGATAGATCCTGGAATAAATATCCTACTGCTGTTGTCCAAAAGCTGCTCATGGATCTGTGCACACAAAAAATACACAGTGTGTAGCATCAGCACAATCGATCCCATGTGCTGGTAAGTGTCTGGCCTAACCCCAGCGAAGTAGTGACGAGGCTAGAATGGACTGCCACATCAACCTGTACAATTTTATATACATATATACAATAATAGGAAAAGAAACAGGGAGGAAAACATGTTGTGGGGAAGTACAATCATATATTTAATTCATCAGCGTAATTAAGAAACAGAGCACAATAATAATTATCACAGAATAAGAAATTCAATAATTGCAAGGCATCAACCTTCGTGTTCTTACTCTCATTCTCACTTTGTTGGTCCTAAACGCACACGCAAGTATACATGTTCGTACAAGTAATATTATGATAAGTCGAGTGTCGAACCCACGGAAACTTGTATCAACTACCCACTAACACGCCAATATTGTTATTCCGTCAATTTAAGTTCGAATTTAAGATGTTTAATTATGCTAATTATAATCTTAAATAACAACTAAATTATCAAGTATCAAGTTGATTGTTATGTAATTAATAGAGACAAATATTCCAAGATTGTGATTTATTCACCAATTGTATTGTGTTTTAACTAACTATCCCTTTCATATAATTCACTCATTGTTGTTACTTAGTCGATAAATGCTCTCATAGCCTTCTCCCGAAGTACGACTCACCTATTCTCAATAGATCAACGTCTATATTCCTATGAAATCAATCTATTAAAAATGCAGTAAAATCACGACATTTAATTAAGGAATGTGATTAGGAATATTCCCATCCTAATCACAAATCTTCCCCCTTGAGGGTTAAGATCATGCTCTCTTTAATTCTTCTCTAATCTAAACATGGCTTTTCCAAGCATAACATAGATAGTAAATAGAACTTAACTGTTGGCCAAACAATTAAGCAATTAAACATAGAATTAAAGAAATAACCATATACGAATGAATTATAATCAAGATCAAGTTAATTTCAAACCACAATATTCATGGCTAAATCACAACTCCAGAGCAATGGATGTTTTAGCCACTCATGTTCATACAAAACTCAACAATAATAATCATAAACATAATATGAACAAGTAACTAAAAGAAAGTTTGAAGAAAACTCTTTTAATTCTTGCTTCAAGGTAGTATTTTTTCTTCTCCTCCTTAGCTCCAAGAGTCTTCAATGGCTTCTTCTCTCTAGAATGAATAGTATATTTCCACTCCTTGCATACAATCTGATCTCCATCACATAATGGAACTTTCTCTTTTTGATTGTTTAGTGGATTACTTCCAAAATGACAAAATTGACCATCAATAATCAATTATCCGAAAATAATTAGCGCGGGTGCGCATAGCTAGCGCTAATCTTGCACTAATGGGGTTTCCTTCTGCCCGGTTCACTGGACTAGCGTGGGCGCGCTAATCCCATGCTAAGCCCGCGCTAGTGGGGTTTTTCACAGTTGCGTTGCTGCTGCTCAATTTTTTACTTGATTACCATCACAAACTCTCATTTGTTTAATTAACTCCTGAGAAATATCAAAATCACAATTAGAGCTAATTTTTGTAGTATTTATACATTTATAATAGTAAACCATCCTTATGTTAGAGCTAATATATATATAAGCCATATTATACAATTTAGCCTATTATCAACACCCTACACTTAGTTTATTGCTAGTCCTCGAGCAATCCACTATATTCTTTTAGAGATTCCCTTACTCAAACATTCCCTTAACGCCTTATACCTAGAACATTGTACATCCATAACACCTAGCAGTGAACAATCATAGCCTTAAAGTTAACTCTCAAATGCCATGGAAGATTCAACTTACTTAATACAGAAGTCAAGATTTTTGCTTTTCTGTGACAAGTCATATGCTCTCACCATCATGCCCACTAGAACTATTTGGAATTTACTCTGCACATTCAAATCATATACTTATATAATTCAATGAAAGCACTCACTCTCACAATAGAAGTCACATTCATGCAATGGATACCATAAGCTTCCCCGTAATGTAAATTTCTACTAATGTAGGCTAGCTCGATCAAAATCAATTAAGAATTTTTTTTGTTGTAATGTGGGCTAAGGGATAAGTAGGATACATTTAGGAATATTGACTAACTCCCATAAGCACTTTAACACATCACCTGTTGTGCTCAATTTTTTTTTTTATAATCACAAACATTAAATCACCCAAATATTCCCTTCTTCTTTAAGCACTTTATTAATTTATACTCACTATCTGGAATAAAACACAATGTATTTATTTATTGAATTTTCGCTAGTGTTGTATACGTTACAAAGCAAGTGCATTTTTTTTAATCTTTCATTGGCTTCACTTAAAAGCCACCCCACACTTAATTTCTTCTTAATTCGTTTAGCATTCTTTTCATGATTAAAGTACTTTTAAGAGGAAAAAAGGTTCAAAGCAAGATCAATGAAGAACAAAAGGTGTAAGCTTGTAATGTGGTTGCCAACAAAAACGTTTATAGGCTCAATAGGGTTAACTAGGGATAAAATCTATTTGTGATAAGCAATCAAGCTTAAAAAGGTCAAAGAAAGCCTAAGATCATTTTTAAAGTCGAGCATCACCTTGTATTTCACTTTAAGTCACATACCAGGCAAGTTCTAGACACAAATACAATGTATGGACTGTATAATTTTTACCACACATAGCATATGACTTATTCAGATTAGCTCATCAAGACGCTCCATTACGAGTATCAATTCAGCGACAAACATGCAAATTAAGGCACTTTTTGTGAGATTCAACAAATAGGACTAATCGTAACACTCTAGGGTTTATTGTGTTCAGGTGTTTCAACTCTATGGATTCTTTTATATTATCTTTTATCCCTGATTTTAATATACAAATCAAAATCAAAATAGAAATTAAAAATCACCTATGCCCGGTTCAAGATAAACCCTTGGAAAAGAACCGCGGCTTAAAGAAAAAAACAAGGGGGATTTGTTACACTTCCTAAAGAAAACTAAGGCTTAGTCCCTCAAGAACTCCTATTTAAATGAATCCATCATCAGGACGCGCCAATTGTTGTTAAACTGTTTATTCATGGCTAAAAAGAAGGTGGAAAAAAATTATATCTACTCCATATAGATAACAATTACTTCAACAATACTAATTTCAACAATACCAAATCACCAAAATATTTAACTTCGAATTTCAACAATACCAAAGCACCAAAACATTTAACTACGAAACTTAAATATTGTTTACTTAAAACAATCCCACAATTCAAAACGATACTAATACTCTAAAAATCCATAATAATCCATAATACTTAACAAGGCAAAACAGTTAGAAACAGTTATAGATATGTTGAAAGGGACTCTTTCACCCCACATTGAAAGATAAAGACATGTCCTCATGTCTTTTATTATAAACAAGAGATGAGGCAAAAATACTTCCCCGAAAAATAAATCCTGGTCAGAGACAGAATTGGCGTCCACATTACATGCTCGACCCAAAGCACGAAGCCAACCCATGATCCACTTTTCTGTTTTATTCTGCTGAGTTTGCATTTCATCCGCATGTTCCCCCCAGACCTTGCACTAATATTTTTATTTCTGTTATTTCCTACTCCATGCGACCTAGTCGTTGTCCTCGATTGGCCCTAGACTGGCCTGCATCATCTTAAGCTTGTGGTTGTGCTGGCTGAGAATTATCTCTCATCTCCACATCAGCAGCTTCCTCTTGTTGGTTTTCCCCCTCCTCATCATCACTGCCATCAGAATCATCACCAACCTATTTCGCTGCAGGTACTACCTCTTTACCTGTGGTGACCCTCTCAGCCGTGAAGGGATTGACTGCAGTTAGTCGACCATCTATATCAAGATTAGTTGGCACATTGGCTTGGAGACACAGCAGAGTGAAAAGAGATGGATAATACATCCCATATCATTGAACTCTAACCCTGTGGAACATTTCATTGTGTAACAATGATGGCATATCAAACCACCCTATATTCATAAAACACTAGATTAAGCATGATTGAGGCTTATTTACTTTAGTCAGATTTTGGACGATAAGAGGCGACTATTGATGAAGTACAACCAACATTTTGCTTCGAACATAAGGGAATTGGCATGGAACTTGATTCCATATTTATACCACTGTATATCTGCATCCGGTCAACAAATGATGTCGGTGAATGTGGACCATGAAGTATGCTTGCTGCTATATGCCTAGTGTAATTCTATGTACCCTTCCTCCATCGGGGGCAGCCTATACGCCGCCCGAATTGTCTCCATAGATGGATTGACTGGTCTCTTGCGCACCGTAAAATTGTAGTCATTGTGTTCCGGAAGGTTTGCATAAAATTCCCTCACAAGCATTATATTCGCAGTGATTGGCTCTTCGAAGAATATTTCAAGTCCACGCCTCCTCAACTCGTTTGGTATACTGGGACAGTTAATAGCCAGAGCATTTGCATCCAATGCTTGTTCAGGTGTTATGTTTTTAGCCTTTTTTTATGAAATATGTCCCCTGCCTTGGCGGACACAAACTTTGGCTATTGAATGGCCTAGTAGCAACTGACTTTCGTGGCCTTCCTCCAATATTTGCTATAGCGGGGCGTCAGGATGAGGAACTTGATGCTGGGCATTAACGAAAGGCCATTGTACCTGCAAATAGTTCAAGTTTAACATTATTCAATCGGGTGACTAAACCAGGCTACTTAGACTTCACCACGGAATTGATCACAACACTTCCTTCATAGATGCATTTTATCAAACACATTGTGAGCATGGTTAATATCAAGTTTCACCCAACATTCTATCACAGTGTATCCACCCTCAAACAACCAATTAACTATATTACACTACCATATATATAACATTTCAATTTCTCAGCCCAACCCAACAAGAAGTATATGCCTCTATCTTCTATAAATACCATATTCTAATGTTAATAAAAAAAAAGGGCTGAATATTTGACAATCCTATAATGATATTTTCACATTTTTAGCAACTCATAATTTAACTCAGGAGAGTTCCAAACTATCTCAAAAACAAGTTCAAACAAAGACCCACGATCATGCTAGACTCCACTATATAGACACTCGTCGCCATGCCTATACACCGCACTCGATCATTTAGCAAATAGCAATTTAAAATACTCTAGTCCTATTCACTCAAGCCAAAGTTAGATCAAACACTTACCTCGAAGGTATACGGCCAACTCAATCTTTAAGCAATTGCCTTTCCTTTCAGATTTAGCTCCAAATCAATCGTATCTATACACAATTGATTTAATATCATCAATACTATTCAACAAGCTAGTTCAAATGGCCAAATATAATTTTTCCAATATTTTGCCCAGAATTTGCAAAACCGGCCCCGAGCCCGCTTGGTCAAAACGCCAGGTCTGGACCAAAATAAATTCACCCATAACCCCACAAGTTCATATATGTAATTTTCTTTAAGATTCGACCCCATTGGGGTTAAATCACCCAAAATTCACAAAAACCTAACTCTACCCAAAACCCTTAATTTCTACCATAATTTCAGGTTTTTAGGCCTAGAATTTAGTGATTAGTTGATGAAATATTGAGGAACGATGTTAAGAACACTTACCCAAAGAGTTATAGAGGAAGGGAAGCTTGGAACTCGTCAATGGAGGGTGGACAAGAGAAGTCCGTATGAAAAAAGTGTAAAAATCGCGAAGTGGACTGTTCTGGTTTTATTAAAAATCACTGAGGGTTTTTACCCTACGTGATCGCGTGACTGGGAGTGCAATTGGGGAGAAAGAAAACTGGGAGCTTCGCGATCACGTGAAGCCTGATACGATCGCGTAGTGGAAAGTTACTAGGGTCGAAATACTGGCTTACACGATCGCGTGAAAGCGTATACGATCACGTAGAAGGGAACTATTGAGCTACGTGAACGCGAAGGAGGAAAAGCCAAAGCAATGTGATCGCGTGGATGAGGCCGTGATCGCATAGAACAAAACCACTGTGCAAATATTGCAGAAAATCTACCAACCTTTCTAAGTGTAAAAACACCCCGAACCACATCCGAAACACTCCCGAGCCCTCGGGACTCCCAACCAAACACACACACTAACTCAATATCATCCTACGAACTTGCTCGAGCGATCAAATCGCCAAAATAATATCAAAATTAAAGAATCAAACCCCAAAACTCATAAGTTTCATTTCAAAGTTCAAATTTACCAACTTTCGCTATTTAGGTCCGAAATACGTCAAACTACGTCCGATTTCGACCAAATTTCACAGAAAGCGCTTAACACATATTTAAGACCTGTACCGGACATCGGAACCAAAATATGAGCTCGATACCTATATTTTCTAACTCATTTTTCGTTTCCATTTTCATTAATAATTTCAGAAAATAATTTAACAAAGAAATTCTTTTACTGGGGTTCGGGACCTCGGATTTCGACTCTGGGCACATGCCCAAGTCGTATATTTTTCTACGGACCTCCCGGGACCGTCACACCACCGGTCCGGGTCCGTTTACCGAAAATATTGACCAGAGTCAACTATATCAATATTAATATCATAATTCTTTAAATTTTTCGCAGAATTCATGTATTTTAACATAGAAACTTTCCGGCTTCGTGCCCGGACTGCGCACACAAATCAAGGCAACCAAAAGTGAGGTTTCCAAGGCCTCGAATGCGCGAAAAAAAGGAGAAATACGATGCTGACCCTTTGGGTCGTCACAATTTTCTGCTAATTGATCTACTAATGTCTGCTGTTTTTACTTACCAAAATGTTCGCAAATACAACCCCGAGACTTGCATCTATTTCAACAATCTTGCAGCTACTTAATCAATAGACGAGATTGTTGTTGAAGTTTACGAGTTCAGAAAAATAAAGTAATAGTTATGATCTAAACCATACATTAGCGTTAAAGTTTATTTCATAGTGATAGTGATGATTGGTTGAGATGGTTGGTGCCATAGTAGTAATTTTTCTTAAACCTAAATTACAAATTTAAACGAGAATACATGATAAATGTGTACGAAAGTAATATACATATCATATATTCATTAATTTGGTATAAACACTAGGTAATTATACCTGGTAAACGTTTATTCCCACTCACTATTTTCACAAAAATCAAAGAATTTAACCTTTAACAATTACAAAATTAAATGAGAATATGCATCACTTAACCATAATTAAAAGATAAAACTATGCATTAACCCCATATATTTGTATTTATTTGTTGAAGTTTGACAAATATTATCCTACATCGGTTGGGAAGTGAGTTTGGGAGGGATTTTTCCCTATAAAAGATGGCCTAATGTTTAGGATTTAAACGCATCTCTCATTTTGCATTCTTATCTTCTTAAGGGATTTGTATCTTCTCTCTTTAGTATTATTTCACTTGTATTTTGGAGTGGAATAAAACATTGGTTGTGTCCGAGGAGCAGCAAAATTAACCGAACCTCGTAAATTCTGTTGTTCCTTTTATTGTTGCTTTATTGTCTTATTTATTATTTGGTGGCTGCCATAATTTTTGGTATAGTAGTTGTGACTCATTCACATTATATACATTTGGCTTCCGCAACAATTGGTATCAGAGCCAAGGTATTATCTCGGTATGCTCTGTGGTTGCAGCGTAGTCCTGATCTTCCACATCAGAAAAGATTTATCTTGGTAACTGAGTCAAGGTTCTGTCTTAGTATGCTCTGTGGTCGCAGCTTAGTCTAATCTTCCACATCATAAAGGAAATAATCTTGATTTGTGTCGTCGGCTATTAAATAATATGTATGTCAAAGATGGGAGACAATAAACAAGAAGAATCTACATTAAGTATCAGCAATACGTCATCATTGGCATCTTCGCTTATGACAAGATTTGTGTCAAATGCGAAATTTACGGTAGAAATTTTTGACGGGTCCGGACAATTTGGGATGTGGCAAGGCGAGGTTTTAGATGTCCTTTTTCAACAAGGGCTAGATCTGGCCATTGGAGAAAGGAGACCAGATGCTATTGGAGAAGAAGATTAGAGAATTATCAACCGTGTTACTTACGGTACCATTCGATCCTACCTTGCTAGAGAGCAGAAATATCCATACACAAAGGAAACTTCTGCAAGTAAATTATGGAAAGCACTAGAGGATAAATTTTTGAAGAAAAATAGTCAAAATAAATTGCACATGAAGAAGAGACTGTTTCACTTCACCTATGTTCCTGGTACCACGATGAATGAACATATTACCAGTTTTAATAAGTTGGTCACAGATTGGCAAAATATGGATACAACTTATGATGATGGTGAGTTGGCATTGATGTTGTTAGCGTCACTTCCTGACGAGTACAAGCAACTTGAAACTACTCTACTCCATGAAAAATGACGAAGTTTCTCTCAGAGAAGTTTGTTCGGCTTTGTACAGCTATGAACAAAGAAAGCGAGAAAAACAGAAGGGCGGAGAAGGAGAAGCACTGTTCGTGAGGGGTCGTCCTCAAAATCAAACGAGGACAAGGAAAGGAAGATCTAAGTCAAGATCTAAACCCAGCAAAGATGAATGTGCCTTTTGTCGAGAAAAGGGGCACTGGAAGAAAGACTGTCCGAAGTTGAATAATAAGGCCAAACATAACAATAGAAAGGTCATTATAGAATCAAATGTAGCTGATTGTGATGATTCAGATTTTTTATTGGTTACATTGGAGCCCTCAACGCCATCAGACATATGGTTGATGGACTCGGCTTGTAGCTATCATATGTGTCCCAACAGGGATTGGTTCGTGGACTTTCAAGAAGGAGAATATGGAGTCATCCAAACAGCGGATAACATCCCTCTTACCTCATATGGAATTGGTTCAATACGATTAAGGAACCATGATGGAATGATCAGAACATTAACAGCTTTTCGATATGTACCGGGTTTGAACAAAAATTTCATCTCTGGGGGAGCCCTGAAATCAAAAGGGTTCAAAATTATTGTAGAAAATAGAGTGATGAGAGTATGCTTCGGTGCACTTGTGGTAATGAAGGCCAATCGGAAGAACAATAACATGTACCGTTATCTCGGTAGTACAGTTGGGACAGCAACAGTGACGTCCAGTGACAACAAAGAGGCAGAAGCAACCAGGCTATGGCACATGGGCTTGGGACATGCTGAAGGAAAATCCTTGAAAATCTATTAGATCAAGGATTGTTGAAAGGGTTAAAGGCTTGCAATTTGGAGTTTTGCAAGCATTGTGTCAAAGGAAAACAGACAAGGGTTAAATTTGGTATAACAATCTATAATACTAAAGGTATTTTGGATTATGTACATTCTGATGTTTGGGGTCCTTCCAAAACACCTTTATTAGGTGGGAAGCACTATTTTGTAACCTTTGTTGATGATTTTTCCCGAAGAGTATGGGTGTATACAATGAAGAGCAAATATGAAGTGTTGGTAATTTTTCTCAAATGGAAGACGATGATAGAGAATCAAATATGTAGGAGGATCAAGTGTATTCGCACAGACAATGGAGGTGAATACAAAAATGATCATTTCAATAAAGTCTGTAAAAAAGATGGCATCGTCCGACACTTCACTGTCAGACATACTCCATAACAGAATGGAGTGAAAGAACGCATAAACCGGGCCTTGGTGGAGAAGGTATGGTGTATGTTGTCCAATGCTGGCTTGGGCAAAGAATTTTGGGCTGAGGCAATTACACATGCATGCCACCTCATTAATCGCTTACCATCTGCTGCTATTGATGGCAAGACACCATTTGAAAAATGGTATGGAAAGCCTGCTGTAGATTACGACTCTTTGCACGTGTTTGGCTCAATTGCATATTATCATGTGATAGAGTCAAAATTGGATCCAAGGTCAAAGAAGGCTATTTTTATAGGGATAACTTCTGGAGTCAAAGGATATCGCTTATGGTGTCCTATGACAAAGAAAGTAATATTCACAAGGTAACAAATGAATATACCAAACAAGATGATGGTGCTTCTAAGCAGGTGGAGTTTGAGGGAAAATTTATTTTTCCTACACAAGAAGCAGAGGAGGTAACAAATGAAGATTATCCTCTGGAAGGAAAGCCAGTAGAGGAGATTCCAATACAGGAACCTCAACAACAACTTGAATCAATAGCAACCAGCAGGTCAAAAAGGAAAATAACAAAATATGTTCGTCTTATAGAGACAGTTGCTTGTGCAATCGCAATTGTAGCTGATGATGTGCCTATCACTTATAAAGATGCAGTCCAAAGTTCAGAAGAAGATAAGTGGAGGATTGCCATGAATGATGAAATACAGTCCCTTCATCAGAATCATACATGGAGATTGGCCAATCTCCCGAAGGGAAAGAAAGCAATTGGGTGCAAATGGGTATTTGCAAAGAAGGAAGGATTTCCTAACCAAGTAGATGTTCGCTACAAAGCAAGGTTGGTGGCCAAAGGATATTCTCAAAAGGAGGGAATTGATTACAATAAAATATTTTCTCCAGTTGTAAAACATTCCTCCATTTGAATTATGTTGGCTTTGGTAGCACAGTTGGATTTGGAACTAGTTCAGATGGATGTAAAAATTGCGTTTTTACATGGAAACTTAGAGGAGGAAATCTACATGACTCAGCCAGAAGGATTCAAAGTTGTTGGAAAGGAAAATATGGTGTGCAAACTTGAAAAATCATTGTATGGATTGAAGCAATCTTCTAGACAGTGGTACAAGCTATTTGACAAGTTTATGCTGCAGCAAGGGTACAAGAGAAGCAAATACGATCATTGTGTGTATTTGCGCAAGCTTAAAGATGGTTCCTTTATATATCGTCTCCTATATGTTGATGATATGTTGATAGCTTCCAAGAATTCAGAAGAAATTGATAAGTTGAAGATTCAACTGAAGAAGGAGTTCGAGATGAAGGATCTGGGTGAGGCGAAGAAAATTCTTGGCATGGAGATAATAAGAGATAGACGTTTAAAGAAACTCTATTTATCTCAGAAAAAATATTTGAAGAGAGTACTACAACGTTTTGGCATAGATGAAAAAACTAAGCCGGTTAGTACTCCACTTGCTCCCAATTTTAAGCTATGTACTACTATGTCGCCAGTGGATGAAGCTGAACAAGAGTATATGCCAAAGGTACCATACGCAAATGTTGTTGGTAGCTTGAGGTATGCAATGGTCTGTACGAGACCTGACATTTCACAAGTTGTTGGAGTTATTAGCAGATATATGCACAATCCAGGAAAGGAGCATTGGCAAGCTGTGAAGTGGATTCTGTAGTATATTCATAATAATGTAGATGTCGGGTTAATTTTTGAGCAGGAAGACAATCAGTCTGTAGTTGGATATTGTGACTCAGATTTTGCGGGTGATCTCGATAAACGAAGATCAACTACTGGTTATGTGTTTACTTTTGCAAAGGCACTAGTTAGTTGAAAGTCTACTTTACAGTCAACAGTTGCTTTGTCTATGACAAAGGCAAAGTACATGGCTATTACAAAGGCTGTGAAGGAGGCAATTTGGCTTCAAGGATTGCTAAAGGAGCTTGGTGTTGAACAAAAAGGTATCACAATTTTTGGGATAGTCAAAGTGCTATTCAATTAGCGAAGAACCAAGTTTATCATGCAAGGATGAAGCACATAGATGTTCGGTATCGCTTCGTATGAGAAATCATAGAAGAAGGTGCAGTCATGGTGAAGAAAATTTATACTACAGAGAATCCTGCTGATATGCTACCAAAGATGGTGACTGCGATCAAGTTTCAACATTGTTTGGCTTTGATCAACATTGTTGAACACTGAAGATTGAAGATGAAGACACAAAAAAATTTGTTATAGAGAGAAAGTTGAAGATGTGGAATTTTTGCCAAGGTGGAGATTTGTTGAAGTTTGACAAATATTATCCCACATCGGTTGGGAAGTGAATTTGGGGGGGATTTTCCCCCTATAAAAGAAGGCCTAATGTTTAGGATTTAAACACACCTCTCATTTGACTTCTTAAATTCTTAAGGCATTTGTATCTTCTCTCTTTAGTATTATTTCACTTGTATTTTAGAGTGGAATAAAATATTGGTTGTGTCCGAGGAGTAGGCAAAATTAGCCGAACCTCATAAATTCTGGTGTTTCTTTTATTGTTGCTTTATTGTTTTATTTATTATTTGGTGGCTGCCATAATTTTTGGTATAGTAGTTGTGACTCATTCACACTATATACATTTGGCTTCCGCAACATTATTAACTTGGCTTAAAAAAAGTTTGAGTTTTAATGTTTCTCTTTAACCTGCATTAATAGAGTTTGACTGCCTTTCGTATATTTTTGTATCTGTTGCTTCTATGTATAATAAAATCAACTTCACCTTATTCTGAACTACCGAGGACCTATAATTTTGTTAAAGGTGTTCAAGATTTAATATATAAAAATAATATTATTTGATCTTTATATATCACTACGGAAGACAACGTCTATATTTGACAACCAGTTTGGGTTCATACCGGGTCGATTCTTTATGGAAGCTATCCACCTTATTAGGAGGTTGGTGGAGCAATACCGGGATAGGAAGAAGGATCTGCACATGGTATTTATTAACTTGAAGAAAGCGTATGACAAGGTCCCTAGGGAGGTGCTCTGGTGATATCTTGAGGCAAAGGGTGTGCAGGTAGCCTACATAAGAGAAATCGAGGACATGTATGACGAAGCTAGGACTAAGGTTAGGACTGTGGGAGGTGACTCGGAGGATTTTCCGGTTGTTATGGGATTACCAAGACTCTGCGCTTAGCCCATTCTTATTGTCTTGGTGATGGATGAATTGACACACCGTATTCAATGGGATGTACCATGGTGTATGTTAGTTGCTCATGACATAGTTTTGATTGATGAGATGAGGGACGGTGTTAACGAGAGATTGGAGGTTTGGAGACAGACCCTTGAGTCTAAGCGTTTCAAATTGAGCAAGTCTAAGACTGAGTACCTGGAGTGCAAGCTTAGCGCTGAGCCGAGGGATGTAGGCAGGGACGTGAGGCTTGGATCACAAGTCATCCCCAAGAGTGATAGCTTCAAATATCTTGGGTCGATAATCCAGGGGAACAGAGAGATCGCCGAGGATATCACTCACCGTATATGGGCGGACTGGATGAAATGGAGACTTGCATCGGGTGTCTTGAGTGACAAGAAGTACCACAGTTACTTAAAAGTAAGTTTTATAGAACTGTGGTTAGATCGGCCATGTTGTATGGGGCAGAGTGTTGGGCGATTAAGAACTCCCATATCCAGAGGATGAGTAGAGATGAGGATGTTGAGGTGGATGTGTGGGCACACTAGGACAGACAAGATTAGGAATGAGGATATCCGGAAGAAGGTGGGCGTGGCACCTGTGGATGACAAGATGCAGGAAGCGAGGCTCAGATGGTTCGGGCATGTGCGGAGAAGAAGCCTTCATGCTCCGATGAGGAGGTGTGAGCGGTTGGCCGTGGTGGATACGATGAGAGGTAGAGGTAAGGCTAAGAAGCACTGGGGAGAGGTGATCAGGCATGACATGGCTCGACTGTAGATTTCTGAGGACATGGCCCTTGAGAGGAAGGTTTGGAGGTCGAGCATTAGGGTTGTAGGGTAGGGGGTAGTGGAGCTTTGCGTTCTTTATTCCAGGGTGAGGCGTGGTAGATTAGGATTGATCTTAGATAACTTGCAGCTTATATTGAATTCACACTGTCCTTGCCGTTTATCTTAGCATCGAGCCTTAATTACCGATTAATGTTATTGTATGTCATTTATCTTTTGGTTGTTATGCTTCTGTTACTATTATGGTTTCTATTGGAGTGACTAATGAATTGTCTTCTTCTCCTTTCCTTTTTTCTCTGAGCCGAGGGTCTTTCATAAACAACCTCTATGTCTTATGGGGTAAGGGGAAAATCTGCATACATATTATCCTCCCCAGACTTCACTCTGTGGGATTTTACTGGATAGTTAATGTTGTTATTGATCTTTATATATCACTAATTTCACATCTTTATTCTTCTCATCACGATTAATTTTGCAGTTGGGTTTTGTAGGGTGGGGGGGGGGGGGTTGCAATTTGACGTACCTAGATGAATGTCAAGGCTCAAAACAATAAGCATAATCTAAAATAGCTTAACCACTAAGATAAGATAACTAAAAATTCTACAAATGTGTGTGTGGAAATTACATTTTACATTTCAATCAATTAAAATTCGCACTATTGCTTAATTAGTCAAAAACTTGCAAAAGAGATAAATGACATATTAGCATTCATTCCTTTATTAAAAAAAACATTAGTAACTGTATTTATATGTGGACTTACACTAATCATGGGAAATTTTCAACTGCAGCAGCATAATACATTGGGTTGAGCAGCAATATGTCGTGGAAGCATATACTAAAAGAAGTACAAAAGAGATAAATGACATATTTTTAATTTTTAATTTTATGATTAAATAAATACTGGTTAATCCCTAAATAATAACCTTAAAATGATTATTTGTGCACTTTGCCCTAAAAAGAATCTTACTTTTGTTGGGCTTTCTAATCATTCCTTGGGTTCAAGTTGAAAAGCAACGGCCTGCTGTTGTGGCCCCTCACGAAATTTGGCTGTGGCGCAATTCTACTTCTAACTTTCTTTATGATTTATCCAGTAGTCCATTTCGTACTCTTGTTCTTCAGTTGGAAAATTTCACTTTATAGCCATTAAGCTCAAATTATTTACCCTTTAATATTTAAGTTTAAACTATTTACTTATTTTACCTATGTTGTCCTAACTATTTACATGGCTCACCCATTAGCTATTTGAGTATAGAATATTAAAAACATTAGGCTTCATTTTTGCAAGCTTGCCTGTTAGTGGACTTGAATGGATCTACTTCTCTGTCACATCGATCTTCATTAAGAGGGTAAACCCAAATTATTGCTCTATCTCATTTTCTTATAATTTTTGTGTGTGTATGAAGACCCAGCATTGTTGAGCTTGAAACTCCTGAATTTGAAATTTTATTTTAAAGATTTATTATTTGATTCGATGTGAATGTTATAAAATATTGCTTATAGTACCTTCGAGTAAGCTTGACAAATCTAATTTTTGTGTGTGTTTGAATATCCACATTATTGGCCTGAAGCTCGATTTTTGTTTTTGAAGATTTTTTGTTTGATTCTAAGTGGGTGTTATTAAATATTGCTTATAATACCTTCTGGAAGTTTTTTTTTTTAAACCCCTCCCAAATTAGGAGGATCTATAGTGTTTCCACACTTCCCCTCCATGGTGACTCGAACCCAGGACTTGACGATCGTAGGTGGAGGTGCTTACCTACTGAGCAAGCCTCACTTCTGGACGTTCATACTGAAATTTGATCACATTTGAAGTTGATTTGAGGTGATTGAAATTGAATCTTTCAACTAAAAATTGAATAAAAATACAGTTACTTAATAGTATCCTGCTACGGTATACAATATATTGTGGGAGTATATAGCTATATTGTAATTATATACTATTATAATATATAATATACATCAACAGTATACTGTAATAATTGAAGAAGAACACGGTTACATAACAGTACACCAATACAATATATAATATATTGTATGAGTATATAGCTATAATGCAACTGTATACTATAATAATATACAATATTTGTAATGGATATTGTAATAATGTGCTATATTCTGCAAGCAACAGTATGATGTAATAGTATACTATACCATAACAGTATAATATTTTAATGTAATAGTATAATATAGAATGAAAAACATAAAATATTATTTTCATATAGTGTAAGCTATTTTGGTATATAAAATATAATGCATAGCTATAATGAAACTGTATACTATAATAATATACAATATTTGTAATGAATATTGTAATAATGTGCTATATTCTGCAACAGTATGATGTAATAGTATACTATACCATAACAGTATAATATTTTAATGTAATAGTATAACGTAGAATGAAAAACATAAAATATTATTTTCATATATTGTAAGCTATTTTGGTATATAAAATATAATTGAATAGTATATGGTGATGTTATAATTGGATCTTTTTTTAATTTTTAAAATTTTTTAACTGGATTTTTTAAAAATATTTTAACAAAGTTCTCATGCTTTTTATAAATGTTTTTTTAAAAGAGGTGTTAGAAGGAATTCATGGAGATGTTATTTAGTGTATTAGAAGTAGATGATGAAAATTAGGGGTTGGATCGGTTTTCCTTAGAAAGAAACCAAACCAAGTAAGTCGGTTTTTTAAATATTAGAACCAAACCAAACCAATTAAGTCGGTCTTTTCTCGATTCGGTTTATGTCGATTTTTCGATTTTTTGATTATTTATCGACTTTTCTTAAATATAAGATGTACACTACCAAACACATATTCCGGAGACCACATTTTCAACGTAACACTATCAAATCAATTATTCTTTGAGGAATCTATTATTTACCAAGATATTTAATGATAAGTGAATCAAATAGTAATGAATAATTTAAGGACTCAATTAAAAATATATTATTTTTAACACGAAATGGATATTACACTTAACAAAAAAAATTACCAATCAAACTAGAATGTAAAGGTAAAGAACTATACAAAAAGTGCAAACTATTAACATTTACTACTAAATTTTGAAACTTTATATTTATATATATATTATAGGCAATCACCTAGCGAGGCACTCAGGGACTTCCTCGCCCGTTTTAACAGACAGAGAATGAGCCTACCAAATGTATCATAGGAGATGGCAGTAGCAGCCTTCCAGAACGGGTTGAGCGGGAACGGGTCGGGGGCAACCAGAAAACTCTTAAGTAGGCTCATGAAATACCCCCCACCACTAGGGAAGAAATCCAAAATGCCTATTGCGCCGAGGTAAGAGCCGATGAGGACTGTGAGCACGTGATTTTTGCCCTACGTGAGAATTACTCCCAAAATTTCAAAATAAAATAGTATTGGTGTTGTGCGTGATTTTTGTGGATTATATGTTATCGTTCTCTTATTATTTGCGTTTGTGTGTCCGTGTCTTTTGTTCAAATAAGTAAAAAAAAAATAAAAAAAAAATAAAAAAAAAATATAACATATATAAAATTCGAAGTTTGCAATTGATAGTAATTAAGTTTGTTTTACGAAAATCAAAATAACAAAAATATGCGTTTTGGCATTTCTAGCGTTTAAGTCCTAGACTGTGTGATTTACATTTAACAAATACTTAATTATGTGCGTTAATCGTTAGGGTAACCTAATTAGTTTTTTTATATACTTAAGTTAATTCGACTTTTTGTAGTATAATCTAGGATTTTATTTCAATTAGGAATTTAAAAGATAAGAGGAAAATTGGAAATAATGAGAAGAAGAGAAAGAAAATCGGATTTGGGCCGTGTGTAAATTTAAAATTGAGCCCAAGACAAACATGCCCAATTCCAAGCCCCATTGCTTTGAACCGACCCGTCGCTTGAATTAATTGAACGGCGTCGTATCACATTTAAACGGCGGCGTTCCAGTGTTGCTCGATCAATCTCAACCGTTGGATGGAATAATCCGACGGCTAAGATTAAGGTTAGATATAATACACAAATAACCCCCCCAAACCCGCCTAACCCACCTCACTCCCCCTCATTCCCTTTCGTCTCTCAAACCTCGTCTCTTTCAGAGACGAGGAACCCTAGCGCCGCCCCCATACCCCTTCGCCTGAAACCCGGCGGCAACAACGCCGCCGGCCACCAAAATAACACCACACGACCACCTCAACCCCCCCTACAAGAATCTGGCAATCCCTAATCTCGAATCAATCAGGAAATTCTCGAATCTTCATTTGAAGATTCGAGTTAAGCTCGAACCAACTCCGTTTGACCCCAAACTCGTACCAATTGTTATCCGGACCTTCCTCGTAACCAAACCAAGCTTGGTTTGGTTCGAATCCGGCTAGAAATGTTCGAACCCCAAATCCCCTCTCAAGAACCCTAGAGTTCGAGAATTAGGGCTTTTGGTCCAAGTAACAGCAATTGAAGCTAATGGATTTTAATTGAAGTGTTTTCATTTGAAAACACTTCAATTAAAGTCCGTTTAACTTCAAAATGCGAAAAATTTGAATCCTTGGGGCCGGGTCCGTCCGATGTCGATTTTTTTTTTGAGGTAATTTCTTCCGTCCTGTTTATTTCGATTAGGTATTTGCTTTGTTTTGTACATTTATTTAATTCAACTCTTGAATTCTTATCATTGTCTTTCTTGGCCGCCCCTGTTTTCACTTCTTCTCGAAGACCCTTTATTTGGTCAATTATTCGTCTATATCGTTTGTTTGATTACGTATGTGGTCAAATGCGTATTCGCTTCGATTAGCGTCGTCGAATACTTAGTTTCATTTTTGCCTAGATTTTTAGAATCACTGTTTTATCGGTTAATTTGTTATCCATGTTACGTGTTATAGTTAATTGAATGCGTCGTCTAATCTCGTAGAGTTTGTTTGTGTGAAATCTCGGGCAGTGGTTCGTTTGGTCTAAATTGAACTTTATGATTGTTTGTTCGGGTCTGTGTGTTTGAACTAGTAGTTGTTGTTTGTTATAGCTGATAGAAGCTTTATGAAATCAATAGTGTAGTGCACATGCCTTAGGTCGGTGGAACCTGCTGGACAGCAGGTATCCACCTAGGCTTTACACTTAGGGAATTTTTAACATAAAAGCTCCATACTCAGACATATGGTAGTGTTAAAACCAGTGTCAGGGCTAGGCAGAGAACATAATGGGCAAAAGGTTTTTTTTTTAATATGGGGGGGGGTACCACTAGGAGCTGGATTCAAAAGCTATATAGATAGAGGCTTAGACAGACACAAAAAAAAGAAAAAACCTTAGAGACAGAACACTGGGGATACACATTCACAGCCTAGATATTCATACACACTCATACAAATACATTAGTATTCACTGCCTACGGGGTGCTCCTGTTGTGGTCGTGTTTGTTGCGGTTGTTCTGTTGGTGCTATTGTTCTGCTGCTGTTTTGTTGTTCTGCTACTGCTGTGGGTTGTGGGTGCTAAGTGTTGAGGGGGGGGGGGGTTCGACTACTACTGGTTTGTTGCTGAGTGTCTGTTGGTTATTGCTGTGGTGTTTGTTGCTGTTGGTCTGCTGCTACTCTGCTTCACTGCCTTAGCTGATCTCTAGTCTCCTATTTTGTTAATTTCCAGGTACTACTTCTGAAACACAACATGTAAAGTCAGTCCAAATACGAATGAAGTTGAAGATCTGTTATAGTTAAATCTCTGTTAGTTTTATAACACTTTTAGATTGTCATATGTGATTCAATTAATGATTGTTGTACCTAGATTGTATTTCATAAATAAGGACTAATGAAACTTTATAATAGATTTAGGTAATACTGTGGGAGATTGTAGTTACCATTTACTTCACAAAAAATAAGTGTTCTGTTATTAGCATTTGGTTTTGGTTTACTGTATTTGTATGGTTGAAAGTTTAATTCTAATGCTGAATATATGCATAATCGAAATAGGATTTAAAAGTTAAAGGTAGTGATAGAGTTACAAGGATTAGTATTTAGTAGAATTTAAAAGTTTTAATGTAATTCAATTAGGTGGCTAGTTTATCAATTTTATTAGGTTTGTTATATGTTGTAAGTAATGTTTTCCATTCAAGTACGTTTACTTCTTTTGAATAGTAAATTGCAAATTCTGTTATAGCATTGTAATTGTAAACAAGTACTTTTAATAAGCTTGTAAATGTAATTGGTTTTTGTATTTAAGGTTTTAGACCGTTCCTATATACTTGAATTCAAATTTAGGGCCAAAAAGAAAAGGCAACGCTGATGCATAATAAAAAATAATAATAAAGAGTCAAGCATAGTCACAGTTAGATAAAAAGTATCGAAATGTAGAAGTTAGTTGGTAAATATGAAGTTGGAGATATGAGCTAAACAGTCTCGCTTTTCTTTTTGCCGGATTCGAACCTGAATTCAAAAAATTTGAGCTCATACTTATGAATTAGTCGACCATTAGAGATAATAATAAAAAATTTAGCTTGGCCTTTTTTAAAAAAAAAAATATAAAAAAATGAGACGAGCCTCGCCGCATTAAACATACAATTGCGGGGCCCTCAAATTAGTCGTTATAAAAAGACTTAGACTTGGAAGGACCGTTTAGTGAATTTCACGGTCCTTTCCCAAAGTTAATAAAGACGATAGACTCTTTAGGCGCGATTTATAAGTAAATTACTTTCTTAAATGCGGGTGCGCATTTATGTGACCCAAATCTTACTCTCGGCGGAGCTGAAATACACTAAAGTCGCAGGCGTACTGGTTGCGGTGCGGCTCGAAATGTGTTTTCGTGACGTCGCAATTCCTCTAAGAAATAAAAGCGGAGCATTAAAAATGCACAGTTAAAATATATAAAGAAATCAGATAAAAGCAAAAGTACGGTTGAGCGACCGTGCTAAAACCACGGAATCCGGGAGTGCCTAACACCTTCTCCCGGGTTAACAGAGTTCCTTATCCGGTTTTCTAGTTTCGCAGACTATATTACAAAGTCATAAATTTCCTCGGTTCGGGATCAAACCGGTGACTTGGGACACCATTACTTTCCCAAGTGGCGACTCTGAATTTAATAAAATGGATCCCGTCTCGATTGTCCTTCAATTGGAAAAACTCCATCGCGCCCTCGCGGGTGCGTAAAAAGGAGGCGTGACAGCTCTGGCGACTCTGCTGGGGATGATGCCTCCGAACCTCGGTTCGGGGTCTAAGAATTCGAGCTCAGTTAAATTGTTGTTTTGTCTATATCTGATTTTATTACACGTTTAATTAATGTGCTACATGTCTACCGCTTTGATACTAGTTGCACTGTATATACAAACTGCTATATGTTTACCGCTTTGATATTGCGTGAATTGTATATAAAACTGTGCCGAAAACCCGTCTCTTCTTACCCCCGGGGATGTGCTTACTGGTTGAGACTCCCCTTTCTGTTAGTGTCAATACCAAAAATAAGAAAAGAGGCAGGATAAGTTACAAAGCCGGATGATCCCGCGGGTCCCCGGTACGTAGCTCCCTCCTCAAATCCGAGTTGTCTGCTCGGGTACACGGTCTAGTACCATTGAAAAGCATCAGGATATTGAGCCTAGATTTAGGACGTTTATTTGCATCATATCTGACTTAGGGGACTCAACACAGGGGTTGGGTCCGTCTAGGACAAGCAACCCGAAATGAAAAGACCATCTTGCTATATCATATTTGTTGTAAGCATTTATTTAGACTGGCATGCTGACCGGCTTTTTAATACGGAAGAAAAACAAAAGGAAATAGTATGGGGAAATAAATATTTTTTCAAAAAAAAATACAAAAAAATGTGTTTTACCAACAAGTCAATAAATTTAGTTGGCCGATAAAAAACGACGGAAGGTTGACTTTGCCAACAAAATGGTTTTCTTGACAAAATGTGTTTTCTCTAAAATAGTTGTTTCGACGGACCGAACTACGCGGGTTTGATTCTCACCGGGTGTGAGATACGTAGGCAGCCTTCAACGGGTCCAACTTCTCTTCATCTCAAAAATAAGTTTTCAACGACCATCTTTTCGACCAGTCAATTCCAGTGGCCCGTTTCGTTTTTTTTTTTTAAGAAAAAGATAGTTTTGTTTGGGTCAAATAAAGATTTCTCTTTCATCTAAAAAAAATTACCTTAATAAATGTGCAGAATGAGCACAAGTCAGAATACAACCGAAGCTATCATAAACAAGGTCCCCTTAAGTTTGCATAGGTGGTGGAGCGACTTGGGCGAGCAAGGACAAGACACAGTTAAGCTGTACCTGGGAGATCTAGTGGGGCTACTAAATATTCTTCCGAGAGGAGACATCATACGAGCCTTGATCTCGTTCTGGGATCCAGCACACAATGTATTTCACTTTTCAGACTTTGAACTCACGCCAACATTAGAAGAATTGGCCGGGTATATCGGAAGACCAAAGGTCCCTATGAGGGAACAATATCTCATCGCACCGAGGGTAGTGACAGTACATAGGTTTTTGGATACCGTGAAAATCCGCAGAACTGTACACAACCCAGACTTATCAGAAGGGTTCCTGCACTTTAGCATTTCTATATGACAAATATGGTCATTATGGGGGCTTCAACAAACACAAAAGCAAAATCTGCAGCGGAGACAACCAGTTAAAATGGGAGGAGCATAGACGCATCGCCTTCATGATAGCTTTCCTAGGTTCATTGATATTTCCTAGAAAAGATGGGAATATCAACATACAAGTGGCAGGGGTCGTCAGCACTTTGATGAAACAAAACAACAGTACTTTGGCTCCCATGATAATATCGGATATCTCTCGTGCACTCACTATCTGCAAAGCTGGAGGGACTTTCTTTGAAGCTTGCAATGTATTGCTCCAAATGTGGATGATCGATCACTTATGTCGTCATCCGCAGTTTATGAGGTATAGTATATCGGAGAAAACCTGTGTAGAAGAATTCCCTACGAGGGTCGAGGGACATGATTTGCCAGAAGGGATTAGCGGATGGATACGACTTTTGCGTTTGATTCCAGCCAGCAAGATAGAATGGACATTCGACTGGCTACCCGTGGAAAAAGTCATATATGCATCGGCCACGGAATCATATTTGTTGCTAATGGGCCTCAACAGCATCCAGCCCTACGCACCAGGACGAGTATTGAGACAGTTGGGACGATGCCAAATAATCCCAAAGAAGAAGACCTCAGCCCGCATGCGGTTGAAATTGGACCGGGAGGACAGTTCCCTGAAGCGTTGGTCCGAAAGATTTGGAGTGAATGTCAAACATTGAAAATAGACACTCGAGTGCGAGATCGAGCCCGGGGTGAAGTAGCGTCGGAATACCCTGCATGGTATAGCAGAGAATTGGAGCATCAAAGGCCCACAAAAAGGCCCCACCTCAGGGAGTTTGCTGGAGCGTCACAAGAACAATGGGACTGGTTGGCCAGAGAAGAAGCTTATAGAACAAAGATTAGCAGAATAGAGCAACGGACCCAGGAGCTCCAATTCGAAATGAATATGCAAGCCGCCGCCAACGAAGGAGATAAAAAGAAGTTGGCACAAGAAAATGACTTTTTGAGAGCTCAAATCCAGCAAATGAAAAGGGATGCTGACAGACAGTTGAGGAGTCGAGCAGACGAAAAATTGATAAAGGGTTTGAGAAGCCAAGTTGCCGATGTACAAAGAGAATTGGAAGAGTCAAAAGCCCAAACAATGAGGATCCGTGCTAGCTGGAAAAAGGAGGCACATCAACATGCACTTCACCTACAACGGGTGGAAGAAGATTACACCGAGACCATCACTAGTCTAAGGGAGGCAAATGTTATCCTCAGGGAGCGGGTTTTCAAGCAAGCCCGAGATGCTAGAACAGACCTCGACCGTTGTCACAATTTGATGGCTCGACTGCAAGAACAAATAGACAGGCTCCTAGACCAAGTCACCAACAACGCTCAAAGATTGGGGGCGAAAAACCAGCAGATAGAGCGGATACTCAGAGAAAGGGACATGATCAAGGACAAAATTGGAGAAATGGGGCATTATGTCACCATGAAGTGCCTAGCTTGTGAACAAATGCCCCGCACCGACCTTTTTGCTTCAGTTATGGGCTATGTTCATCAGATCATGAGAGAATTAAGGGGACTACACAAGGACCTCACACCAAGGCCCGCGGCAAGGCCGAATGATGCCTCGCGGGCCCCCAGGAATTTTAGAGCATTAGATTTTGATTAAAAATGTATTTTTGGGTCAAGCTAGTTGGCATTTTTATTTTTACATTATCGAGTCAAGCATTTCTTTTGTTTTGCTGATTGTTGTAAGACGTGTTTTGTAACTTTGAGGTTTTATTTGATATAAAAGTTACTGAATTTTGCCACAATCTTGTTACCAGAACTACGCTCGGTCTGATTCACGCGGGGACGTGATACGTAGGCAATCCACATAAGATTCGACCACCACCAAAAAAAAAAAAAAAGGAAAAGGATACGAAGGTTAATAACAATAAGGCTTTCAAGGATAGTTGAAAAAGAGAAAAGAAAAAGAAGAAAAAGAAAAAGAGAAAAAGAGAAAAGCTGGAATGACGCATGTTACGAGTACATGTAGAAAGGGTTATTTGGTTAGGTGCATTGCATCCCAACGTGCGATAACATGCCTGTTAAATTCAGTAAACTAACAAAGTTTGTTGCAATCCAGAAAAGTTTAGCAGTTGGTTTGACAGAATATACTGGCCGACCACCATTACCGTACTAGATCTAAAGGGCCAATTCCAGCAAGTATGTCTAGTTCCGGTAAAAGTCTCGAGGAAGAGAAATCGGAGATGCAAATCATGAAAGAAGAGGTAGAACGGTTGAGACATCAGATAATAGAGATGCACCTAGCCTGGGCTAGGGGACAGTCCTCACCAAATCTCCCTACTCTCACCTCAGCTCCAGAACATCCACCCATCGATCCTTCGACAAGCGCCCCGATCTATCCATACTTTCAGGGGGAAAACCCATATGCCACCCACACTCCACCAGCCAAACCAAATCCTCCTCCAGTCACCCCTGGTTTTGTGGCACCTCCACCTACTACTCTACAAAGGCCGTCCGGCGAGCCGCATGTTCAGATCCATGACAACTCTTACTATCCTCCCGAGCCTACTTTTAGGGCTCCCGAACCGCAATCACACACCCCTCACTGGGATAATCCGGCAGAACCGGAAAAGCACTTCCAAAGTTCAGAACATGAGGAAGTTATCAGAAAAGTTAAAAGCTTGGAGCAGTCCTTCAGGAACATGCACGGTTTGGGTAACCAGGTCAGTGTCGCTTACAAGGATCCGTGCCCGTTCCCCGACGTCCAATTACCGGCCGGGTTCAAAATGCCCAAGTTTGACCTATACGAAGGGCACGGTGATCCTGTAGCCCACCTCCGAGGGTTTTGTAGTAAAATGCGAGGAGCCGGAGGACGGGACGAGATTCTGATAGCTTACTTCGGTCAGAGTCTGGGAGGATCTGCGCTGGAGTGGTACACTAGACAGGACCCCGGCAGATGGTTTACGTGGGATGATTTGGCTCAAGCTTTTATCGGCCAGTTCCAGTACAATCTTGAAATAATCCCCGACCGCTTATCATTGCTAAAATTAGAGAAGAAGCCCGCTGAAAGTTTCAGGGAATTTGGTTTCCGCTGGAGGGAACAGGCAGCCAGGGTAGATCCGCCGATGAGAGAGAGCGAGATGGTGGATTACTTCTTGCGGACACTAGAGCCAACCTATTTCGGACATCTGGTAATGTCCGTGGGCAAATCATTCACTGAGGTGATAAAAATGGGGGCTATGATCGAGGAAGGCTTGAAGGCCAACAAGATCATGAGCTACTCAACATTGAAAGCCACCACTCAGGCTATCCAAAGTGGCACTGGAGGAGTACTTGGGAAAAAGAGGAAAGAGGAAGTCGCGGCAGTCGAGTCCGGGACATGGTTCAGAAACAGAGGCCCTGCACCCCAATATAGCCCGCCCCAGCCTCACCACCAAAATTACTTCCACAATCCATATAACCACCCGCGACATTACTATCCCGCACCTGATCCCCATTTTACTGTTCACCACGCACAGTCCTATTCTGTACCTCCCGTCCATGCACCGTGGCGTGCACCAAACCCGCAGAACAATTATCCACCCCCAAGAGCTTACAGAAACCCCTCGGGCGCGAGTTTCCGTCCGAACCAAGCATTCAGGGGCGACAGGGCACCAAGGCCAAAGACTTTCACTCCCTTAGGAGAGTCTTACACCAGTCTGTTCCACCGGTTGAAGCAAGTAGGGTTGCTAAATCCGGTTGAAGCTAAGCTACCAAACCCTCTTCCAAAGAACCTGGACCATTCAGTAAATTGTGCATACTGCTTAGGATGTCGAGGACACGACACGAAAAAGTGTTGGAGGTTGAAAACGGCCATCCAGGAGCTCATCGACACTCGCAGGATTGAGGTCCAGACTCCAACAGAGCCCAACATCAACCAAAACCCACTTCCAACTCATCGTGAGACCAACATGATCGAGTTGGTACGGGTAGAAGAAGGAAAGGAGAAAGCCCCTCAGACTGTAATGATGATCAAGTCTAGCGGGGTAGGAATGAGAAAGGGACCGAGCCTTGATGAGTCATCTATTTGCAAGACGGACATACCAGGAGGGTCAGAAGCAGGAAAGGAAAGTGTGAACGAAGTACCGGTGAGGCCGGGGGAAGCAAAAATAGTTGTACCAGGGGCAGCAACCAAGCCCGTCTTGACGGTAGCAAGCGTTCGAATGGATCCTTTCATCATCAAGCCAGCAATACAGTTGCCAATAACTGATAGCCGGGCTATTCCATGGAATTATGCTCGGATTATGACAACCTACAAAGGAAAGGAAGTGAAGGAGGAAGTTTGCGAAGCGCAAGGTTTGACCCGCTCGGGGAGATGTTTTGCCCCTGCGGAATTGAGGAAGATCACTCCGACGACATTGAAAAAGCCGGTAACTGACGAAGAGGCGGAAGAATTCCTGAAAAACATGAAGCTGCATGACTATTCTGTCTTAGAGCAGCTGAAGAAAATGCCTGCGCAAATATCATTGCTATCCTTGTTGATACATTCTGAAGAACACCGGCAAGCTTTGATGAAAGTGTTGAATGAGGCCCACGTACCTGATAAAATCTCAGTGAGTCATTTGGAGAAGATCACCAATAGGATCTTCGAAGCGAATCGGATCACCTTCACCGATGATGAGTTGCCCGAGGAAGGCACCGAGCACAACAAGGCTTTATATCTTACGGTAAAGTGTGAGGAGTCGGTGGTCACCAAAGTCCTCGTCGATAATGGGTCCAGCGCCAATATCTGTCCTCTCTCTACACTGGACAAGTTGAAAGTGGACATCGGCAGGATACGCAAGAACAGTATATGTGTTCGGGGGTTTGACAGAGGAGGCAAGGCATCGGTTGGGGACATAGTGTTAATCTTGACATTTGGGCCAGTGGAGTTCACCATGGAATTCCAGGTGCTGGACATGGTGGTGTCATATAACCTTCCTGATAGGGCGACCATGGATCCATGCCGCAAGAGCAGTTCCATCCAACTTACACCAACTCGTCAAGTTTGAGTGGGACCAACAGGAGATCGTCGTCCATGGAGAGAATGATCTACAATCAGGCACCATCATCCCCTTTGTTGAGACAGAAGAAGATGTTGGGCCGTGGGTATACCAGATCTGCGATGTGGTATCCGCCAACCGAGTGCATTCCCAATGACGGAATAATTACTGCCGACGTCATGGTGGCTCATGAAATGTTGGGACATGGTTTCATACCCGGCAAAGGTCTAGGTGCATCTCTGCAAGGAATCATACAACCGGTATCCGTGGTCGAAAACGTGGGAACCTTCGGTTTGGGATTCAAGCCAACATCAGAGGACATCCAGCGAGCCAAGAGGAATAAGCAGAAGACATGGGTGCTCTCGAAGCCGATTCCACGCCTTTCCCAATCTTTCGTCAGGTCTGGAGTAAGAGGACATCCGACGACAAAGATTCCCGGTCCTATGGTTAGGCCAGACGAAGAATTCTTAAGAAAGTTTGAGGACCTATTTGCAGATGTATGCATGCTCGAGGACGGCGAAGGATCCAGCCATGCCGAGATACAGTTTGTGGGGTCGAAAGCAAAATTGAATAATTGGAAGGCTACTCGTCTCCCTGTCCGGAAGGAGTCTTGGTAGTTTGTTTTGGATTGTGTTTTTTTTCGAAATTTTGTGTTGGGGGTTGTCCCCGGAGTAAAATCCGTTTGTTTTAGTTCATTTCGATTTGAGTTTGCAAGTTTGTTTTTCCTTGTACTGTTCCCATTAATGAAATTTTGTTCCCTTCGTGTCTAATTTTGTTTATTTTCCTTCTTTTTACTTTTCTGAACAGCCTTCTTTCAACTGATCTTAATGATATAGCGTGCTTAAAGATTAATCAACCCAGTCTAGAAAGTCAATCAGGTTTGGAAATAATAATGCATGAAATGAGAAGTGACGAGAGTGAATCGGAATACGGCGATGATGAAGCCGTAGAAGAAATCGGTGAAGAATTAAGTCACTTCGAAGAAAAACCCAAACCAAACTTAAACGATACTGAGGCTGTTAATCTGGGGAACACGGATGACGTCAAAGAAACCAGAATAAGTGTCCATATTGAACCCAACCTGAGAGAGGAATTGATCAAAACACTCGTAGAGTTTAAAGACATTTTCGCATGGTCATACGACGACATGCCAGGAGTACCGATTTAGTGGTTCATAAATTACCCACCGATCCGGCCTATCCTCCCGTCAAGCAAAAACTACGGAAATTCAAGACGGAGATGAGTGTAAAGATCAAAGAGGAAGTAACCAAGCAGTTGCAGGCGAAAGACATTCGTGTCACCCGATATCCTGATTGGTTGGCTAACGTAGTACCGGTGCCAAAGAAAGACGGAAAGATCAGAGTATGCGTGGACTACCGCAATCTCAACAAGCCAAGTCCTAAGGATAATTTCCCGCTTCCCAATATCCATATCCTGATTGATAATTGCGTTGGACGTGAAATCGGATCCTTTGTGGACTGTTATGCGGGATATCATCAGATCTTGATGGATGAAGAGGACGCAGAAAAGACGACTTTTATCACACCGTGGGGGACTTATTGTTAACGGGTGATGCCGTTTGGTTTGAAGAATGTGGGGGCAACATACATGAGGGCGATGACTACGGTATTCCATGACATGATACACAAGGAAATTGAAGTGTACGTGGATGATGTGATCATAAAATCTAGACGTCAAGAAGACCACGTTGCTGACCTCAGGAAGTTCTTTCAAAGACTTCGAAGATATGATATCAAGCTCAATCCGGCCAAATGCGCATTCGGAGTTCCATCAGGAAAGTTGCTAGGATTCATCGTCAGCCGACGGGGCATTGAGTTGGACCCATCCAAAATTAAGTCCATTCAAGAGTTACCCCCGCCGAAGAATAAAACAGAGGTAATGAGTCTGTTGGGAAGGTTGAATTACATCAGTAGGTTTATTGCCCAGCTTACGGCAACCTGTGAACCCATATTCCGTCTGTTGAAGAAAGACGCTGCGATAGAATGGACGACAGAATGTCAGGAAGCGTTTGACCAAATCAAAGGGTATCCGTCAAACCCACCCGTACTAGTTCCGCCTGAACCGGGTAGACCCCTGATTCTTTATCTAACGGTTTTGGAGAATTCGTTCGGCTGCGTACTGGGGCAGCATGATCTTACTGGCAGGAAGGAACGGGCCATTTACTACCTCAGTAAGAAATTCACGGTCCACGAGGTCAAGTACACTCATCTAGAAAAGACATGTTGCGCTTTGACTTGGGTAGCCCAAAAGTTGAAACATTATTTGTCTTCTTACACCACTTACCTCATTTCGCGTTTGGATCCGTTGAAGTATATTTTCCAGAAACCTATGCCTACAGGGAGGTTGGCAAAATGGCAAATATTGCTTACAGAGTTCGACATCATATACGTGACAAGGACGGCTATGAAAGCTCAAGCCCTAGCCGATCACTTAGTTGAGAATCCTGTTGATGACGAATACGAACCTCTGAGGACGTATTTTCCAGACGAAGAAGTATTGCAAATTGATGGGTTGGAACTAACCAAGGAGCCAGGTTGGAAGCTTTTCTTCGACGGAGCGGCGAACGCAAAAGGAGTCGGAGTAGGGGCTGTGCTCATCTCTGAAACAGGACATCATTATCCTGTTACTGCTCAACTGCGTTTTCATTGTACCAATAATATGGCTGAGTACGAGGCATGTATCTTGGGGTTGCGATTAGCGGTGGACATGGATGTACAGGACGTCTTGGTCTTGGGGGACTCGGACCTCCTGGTGCATCAGATTCAGGGAGAATGGGAAACCAGAGATTTAAAGCTTATCCCGTATTGTCAGTGTTTGCATGATCTGACCAAACGCTTTCGATCAGTAGAATTCAGGCACATCCCAAGGATGCATAATGAGGTTGCAGAGGCTCTAGCCACTTTAGCGTCGATGCTACATCACCCGGACAAGGTTCGTGTCGATCCGTTACATATTCAGATCCGGAATCAACATGCTTATTGCAATATGATAGAGGAAGAAATGGATGGTGAGCCATGGTTTCATGATGTCAAGGAATACCTCAGGTTAGGAATATACCCAGAGCAAGCAACTGGAGATCAAAAGAGAGCTATTCGACGATTGGCAAACGGATTTTTCCTTAGTGGAGGGGTGCTGTACAAGAACCCCGGATTTGGGATTGTTGAGATGTATAGATGCAAGTCAAGCCACAACAGTGATGACAGATATACACTCCGGAGTTTGTGGACCACACATGAGCGGATACGTATTGGCAAAGAAGATTCTTCGAGCAGGATATTACTGGCTCACGATGGAGCGTGATTGTATAAGTTTCGTGCGAAGATGCCATCAGTGTCAGATACACGGAGATTTGATTCATTCTCCACCAACTGAATTGCATACAATGTCAGCACCATGGCCGTTTGTTGCATGGGGTATGGATGTTATTGGACCTATAGAGCCTGCAGCTTCCAATGGACATAGGTTCATTCTGGTAACGATCGATTATTTTACCAAGTGGGTGGAGGCCAAAACATTCAAATCGGTGACCAAGAAGGCGGTGGTGGATTTCGTACATTCCCACATCATCTGCAGGTTTGGAATTCCAAAGATAATCATCACGGATAACGGTGCCAATCTTAACAGCGGATTGATGAAGGAGGTCTGCCAACAGTTCAAGATTACACACCGAAATTCCACACCGTATCGTCCCAAAGCAAATGGTGCGGTTGAGGCAACAAACAAGAATATAAAGAAGATATTGAGGAAGATGGTAGAAGGGTCCAGGCAATGGCATGAAAAGTTACCATTCGCACTGTTAGGTTATCGCACTACCGTCCGGACTTCGGTAGGTGCAACTCCTTACTTGTTGGTGTATGGGACTGAAGCAGTAATACCAGCAGAGGTTGAAATCCCATCCCTCCGAATTGTCGCTGAAGATGAGCTTGATGACGACGAGTGGGTCAAAACCCGATTAGAGCAATTGAGCTTGATCGATGAAAAGAGATTAACAGCAGTATGTCACGACCAATTGTATCAAAAGAGAATGGCGAGAGCATATAACAAGAAGGTACGTCCCAGGAAATTTGAAGTGGGACAGCATGTGCTGAAGAGAGTTCTACCACATCAGGCCGAAGCGAAAGGCAAGTTCGCTCCAAATTGGCAGGGACCATTTGTGGTGACTAGAGTATTATCCAACGGCGCTCTATGTCTAACCGATGTTGAGGGAAGATGCACCGATATGGCTATCAATTCTGATGCAGTCAAGAGATATTATGTGTAATTCTTTAACGCATTTGTCAACGTTTGGTTTCGTTTGTTTGTATTTGGCATTTTTTCGGAGAATGAAATGACAGAGGCAATTTTTCTACTACCCAAACACTTTACCCTTGTTTTCCCCTTTGAGCCTTAATTATTCTTTCATATACCCTCTTTCGGAATCATCGAGGAAGATGTGTAACAAAATAGAAAAAGAAACAAAGAAAAGACACAAGAAAAAGTGAACTACGTTTGACCTGATTCCTCAAGAAGGATACGTAGGCGCCACACGGCTCGGTCATAATAAAATAAAAATCAAAGATCCCCCAAGCAACAAAACTGGGGCAGAAGTCATTGTTTCGTTTGAAAGATAGTGTGGATTCCGAAGTTGTAATGAGCTAACCGTTGAGGTTAAACCCCTTTTTCTTTAGCCTCACGCGCAGAAACCACATTAAGAACCGAAAAGACCTCTCGATCAGTATTTGAGAAATGCCAAGTCATGCGAGTGAAACTACGAGTGAGAGTGTCAATCATCGACTGAATTTAGGACTTACAAGCTGAAAAGGGATGGCCCCTTTAGAGGAAGTTCTAAGGATAATACCCCAGCCCACCGCAAGGAAAGAAAACGAAAATGAGAGAGTCTTAACGGTGAAAACCCTCGCGGGCACCTTAAGGCGAAGGAAGTTAAGAGGAGTAAAATGAGAGAGTCTTACGGTGAAAACCTTTACGGGCACCTTAAGGCGACGGGAGATAGAGAGAAATGAGAGAATCTCATTAGTGAAAACCCTTTGAAGGGCACTGTGAGGTGACAGGGCGAGATGGTTACAAGATGTCTGCATGAGACAAGGTTTGGACATCCGTTTACTTCTAGCAGAACGCGGCCATCAGAAAGTGATTGACATGAATAGACTGGGTAGTTTAATCTCAAAGGCGCGGCATAACCATTGGGTCAGTCACACATTCAGATAAGTTTTCCTATTTTTGAGTTCAGAAAAGTTTTCCTTTTCTTTTGTCATTTGCGGTCAGCATTCTTTTCTTTTCTTTCATTTTTCGAAAATTGATTTTTCGAAGCTTACTACCAAGTCTCCCAAAGCAGTATAATAGGCGTGGAACGAGGCAATAAGGCAGAAGTCATTTCGATAGTAAGATCGGGACGACAAGTTGATTGGAAGGTTCGCAGGAATTACGGAGTATGATGGACACATATGGCACGTCCGAAAGATGATTTCACGCAACAGATCACCGGCTAAAAAGAGCCGGATCAAACCAAAGATTGGAATAAAAGGAAAGATGAGAAACCGTTCGTGGAAAGAGCATCGTCCCCAGCAAGCATCAACGTCGTCCTCAAAGTTCGAGAGAGGCCAAGCAGCTGAAAGAGAAAAGAAAATGGCCCCAACAAGAGTGGCACGACCACTCACTGCGTTTTGAAACTAACAATTTTTCTTTGATTTAAAGCAGGAAAAGAGGGTTCGTTGGCGGAAAAGCATACCATCCGGAAGTTTATCAAACTGGGGCAGAAAATTTTCTCCTGTTGCGAAAATTTTCTTGAAAGCGAAGACTCAGTGGATAAGGCTAGAAAGCAACACAAGATATCGGGAAATACCGGTTCCGAGCAGAATAGTTTTGAGAAAGGCCAGACAACACGATGGGGTGATCTTTGAGCATGGTATCATCCCCAGCAGTTGTTGGAAAAATGAAACAATGGCTTCGAGATTCCCCCAGCAGTATTATATCCCATAATTTGTTCAAGGAAGCAAAAGCGTGAGTCCCAGAGGAGGTATGGGAAGAAGGAAGAGGAAAAGGGGTCCCCCGCCAGGATAATCCCCGGTCCATAACATTTCAACCCCGGCGAGTCCGAGAGAGAATGAGGGGTGAAGGAAACAAAGAATACTTCCTCAGCAGCATCATCCCCAGCAGGTGAGTAAATAGTTCCAAAGATATCCCCAGCAGCCAAAAGAAAAGTAATACGACCCAGGGGGAAAGCAATTCCAAGACAAGATAATTCAGAAGAGAAGGTGGCCCAATAGGCGATGCAGGAAGAAGAAAATGGTACAGAAAACAAAGGAAGGCGATCAGGATGGGATGAAATTAGAAGTTATAGTTGAAGTCAGGGAGCCCGCCTGGAGAATGGAGTGGCGATTTAGTTTTGAAGTTGTAGTTGAAGTCGGGGAGCCCGCCTGGAGAATGGAGTGGCGATTTAGTTTTGAAGTTGTAGTTGAAGTCAGGGAGCCCGCCTAGAGAATGGAGTGGCGATTTAGTTTTGAAGTTGTAGTTGAAGTCAGGGAGCCCGCCTGGAGAATGGAGTGGCGATTTAGTTTTGAAGTTGTAGTTGAAGTCAGGGAGCCCGCCCGGAGAATGGAGTGGCGATTTAGTTTTGAAGTTATAGTTGAAGTCAGGGAGCCCGCCTGGCGAATGGAGTGGCGATTTAGTTTTGAAGTTGTAGTTGAAGTCAGGGAGCCCGCCTGGAGAATGGAGTGGCGATGTAGTTTTGAAGTTATAGTTGAAATCAGGGAGCCCGCATGGAGAATGGAGTGGCGATTTTATTTTGAAGTAGTAGTTGAAGTTAGGGAGCCCGCCTGGAGAATGGAGTGGCGATTTTATTTTGAAGTAGTAGTTGAAGTCAGGGAGCCCGCCTGAAGAATGGAGTGGCGATTTTATTTTGAAGTAGTAGTTGAAGTCAGGGAGCCCGCCTGGAGAATGGAGTGGCGATTTTATTTTGAAGTAGTAGTTGAAGTCAGGGAGCCCGCCTGGAGAATGGAGTGGCGATTTTATTTTGAAGTAGTAGTTGAAGTCGGGGAGCCCGCCCGAAGAATGGAGTGGCGATTTTATTTTTGAAGTTGTAGTTGAAGTCAGGGAGCCCGCCTGGAGAATGGAGTGGCGATCTAGTGTTGAAGTAGTAGTTGAAGTCAGGGAGCCCGCCTGAAGAATGGAGTGGTGATTTTATTTTGAAGTAGTAGTTGAAGTCAGGGAGCCCGCCTGGAGAATGGAGTGGCGATTTAGTTTCGAAGTAGTAGTTGAAGTCAGGGAGCCCGCCTGGAGAATGGAGTGGCGATGTTATTTTGAAGTAGTAGTTGAAGTCAGGGAGCCCGCCCGAAGAATGGAGTGGCGATTTTATTTTGAAGTAGTAGTTGAAGTCAGGGAGCCCGCCTGGAGAATGGAGTGGCAATTTTATTTTGAAGTAGTAGTTGAAGTCAGGGAGCCCGCCTGGAGAATGGAGTGGCGATTTTATTGTGAAGCAGTAGTTGAAGTCAGGAAGCCCGCCTGGAGAATGGAGTGGCAATTTTATTTTGAAGTAGTAGTTGAAGTCAGGGAGCCCGCCTGGAGAATGGAGTGGCGATTTTATTTTGAAGTAGTAGTTGAAGTCAGGGAGCCCGCCTGAAGAATGGAGTGGCGATTTTATTTTTGAAGTTGTAGTTGAAGTCAGGGAGCCCGCCCGGAGAATGGAGTGGCGATTTTATTTTGAAGTTGTAGTTGAAGTCGGGGAGCCCGCCCTGGAGAATAGGGTGGCGATTTATTTTAAAAGTTGTAGTCGAAGTCAGGGAGCCCGCCTGGAGAATGGAGTGGCGATTTTATTTTGAAGTTGTAGTTGAAGTCAGGGAGCCCGCCTGAAGAATGGAGTGGCGATTTATTGTTGAAGTCGGTTGAGGAAAGCGGTAGCGCATAACGGAAATCCCCAGCGTGAATCCAAGTATATAATCGAAAGGAAGGCAACAAGGATCAGAAAGATAGGCACAAACTTCGAAGGAGAATAGTTCGAAGATTACAAAGGAGGGGACCAACGGTCGGAGTTCGGCAATCAAGATATGCCGAAATAACAATTGTTAGAAGAGAAGAAGCATGTGAAGAAACATCAGAGACGGCAGGATGGAAAGAAACATGACAAAATCCAGTTGAAAGGATAGATAAAATTTGCAATACTGTAACTTAGTCTAGCTTCTTATTTTTCGTTTAGCGCGATGTAATAAGGAGATCAATTAAGCAGTGGCGATAGTAGCAACAGCAGTAACAGCAAGTCCACACCAACCATGGCAGTCCCAGCTACCAAAGCTTCCCGAACTACATTGACCTGATTCCTGTTTAGCCCAGGATATGTAGGAGGCCTCCTGAAGTAAAGGCTCGGTCAAGATCTTTTTAGAAATGCTTCGCACGGAGTGCTCGAACGGGCAAAAATCGCTCGTATTCGCTCACTATCTTTGCACGAAAACTCTTCATGTTTCCGCGCAAAGCGGGGCAGCTGTGAGCACGTGATTTTTGCCCTACGTGAGAATTACTCCAAAAATTTCAAAATAAAATAGTATTGGTGTTGTGCGTGATTTTTGTGGATTATATGTTATCGTTCTCTTATTATTTGCGTTTGTGTGTCCGTGTCTTTTGTTCAAATAAGTAAAAAATAAAAAAAAAAAATATATAACATATATAAAATTCGAAGTTTGCAATTGATAGTAATTAAGTTTGTTTCACAAAAATCAAAATAACAAAAATATGCGTTTTGGCATTTCTAGCGTTTAAGTCCTAGACTGTGTGATTTACATTTAACAAATACTTAATTATGTGCGTTAATCGTTAGGGTAACCTAATTAGTTTTTTTATATACTTAAGTTAATTCGACTTTTTGTAGTATAATCTAGGATTTTATTTCAATTAGGAATTTAAAAGATAAGAGGAAAATTGGAAATAATGAGAAGAAGAGAAAGAAAATCGGATTTGGGCCGTGTGTAAAGTTAAAATTGAGCCCAAGACAAACATGCCCAATTCCAAGCCCCATTGCTTTGAACCGACCCGTCGCTTGAATTAATTGAACGACGTCGTATCACATTTAAACGGCGGCGTTCCAGTGTTGCTCGATCAATCTCAACCGTTGGATGGAATAATCCGACGGCTAAGATTAAGGTTGGATATAATACACAAATACCCCCCCCCCAAACCCGCCTAACCCACCTCACTCCCCTCATTCCCTTTCGTCTCTCAAACCTCGTCTCTTTCAGAGACGAGGAACCCTAGCGCCGCCCCCATACCCCTTCGCCTGAAACCCGGCGGCAACAACGCCGCCGGCCACCAAAATAACACCACACGACCACCTCAACCCCCCCTACAAGAATCTGGCAATCCCTAATCTCGAATCAATCAGGAAATTCTCGAATCTTCATTTGAAGATTCGAGTTAAGCTCGAACCAACTCCGTTTGACCCCAAACTCGTACCAATTGTTATCCGGACCTTCCTCGTAACCAAACCAAGCTTGGTTTGGTTTGAATCCGGCTAGAAATGTTCGAACCCCAAATCCCCTCTCAAGAACCCTAGAGTTCGAGAATTGGGGCTTTTGGTCCAAGTAACAGCAATTGAAGCTAATGGATTTTAATTGAAGTGTTTTCATTTGAAAACACTTCAATTAAAGTCCGTTTAACTTCAAAATGCGAAAAATTTGAATCCTTGGGGCCGGGTCCGTCCGATGTCGATTTTTTTTTGAGGTAATTTCTTCCGTCCTGTTTATTTCGATTAGGTATTTGCTTTGTTTTGTACATTTATTTAATTCAACTCTTGAATTCTTACCATTGTCTTTCTTGGCCGCCCCTGTTTTCACTTCTTCTCGAAGACCCTTTATTTGGTCAATTATTCGTCTATATCGTTTGTTTGATTACGTATGTGGTCAAATGCGTATTCGCTTCGATTAGCGTCGTCGAATACTTAGTTTCATTTTTGCCGAGATTTTTAGAATCACTGTTTTATCGGTTAATTTGTTATCCATGTTACGTGTTATAGTTAATTGAATGCGTCGTCTAATCTCGTAGAGTTTGTTTGTGTGAAATCTCGGGCAGTGGTTCGTTTGGTCTAAATTGAACTTTATGACTGTTTGTTCGGGTCTGTGTGTTTGAACTAGTAGTTGTTGTTTGTTATAGCTGATAGAAGCTTTATGAAATCAATAGTGTACTGCACATGGCTTAGGTCAGTGGAACCTGCTGGACAGCAGGTATCCACCTAGGCTTTACACTTAGGGAATTTTTAACATAAAAGCTCCATACTCAGACATATGGTAGTGTTAAAACCAGTGTCAGGGCTAGGCAGAGAACATAATGGGCAAAAGGTTTTTTTTTTAATATGGGGGGGTACCACTAGGAGCTGGATTCAAAAGCTATATAGATAGAGGCTTAGACAGACACAAAAAAAAAGAAAAAACCTTAGAGACAGAACACTGGGGATACACATTCACAGCCTAGATATTCATACACACTCATACAAATACATTAGTATTCACTGCCTACGGGGTGCTCCTGTTGTGGTCGTGTTTGTTGCGGTTGTTCTGTTGGTGCTATTGTTCTGCTGCTGTTTTGTTGTTCTGCTACTGCTGTGGGTTGTGGGTGCTAAGTGTTGAGGGGGGGTTCGACTACTACTGGTTTGTTGCTGAGTGTCTGTTGGTTGTTGCTGTGGTGTTTGTTGCTGTTGGTCTGCTGCTACTTTGCTTCACTGCCTTAGCTGATCTCTAGTCTCCTATTTTGTTAATTTCCAGGTACTACTTCTGAAACACAACATGTAAAGTCAGTCCAAATACGAATGAAGTTGAAGATCTGTTATAGTTAAATCTCTGTTAGTTTTATAACACTTTTAGATTGTCATATGTGATTCAATTAATGATTGTTGTACCTAGATTGTATTTCATAAATAAGGACTAATGAAACTTTATAATAGATTTAGGTAATACTGTGGGAGATTGTAGTTACCATTTACTTCACAAAAAATAAGTGTTCTGTTATTAGCATTTGGTTTTGGTTTACTGTATTTGTATGGTTGAAAGTTTAATTCTAATGCTGAATATATGCATAATCGAAATAGGATTTAAAAGTTAAAGGTAGTGATAGAGTTACAAGGATTAGTATTTAGTAGAATTTAAAAGTTGTAATGTAATTCAATTAGGTGGCTAGTTTATCAATTTTATTAGGTTTGTTATATGTTGTAAGTAATGTTTTCCATTCAAGTACGTTTACTTCTTTTGAATAGTAAATTGCAAATTCTGTTATAGCATTGTAATTGTAAACAAGTACTTTTAATAAGCTTGTAAATGTAATTGGTTTTTGTATTTAAGGTTTTAGACCGTTCCTATATACTTGAATTCAAATTTAGGGCCAAAAAGAAAAGGCAACGCTGATGCATAATAAAAAATAATAATAAAGAGTCAAGCATAGTTACAGTTAGATAATAAGTATCGAAATGTAGAAGTTAGTTGGTAAATATGAAGTTGGAGATATGAGCTAAACAGTCTCGCTTTTCTTTTTGCCGGATTCGAACCTGAATTCAAAAAATTTGAGCTCATACTTATGCATTAATCGACCATTAGAGATAATAATAAAAAATTTAGCTTGGCCTTTTTAAAAAAATATATATAAAAAAATGAGACGAGCCTCGCCGCATTAAACATATAATTGTGGGGCCCTCAAATTAGTCGTTATAAAAAGACTTAGACTTGGAAGGACCGTTTAGTGAATTTCACGGTCCTTTCCCAAAGTTAATAAAGACGATAGACTCTTTAGGCGCGATTTATAAGTAAATTACTTTCTTAAATGCGGGTGCGCATTTATGTGACCCAAATCTTACTCTCGGCGGAGCTGAAATACACTAAAGTCGCAGGCGTACTGGTTGCGGTGCGGCTCGAAATATATTTTCGTGACGTCGCAATTCTTCTAAGAAATAAAAGCGGAGCATTAAAAATGCACAGTTAAAATATATAAAGAAATCAGATAAAAGCAAAAGCACAGTTGAGCGACCGTGCTAAAACCACGGAATCCGGGAGTGCCTAACACCTTCTTCCGGGTTAACAGAGTTCCTTATCCAGTTTTCTAGTTTCGCGGACTATATTACAAAGTCATAAATTTCCTCGGTTCGGGATCAAACCGGTGACTTGGGACACCATTATCTTCCCAAGTGGCGACTCTGAATTTAATAAAATGGATCCCGTCTCGATTGTCCTTCAATTGGAAAAACTCCATCGCGCCCTCGCGGGTGCGTAAAAAGGAGGCGTGACAAGGACGATCTCAACGGTCTGACCAATGGCTGGCGTCAGTTCAAGTAGAATCGAGGAAAGATCGTTGTAATGATGGTCAAAGGGATCGGTCGGGTCCCCATCTCGACCGAGAAAGACATCAGCCCTATATCCGAGCAGCCATCCCACCACCTCCTCGTCACACGGAGGGGTCTCCCACGCCGCACACTAGGACTCATTGAAACGAAAAAGGTATGTCTCCCCTTCAGAAATAGTGTATGCACTAGAGAAGCTCGACACGAAGGTGAAATGGCCGCAAAATATGAAGTCCGACCCGAATACTCGGAAGCGGATGCCCTCTGTGAATTCCCCAGGAGTGAGGTCACAAAATTGAGGACTGCATAGGTCTGCAGCAAGAGGTAGTAAGAATGTTGAACCAAGGGCACCTGAGAAAATTAATGAGCAACCGGGGACGAGCTAACTTCGGCCGCGGATGTGAACAGCACCAGGGACCTCCAAAGCCTCCCTCCCATGTTCGTATTTTCCAAATGATCATCAGCGGAGGCAACGAGGCAGCGATCAACAATGTAAAATTCACCACCATACACAAACTCAAGCAGTCGATCACCCATGAATGGTATGATGACCTAGAAGACAGTATCATCTTCGATAAGTCAAATACCAACAATTTGACTTACCCTCATTACAATGCTCTTATTACTACTTTACGTATTTCAGATACTGATGTAAAAAGAATAATGGTAGATGGTGAAAACAGTGTGTGTATTATCTATCCTCGGGTCCTCGTACAGATGTGACTCGAGGACAAGATAATATCTTATTGCATAACACTAACGGGTTTTAATAATGTAGTTGAGCGAACTTCTGTACAAATAATGCTACCCATTTTGGCCGGAGGAGTCACCCTAGAAACAATATTTCATATCATAGACTAAGATACAACCTACAACACCATCATAGGACGACCATGGATACACACCATGAGGGTCTTCCCATCAAGCCTATATCAAGTAATCAAGTTCCATACTCCATGGGGAATATTTAGAATCTGAGGCGAATAGCGCACTGCTCAAGAATGCTATCGTATCACCCAAGATTTCACACACACCCAACAACTAAATAGAACAAACGTGGAGGCATAACAATTAGAGTTGTCGGGAACCAAATCCGACGCACAGACGGACATTATCAAGGATCCCGACATCGTGGAACTCGCTGAGTCGACAATACAAGATCTCGATCCCGACCAACTACACAACAACGACAACACAAAAAGGCTTACATCGGACACAATCTCTCATAACTAGGTAAATTTCATAAATTCTTAATTGACAGTGCTAATGTGTTTGCCTTCTCCCATCAGATATGCTATGCATCCCGAAAGACATCGCTACACACAAGTTGAATGCCAACCCGCTCTATCCACCAGTACAGCAAATAAGAAGGAAATTCTATTCCCCAATCAACGAGGTCGTATGTAATGAAGTGGACAAGCTTCTCGCCAACGGTTCCATCCGAGAACCAAAATACACCCAATGGTTCGCCAACGTGGTCATGGTAGAAAAGAAAAATGGGAAATGGCGGATGTGCATCAACTTCACGGACCTAAACAAAGAATGCCCAAAAGACTCTTTTTCATTGCCGCATATCGACCAAATCATCGATGCAACATCAGGACACGAGTTGCTAAGCTTCTTGCACACCTACTCGGGTTATAACCAAATCCTCATGGAAGAGGAGGATGAAAAGAAAACTACTTTCATCACCCATCAGGGAACGTACTGCTAGAGAGTCATGTCGTTCGGGTTGAAGAACGAAGGGCAACGTACCAAAGGCTGGTCACCAAGATGTTCAAAGATCAACTCGGCAAAATAGTAGAAGTTTACATCAATGACATGTTGGTTAAATAAAAAAGGAAAGAAGACCACATCGACCACTTTACAGAGGCCTTCAATATACTAAGACGGTACGGTATGAAGTCAACCCAGATGACATGTTTTCTCAGTTTTTTGTTATCACAAAGAGGCATCAAAGTCAACCCAGACCAGATCAAGGCCATTAAATAAATACATGAAGTACTAACCAGCAAAAAACATGTACAACAGCTGACTGGCCGGATAGCTGCCTTGTCGAGATTCATCTCACGACCATCCGATAGATGCCACAAATTTTTCAATGTGCTAAAAAAAAGACAAAGAGCTCCAGTGTAATTTAGAATGCATCGAGGCCCTAAGAAAGCTAAAGACATACTTGTCCTTGCGCCCACTACTCGCTTAAGAGGGAACCTAGCGAGTGCCTCCTAATCTACGTGGTTGTTTAGGAAGTCGCGGTAAGCGCAGTACTGTTCTGAGAAAACAAAGGTATGCAACCTCCAATATATTATGTTAGTATAACCCTGGCCAACGCCGAAACATGGTATCCCCACCTTGAGAAGCTAGCTTTGGCACTGGTCATAGCTTCACGAAATCTTAGACCATATTTTTAATATCACCCCGTATTAGTAGTGACGACCTTCCCCCCTCAGAGCATCCTGCATAAACCCGAATTGTTGGGAAGATTGGCCATGTGGGCCATATAATTGAGCGAGAACGATATAACATATCAGCCACAAACATCGATGAAGTCGCAGGTACTCGCCAACTTTAGCGTCAAAATATTGTCTGAGGTCGAGTAGGAAACTCTTCGTACCTCTCCTAGGAAACCCGAGCTCTGGGTCCTTTATACCGATGTTGCATCTAATGCGACAGGGTCTGGACTGGGAATTGTACTTGAAATCCCAACATGCAAAGTTATTCGTCAATCCATGCGATGCCCCGAATTGATTAACAATGAGGTTGAGTATAAGGCTGCAATTGCAGGATTAAAGCTAGCCATCAAATATAAAGAACGAGGATTCGTCCTCAGATGTGACTCACAACTCGTTGCCAACCAAGTTACATGGACTTTTTAAATCAAGGAGCAGAGGCTAGAGAAATATCAAGCAAAAATTCATAAATTACTACTTAGAATTTGATGAATGTCGACTTGACCATATACCTCAGGGGATAAATATCGAAGCAGATGGCCTCGCCAAACTGGCAGCAGTGACCATAAATATCACCAAGGAGAATGTGGTCATCTCTTTCACTCATCAATAGACCAACTTGAGGTACATTCTATAAATTTGACTTGGGACTGGCGCAACCGCATCATAACATATTTGCAGGAAAGAGTACTCCTTCAAGACAAGAAAGAAGCCAAAAAGCTTCGGATACAGGCGTTCAAGTAGATCATCTTATATCTCGACCTATATAGGAGAACATTTGGAGGACCCTTGGCTAAATGCCTAGGGCTGAATCAGACGAGGCGCGTGCTCGAAAAAGTACACGTAGGCTATTGCGACGCCCATACAGGAAACATAGCCCTAGTTAGATGCTTTATTCGGGAAGGATATTACTGGCCCACCATGAAAAAGGAAGTCGCACATTATGTCAAAAGATGCGAACAGTGCCAGAAATATGCACCTATGATACAACAAGCGGGCAAACATCTCAACTTTGTTACCTCATCGTGGCCGTGCCAGAAATATGCACCTATGATACAACAAGTTGGCAAATATCTTAACACTATTACCTCACTGTGGCCATTCATCAAATAGGGAATAGATATCGTCAGACCCCTCCCAGCAGGTTGAGGTAAGACACGTTTTTTTTAGTTTTAACTGACTACTTTTCCAAATAGGTGGAACCAGGTGCATTCACCCAAATATGCGAACAAGGAGTCATCGTATTCAAATGGAAAAATATCATATGACGTTTCGGCATCCCTAAAGAAATCAGTTGTGACAATGGGCCCCAATTCACCGGAAGAAAGACCACTGCGTTCTTCAAAAAATGGCATATCAAGAGAATACTATCCATGCCATACCATCCTGCAGGCAACGGTTAGGCCGAATCCTCCAACAAGACAATACTAAACATTTTAAGAAAAAAGCTCGAGGACGCGAAAGGGTTATAGCCGTAGTTGCTACCAGAGGTACTATGGGCCTATCGCACTACGCCAAAAACAAGCACAGGAAAAATTTGATATTCACTAGCCTACGGTACTGACGTCATAATACTTGTTAAGGTCGGAGAGCCCAACCTAAGGTACTCCAATGAAAGTGGACGAAACAACGAAGAGAACAGAAGATAAGACCTCGACAAGAACGAAAAGGCATGGTTTAGTAAGAATGGCAGCCCAAAAATAGCAGGTAGAAAGGTACTACAACAAAAAGGTTAAAGTACGACCACTCAATGTCGGAGACTATGTTCTCAAAGCCAAAACACTAGCGAGCAAAGATAAGAAGGAAGGCAAATTAGGAACCAATTGGGACGGGCCATACAAAATCACTACAGCAGCAAGCAAATGAGCATTCTAACTAGAGACAGTGGAAGGAAAACCACTACCAAACAATTGAAACATCGCACACCTCAAATATTTCAACTTATGAAAAGGACACCGCCAAAAATTGTACTCTTTTACCCTCGCCAAGGTTTCGTCCCAATTGGGTTTACTTGGGTAGGTTTTTAATGATGCAATGAAGGGGATATCTCGAAGTTCAAAGTATAATTCATCGCCCCGCCTGTCAAGTCCCTCTAGGACAAATGATGAAGGGACTAGATACCTAGAAACTTCTCCAATATATGTATAAAAGGAGCATGTATAGTATTCTCGAGTGAATGAAGTAAAGCAACATTTTGTACTCTCCACCAAGATATTCTTCAATGGGTAAAATAAAGCAACTTCGATTCTCCATCATGTAAAAATTTGACTTCGCTCAAATTACAATGGGTTAACATTTTGACCTTAACTCAAAATAACACCCCTACGGACAAAAGTCGTCGCCAAAAGAAAAATTCGACTTTGTTCGAATTACAATAGGTTAACATTTCGACCTTAACTCGAAATAACACCCTTACGACCAAAAGTCATCGCCAAAAGAAAAATTTGACTTCATTTGAATTATAACGGGTTAACATTTCGACCATAAGTCGAAATAACACCCCTACGGCCAAAAGCAGTCGCCAAAAGCCATCACCAAAAGAAACATTCGACTTCGATCGAATTGCAAGGGGTTAACATTTTGACCTTAACTTGAAATAACAGACCTACAATCTAAAGTCATCGCCAAAAGAAAAGTTTGACCATTTAAATTACAACGGGTTAACATTTCAACCTTAACTCGAAATAACACCCCTAAGGCCAAAGGCCATCACCAAAAGAAAAAACTCAACCTCACTCAAATTAGTTAAATTCGACCATGCTCAAGTTACTAAGACCTACAATCAACCACGCCAAAAAGTATACGATGGGTCGAAAAGCCACAGACCCCGTCACAGAAAACAACAACAACAACAATTTGAAGGTAAACAACAAAAAATAGTCATTCCATTACAACTGTTATATTAGAAAAGTTTTGTACAAAGGACTCGAAGTCGCCCTCACTAAAATAGCAAAGAAAAAATAAAATATATAAAACATCCCTACGTCACGTCATCTCCCGTAGCATACTCCTTGTTATACCAAGAATTAGAGGCAAGCCTATCTGCATCATCATTCTCCACATCGTCTCTGCCAGGTGTACCAGGATCATAACTGCAGACCTCACGAGTTGCATGTGCTTTAACATGTACACGCTCGAGTTCTTCCGCGAAAACCTTCATGTTAGCTTGTAGGGACTTGTATACATCTAGCTGAGCCTCGGCATGGACCCATATCTCATACAACTCCCGCATCACGATGGGATCAATTGAGATATGATACGCGGAGAGTTGTAACTGCCCTTGCACTTCCTCTACCTTCAAAGCAACAACCTGATCATTTAATACGGACAACTCTGCCTCTAGATATTGGATCCATTTTTCTAATCTCGATACCATGAGTATTGACATTTCTACGCTCAGACCTATAAACAAGGAGGGCACCTTCTATAGCGGCTATTTCAGATACGGCAGTCACCCTTCCCTTTTCAGAACAAGCAAAGTCATCAGCTTTAGTGCTCAATTAACCCCTCAATTCGGTAGCCTCTACCTCCCTTCACCCAAGTTTGGCAGTTAAGTCGGCCACCCGAGCCTGAAGGTTGGAGTTCTCAGCCATTATCCCCTTGCTCACTTCAAGCTCATCATCTTTGGCCTTAAGGGTCACCTCAAGCTCACTACATTGACCAAAGGCCCTCATCAACTCGCCGTCCCGCTCTTTCAGCTCCTCAATATTTTGTGCCAACTCTTCCTCTTTTTGCTTAAGTTTATAGCGAAACAGTTGAAAATTGCTATCTTTAGTAAATACATCAGCCAATGCACGATTCTTGGTACGGTACTCTTTGTACTTAGAGGCCACCTTCTCAAAGACAGTCGTCCTCCATTCATCCCTCAGATTGTGCTTAACCTCCATTATGTGAGTCTGATATAAAGAGGAAAGAAAGTCGACTCAAGTAGATTATGCATACAAAACAAATCAAAAAATTAGGGCGAGTGAAAACACTTACCCGCAATGCCTTGCCGGAAATACTCCGTGATAATTCCACGTCACTCATCTACTGAAGCGGTGTGCTCTCAAAAGCATCGCACAAGGGCCAAATGCTGACACTGCCTACTCAGAATTCGCCAAAAGATCATAATCCACATGAATGATTACGTGTTGGTTAGGACCCTCCGTCCTCACTTCCACATGGTTATTTCTCTCCAAGAAGACCAACACATATTTAGGATCGATGTCTGAACCTGAACCATCATCCTCAGCAGGCACTGCTCGACCCCCTTCGACAGCAGACGACATGCCACCTTCAGCAAATCGTAAAAATCCCCCGCCTTGCCATATCTCTTCGGCCCTAGGTGATCTCCACGCCAAAATGGCATCCACCATGAAAATGGCCCCTGTGTTTGACCTGGGTGAAGACGCCACTCCCGAAGCAGATGTTTTCCTTTTTGCAATATCGACGGCAACGGCCTTCCCAAGCTTTACCCTCCTCCTCTTCCTCGATGGCGATTCATCTTCGTTAGAAGATTCATCTAGGAGGTGGTAAACAAAATAGGAAAAGATCTCATCCTATACAATGACATCCCGAGGAGTTCCCTTGTTGGCAAAGACTGAGTACGAACCCCGTTGACGAACTCGGCTATAGTAAATCATTCTCGCTAATAGAATGGCCTGGCGAAATGTCGGGACTGGAGCCTTCTTTTTGGAAATCCGTTGACATGTCACCACAAAGGGATTGTATCAATAAGTAATAGCAAACAGCCGATGGTCGGAGCAAAAATAGTACTTAACAGACGAAACCTTCGGTCTGAAGCATTTGAAAAAAGCAACCCAATATCAGATCCCCGCCATGTAAGGTAGCATGCGAGCTACCCAGTCCTCAATGTCGACAATGAGAAAAGGCACACGCCTCTCAGCTGCACGAAAAAATCATGGATGAATATAAAAGACAAATAACGAAAGTAGATAACAAGTTTGCGGCAATGACACCTACGGTTATGATTCCACTGCACATGAAATCCAGCAGGGTCTGACACCAAGTGCTCTGTTTTGGTAAAAACAAATACTTGTGCCAACACTTCCGGTTCGCCCTATTATCCGTTCCAACCCCTGGTTTCGCAATGCCAAAAATGTATCATGGTACCTCTATGAAAGCTAGGGTATAATAAACATAAATGCTGGCAGATGTCAACCTCACATCCAGCCAACTCTGCATACTTCGTTAGCATCAGAAAGATTTTATACAAGTATAGAGACAGTTGTGTCGTACAGACTTCATAAAATCGACAGAACTCCTCCACCAACGGAAACGGAGGGAGGGTGTGACCAAGGATGAAAGGATACACATAAAAAGCACAATACTTAGGTCTGTGGACCTTTATGATGTCCCCTCCACCTGTGATGTAAGGAGGAATGTGGTATATAGACCGAAGTTAGTCTATTTAAGATGGCCCAATTTCAAAATTCACAAGAATGGGAGAAGGTGCAGCTTCTTTATAAAAATCGCTTTAGATGAAGGGTTTTCGGGGAGTATCTCCTCCACGATACGGAAACTATCACATTTCTCAATCGTAATATCCTTACAATCGGAAGGAGGGGCCACCGACAAAGGCGTGGCATCGAAAACTTCATCGTGTGCACAAAATGTTCGAGACATCTCGATAATAGAGGGTGTTCTAGTAAACTTGAAGGGAGAGACGAAAACTAAACAGGAAGATGGTAAGAAGAATCACAGAAATGGAGTTAGAAACTGAGAAAGATGATCAAAAGAGAATAATGTACATACAAGGAAAGAGATGGCAAAAATTTCTAAAAAACGAATTCCTCACCTATTTATAGGGATGGGTGGCGCAAGAATCAAAGTAGAGGACTATCAATGGCGCAAAAATCAAAGCGATAAATGCACAGATGGGAAGATGCACAGTGACAACATGTGTGGTGGTGACGTCACATTTTGATAATCACGCCAATCAGGGTTCCGCAAGTTGTGTAGTTCTCTCGGTCTTAGTCAACCCGGCATAATCTAATAGCCAAATTCTCCCATAAAGAAAATAAACAATGTTCACTTACCGAGGATATGCGAGGCTACAAACCTCAACAAATAGAGGGACTAACCATATAGGTTCAAATTTGGTAACCACGATAACGGATAAGCAAAACATTGGGCTGGGTTGACCACGACACAAAGACTGACGGTCATTCAAATGAAGGTGGACGACTAGACACGGGCAACTGATATAGGATAGTAACGGTAACTTAATCTTAGAAATAGACTGGCAGAATATTCCTTTGGATATTCTTTATGTTGTACTTTTTAGGGTTTTTTTTTTTGGGAATATCCCTTATAAATATGAGGAGGTAGGGAACAAAAGGGGATATGCCCTTTTTGAGAACTAAGACATATTTTAAAGTTGAGTGAAGAATATACGAAAGAGTTGTCTTTTTCTCTTTATTCAATCAAATGTTGTTCAAACTTTATCCACAAATCTCAAGATTCCATAACTCGGATTGATTAGTTACCTTTCCACGTCATCCGAGAAAGGAAACACCCAATCGCACAAACATTGGGTGGCGATTCCTTTACACTACAACCCTTATCATTCTCGCATTTATTATACATTTATGATATTATATGTCTTGTCAATCGTAGCATATCAAATTCGCTATTTAATATTCCTAACCTCAACTCATCATACAAAAACTCTATTTTGTTTGGTCTAGGATTTATTAAGTTCAACTAAGATTTTGATTGGTTTAGTAATTATTTGCTAAAACAATTTCATCTATTGATCACATACTGCTAGTTCGATTATAAGTGGTTGTTCTCTCGCTACCGATACTACATAAGTATGTATATGGATGCAAATTTATATGTAATTTTATGTATTTATCATCTTCAATAGGAGGTGAATTATTATTTTTCTTATCTAGAAACAAATTTATCTGGTATAAACTGATAATATTCATTGTAATAATGCTCGCTCCCTCTATATGCTCTCAACTAGGGGTGACAAATGGGCGGGTCGAGTCAGATATGAGCGAGTCAAAATGAGTAATTTAAAAAAATGGATAAATTATCCGACCTGACCCTTTTAGACGGATAAAAATAGGTTTATACGGCGGATAATATGGGTATCCATATTATCCATGGCTTCTTAGATATGATCATTTATGAGAGAATTCCTTATTTTCCAAACTTGATGAACTCCAATTTAAGGCTTTACGAATGTAAAAGTTAAACACATTAGTTATCTATTTGGTTAACTATTTTCCAAGTGGATAATATGGTTCTTTATTCATATTCGACCAGTTTTTAATTGGTTTATTATCCAACCTATTTTTATGGATAATATAGGTGGATAAGTATTTTGTTTAACCATTTTTACACCTCTACTCTCAGCTTACATTAGTTAACATGCACTAAACTTGATCATCCATGGCGAGAGGGAGGGGAAGAGGACGCGGAAAACCAAAAAAGTTGTAATGACTAATATAGAAAGATCGGTCAGCTCGCGAAGTCAAACGAAGGGAGGCAGTAAAGATAAAGCTATACAAACACCATATCTAGATCTAAAGTCTAATACTAGGACTCAATGGAGGAACACAGGAGGTATGTCTAGCTTAGGTCTCGAAAAAGCTAGATCTAACAACAACTCCATCAGCTACAATCCGTCCACAGAAAAATGCAACAACAGTACTACAAAAAAAAATTTTGGCGGTAATTATTTGGGAGCAATAAGGTAATTTTTGCTAATGAATCGTTTAAGCAGAAATTCTTTTACCGATAATAAAAATAATTACCACTAAAAATTACTAATTATAATTAATTTTTTATTATTTTAACTTTTCTCCCGTACAAATAAAACATAATTTTTCCCTCTAATTTTTTTGGACAATAAATTACTTTCCCTCCAATTAGAAAACAATAAGAAAATATACTCCCTTTATTCTGAATGACGCATGTCATAGGAAAATAGTTCAAAGGGATACTGAACGATGTACGCCATAGGAAAACCTTGGTGCTTAACAATATCGCTGTCACAGTCTCCGCCCTGCCATGAACCCCCGCCATCTCTAGGTAAATTCTCTTCTTACCCAGTAGGTTGCTTGTAATCTATTTACAATTGATTTTGGGGGTAACGCTGCTCGATTATGCCTAATCTTCGTTGTCAATCTTCTGCTTGTCATCCGTATCCAACATCTCTTTTAGTGTAGGTTTCAAAATTGTTGCAGAAATAATTCTTCTCCTTCAATTTTTTGTCTTTATTGGGAAAAATATTTTGCTTACTGGGTATTAATTTCTGATTTTTGATATTCTACTATGGCATTTTGGGATTTGTAAAAGTATAGCTGTTTCTATGTGTGCTAAGTTGTTTGTTTTATTTGGATGCTATTAGATTAATAATCGATCGATTGAATTTATTCGTTCTCTGTCAATATATTATATTTGAATTGGTTCCTCTGTATATTTTCTAAGGTTACTGCAAGGTGGAACTAATAGAAAAATATTTTAGGTTGTGGCCTCTTTATTTTTTGCCTTTTTTTATCTTCATTTTCACCATGTCTTTCCTTTTATTGGATTTCCCTTTTGATTATCAAATTTCAGTTATATTAATTTGCATATTCTGTGATTATAATATTCCATATTCAATTATATCTTGAGAATTGAATTCATTTTCTTCTTTTCATATCTCTGCTATGAAAATTGTTCTCAAAGTGGAATGAAGGACATATGTTGCTAAGTAACGAGGTACAGAAGCATTGTATTACAATATTATTCACCGCATGGTCTTAAAGAGGTAGGGTTTAGTTTGTTGGAAATTGAAGCTAAATATTATCTTTAACACTTGATGAAATTCTTTCTTTATTTTTCTTCAAGAAGTCAATCAAGTTAAATGTAGTTTTTTGTTAGTGATTCTTGAATATTCTTTTTGGGAAAAATGGGTTAATTTGGATTCAAAAATTTCTTGTGTAAACTCTTTGTTGTGTCTTCTTTAATTTTGGGTGGGTGAAGGGGGAGGGGGTGCCATTTTCTCTTTCTAGAGTCCTTTTCTTGTGTTACACTAGTCTTGACTGATTAATATTCGAATTAATTGATTTTGGGTAATTTCGTAAAATATGATTATCCTATTGTTGTTGATCAAAATGTGCACACTTCAGCTGTTGTAGCAAATAAATTCCTCTTTCCTGAAACCTGCTTCCAATATTATCACTATTTGATTTAATATTGTTTAATTAACTCTATAACAGCTTTAGGCATACTTAGTTTCTACTGATTGTATTGGCCATAAAGGAGCGTCAACTTTATTTTAAGTGAGCCCCACTGTATTTGTATATAGAATTAGCGTACACTTGGAATGGTTGATGTTTACTCATGTAGAATAGGTCTACAAAGTATTACGATCCAAAATTCATTAGTCGTGATGGCACCTAACCCAATTCACTAGGTAAGCCAATCTAATAACTATCCAATTCCACTAATATTAATAAGACAATTAAATAAAAAGAATTATCTAAATCTTATATATTCCCTAAGGACTGGTAGTACAAATCATGAGCTTCAAAGAATATAGTTTACAAAGATGATATGAAGTAAATACATCATATGTTTGAAAAATATATAAACAAAGTTGTAATATTTCTAAGGCTGCCATGAAAAAGAGGCAGCTACAACAGGGACGCACGTACATCTTCCAATTTAACTCCCATTGAAGACAGTAACATCGACATCCAAAATCTCAATGCAATGTGCACTAAGTGTAATATGAGTACAACTAACCCCATGTACTCAAAAAGTAACACACCTAACCACAGGTTGAAAGTAGTGACGAGCTGGAATATAGGTCGGATCCAATACCAATAACCAACAATAGTTCATAACAACGCAGAGCATATAAACTAGGAAATAATCTCAGAGATAAAATGCTCAGCTTTTGCATAGTTTTTTCGAAAATAGTTCCGTTTTTCAAGAACATCAATAAGAAACCGAATCCTTTACCGAAATCATCGAAAAATACGAGTTAGTTTGAAAATTGCAATTTTTCCCAAAATCCTTTCCATAATAAATAAGATGATTCATTTTTCTTTCCATATAGAAAGTATGAAATATCTCTCTTTGCCACATATCAATGTGTGTAAACGAAATTATGAATAACGGGATACCGTACAATAAGAGGAAAATACGTCTCTATGCATGTATGCCATATATGCATTCCAATGCCATGTATCTCAGAGATGAATCATGCACTCACACTCTCAGAGTGCCCGATCTCACTGTCTCACACTTTCCACTCATCATGCTTAATCACTCGGTACCGTATATGGCTCATACAGCCCAGGAAAATCCATCCACAAACAGATACAACATTGACTATACCTCACCTAATACCGAGGAAAAAGGGCAATCCAACCGTGTGGAGAAATCCATCTCCATATATCAACTACTTCGGATAAATCCATGTCCAGGAAAATACATCCCTCAATATATATATATATATATATATATATATATATATATATATATATATATATATATATATATATATATATATATATATATATATATATATATATATATATATATATATATATATATATAGGTCAGATTTTATGAGAACATATTATATTCGGGGACAAGGGGCGAAATGACCTCTCGATCTACTTACTGCAGCCCAGGAAGAAAAACGTCGTCTAGGCGTTCCCTGTTGCGATCGCTCAAGAAAGGGGATTCAGCCCCGACAAATGCAATTCAGTGAAAGACGCTGCGGACTATGTGGCCGGTGACGTAAAAGATATGCCGGCAGCTAGCCAACTCCGCTTTCTAACGAGGTTAAGGCGTGACCTAGAAAACGGAAACAACGAGACCTGGTTTCTCATCGAATGAGAAGTTCGAAGATGGAGACCAATATATATGGCCCATGCAGCCCAGGGTAATCCATCCCCGAACATATACAACACTGACTAGAAGTCACCTAGTTCTTAGGAAAAAGGGCAATTCAACCCTATGGAGAAATCCGTCTCCAGATATCAAATACTTCGGACAAAACCATGTCCAGGGAAATCCATCCCTCAATAATATCATCCGCGCTCACCCGGGGTGTGTTACAGACTCCGTAGGGGCTCCTTCAGTCCAAACATTATCATAAATCAATATAACCGCTACGGTATGCAGTCCAATCCCATAATTGCCACTTATAATCAGGCTCTCGGCCTCACTCAATCATCAATCTCTTCAGCCTTACCCACATGCTTAGAATGTCATAAAAACTAACCCAAAACAATGATATGATGTATCAATAAGTAACAACTAAGACTGAGATATGATATGAATGCATGAATATGACTGAGTATGAAATATCAATAAAATCAATGAGATGACAGCAAAAAATGACTACTATAGGAACAAGGTCTAAACATGATATCTAGCATGATGTACAACTCAACACTTTATCACATCGTGAAAAACACAGATATCAACAAAGTAGGGCCAATATACATTGCCCTAAAAACAATGAGATCACAATTCACAGGGTGCACGCTCACATGTCCGTCACCTAGCATGTGCGTCACCTCAACATCAATCACATAGCATGTAATTTGGGGTTTTATACACTCGGCACTATGTTTAGAAGAGTTACTTATCTTAAACAAGCCAATTCAAGACGCTGAGCAACCAGCTCCAAGAATGCCATCACGCGCGTAGCGACCTTTGAACGGCTCAAAACTAGCCAACAACAACTCAAATACATCATATAAAGCCTAGGAAAACAATTACAAATGATAAAGATCGAATCCTTAATTAAATCCCAAATCTGGCTAAAAATACACCCTGCGCCCGCGCAAAACACACAAAATCCGACAACACATTCAATTATGAATCCAACCATACTATTTTCACTCAAATTCGACTCTCGGTGTTCAAACTCAAATATTCATATAATGAAACTTTAGACCAAAACCCCCAATTTTCCTCTATAGAATTCATCAACCAAAAGCTAAAAATGAAGATAGATTCATGGCATATAATCAAAATTGAGTAGAGAAAACTTAGCCAAATCCTTGTGATGATATTTGCTCCAAAAATTGCCTCAATCCGATTCCCACATCTCAAAATATGAAGAAAGAACAAAACCCTTGATTTTTGTAACACTACCCAGCTATTCCAGATTTGCGGTCAAAATGTCGCATCTGCGACCACCGCATCTGTGCTCACTATTTTTGTTTCTGCGATCACAACTTACCAGGCGACCCCTCGCACCTGTGCAACCATTTCCGCTCCTGCGCACTTGCATGTGCGAATCCAAACACGCATCTGCACCAAACCTCGCTTCTACGATCAAATGTCCGCATACACGGACTCGCATCTCCGCCCATACTTCTGCAGATGCAAAAACACCAGAACCAGCAATGATAGACCTTAGCAAAAATTTCTAAACTGCTCCATAATCAATCTGAACCATGCCTGAGTACCTCAAGACCCCGACAAACATATGAAAAAGTCTAATAACATAACACGGACCTCCTCGAGGCCTCAAAACACCGATAACAATATCGAAATGACAAATCACCCTCAAATTAGAAATCAATGAACTTGAAACTTATAACTTCCACAACCGATGCCGAAACATATCAAATCACGTCCAATTGACCTCAAATTTTACACACAAGTCACTTTTGACATTATGGACTTGCTCAAACTTCCAAAATCAGAATCTGACCCTCATATCAAAAAGTCCTCTCATAGTCAAACTTTCCAAATTTCCAACTTTCGCAATTTCAAGCCAAGTTTTACTATGGACCTCCAAATCACAATTTGGACGTGCTCCAAAGTTCAAAATCACCCAAAGGAGCTAACAGAACCATCAGCAATCCTTTTCAAGGTCAAATACTAAAAAGTCAAATCTTTCAAATTTAAAGCTTCTAAGTGAGAATCATTCTTCCAAATCAATTCCGAATAAGCTAAAAATCAAAATCGAAGATACACATAAGTGATAATACATCATACATAGCTACTCATGACCTCAAACAACCGAGTGAAGTGTAAATACTCAAAATTATCAATCGGTCATTACATTCTCCCCACTCAAACATATGTTAGCCCTCGAATGTTTCCAGAGTTGTTCCAAAAGCCATCAAATCATCGTGTAACCCTACCATTCATATACCCGGGGGATGATTCCACATCACCCTATCCCATATAGGTCTTATCACACAACATAACTTAAATTTCTTCATCCAACCTAGCCCATAAGACTTAGAATCCAATTTCCACATCCGAAACTTCTATAAGATCAGAATCTCACATCTACACACTATATAAGATTGAACATGTTGTATCAAGCCATAGTCATCATCCAAGATGAAATCACATGATATACCATATAACTCAAACACTCATAGAGGTAGTTTCTAATCACAACAGTTGCTCAAAACAGCCCAAGCCGGTAATAAACCTCTTATCATAGTCTTATTTTTTCAAGAGATACCAGAGCGCCACTTTCTCTCTCAAAATTAGGTCAATTTTTCCAAATTAGCTCGTCAAACATGGCCACAAGTCGTCCACCCGGTGGTGGAAAGCCACCAGACCAATCGAGAATGAATATTAACAACCCATCTTCTTCCCAAAAGCTTTAGAGAAACCAAAAATGGCACTGGAGTTAGTCAGAGAAAGAAGAACCAAGGCCCAAAAAATCTTTTTTCAACGAAAGCTAAGGAAAACCATTTGAATCAATCTGCAGAATCATCGTCCTAAAGTATAGTGAATACTTCAGATGAAGAAATAGACATATCCGCCATGGAAGAAGAGCAAGCATCTACCATGAAAAATCAATTTTTGTCGTTGTGCATTGTGGATGAGAACACATATTCTTCAAACGGGCAAGGCCTCAAGTCATATTTGCAACAACTAGATAAGGCAGAACTTAACACTCTAAATGCTCGATGAAATATCAAACAGATTGCCATATTTAGTACTGAGATTCTAAGACTTCAAGAGGATTCAGATCTAATCAGCAGGAAATTGAACCAATGTTTTGTCAAAACATCTGGTGGCACTCCAAACGATCGAAGTTGGGGAAGGGTCCCCTGCTGTCTGGGGCCAGAGCAAACCACACAATTAGAAAACTGTGTTGTAGTAGGAACTCAAGAAATCATTCAACGGCATGAACCCACATTAATGAATCAAAATGAGCAGACACACAAAATCAACAGGAAAAGACTCCTAGATAGCCACAATAACTGAAAGAAAAAGTCACTCAAAACACCCTCCCAACTTAGTCAAAACCCATTAACCTTACAACTAGCAACATAAACACTCAACTAAAGATCTCTTCTAACTTTGACAAGCATACTAACACCAAGACCATAAGCCATCAGCCTACTCCTAACCAGACTTTGAACAACGCCACAAATGACAACCAACCTAAGGGCAATAATACCAAACCAAATCAGCCACCAACCATTCTTGCACCACCTCCACCCATAGTTAAACACTCATATGTCACCAAATTAAGAGCAAGGCATGAAGCTGAACTAGAACCGATTGAATTCACACCACCCAAATTTACCACAAAGCAAGAATAACCTGCAGTTATTTTCAACAAACATGACTACATGGTTAAACTAGCAGCCAGATTTAGGTTCATAATGGTTGGGAAATTTTATAACATAGTGCAAAGGATGGAGATCATTAGAAGAAGCTTTGTGGCAAAACTGAGCTTAAATGAGGGATCAAGATAGCACATTTCAACACTATAACAGTCTATATAGACTTGGATAATAAGTATGATCATGCTACAGTACGGACTAGACAGTTCATGTACATATAAGGAAAATGATGAAATTAGAAGCATGGACTCCTACTTTCAACCCCAACAAATATTCACCAGTTGTTCCCACATGGGTGGTGGTGCCGAATCACCTTGGCATTTCTATTATATGGAGTTGCTGACAGTGCTACTTTCTCCAATAGGAAAGGCTCTTCACTTCGATTTGGCTTCTTTTTAAAAAACCAGAGGAAGGGTGGTTAAGATCAAGATGAAAATTTATTTAACAATCCAAGACATCGTCATCTATGGTTGGGATTTGATGAAGATGAGAATGGGGATGGAAAGTGGCTACAAGTTCAATATGAGAATATCCCAGAGTATTGTCTCTATTGAAAACACTTAGACCACAACTTACATGATTGTCCTATCAGAATGAAAGCGGAAGTAAACAAGAAGAAAAGATAACAGAACCAGAAAAGTCAGCAAAATAAAACATCAGTTCAACATCAAGCTAGTCAGAAGGAGAACCAAAGCAATAAAGCCTAAGCTTATCATCAACAAGGAAGGGAAACTAGCAGTCAAAATAAGGAGAGCAAAACCTCAGTGAACTCACAAGAAAGGGAGAATCATTAATCTTGCATAATCAAGGAAAAGGAAGGATGGGAAACACAGAGAAAGAGGCAATATAACGGGCAAAACAATAAAAAGAAACATGAAACTTTCATACCAAAGCAAACCACAGGATCAAAAAAGGGCAGTGAAAAATCATAAGTTAAAAAACAGAATGATATCCAAGCTCAATCTAGCAGAGAGACCCAGAAGCAATGGAAATAAACAACCACACCATAAAAACAACACACTGCCAAAGCAGCTACAGTAACACAAGAGATGAGTCCTCATCATACAATGGTTTTTGTTGTTGAATTGGAAGAAGGAAAAAGGAACAGTTAGGAAGATCATAGTCTTCATGAAATGAGGGATCCAAACGGAGGGGGAGTACTTCCAGATCAAAATCAGCAAAAGCTGGAGCAGTCCATTATTGGTACTTCCAATCACCCCCAAATATTATAGGGGAAGATACCAATCTGGATACCTGCATCTCAGGGGAAGATCAATCAGACATCATTAATCAACTTGCTAAAACCAAAGAAAAGACTATCTCTGACTTCTCCATTCAAGTACCAAAACCAAAAAATAATGCGAGTCAGAAGAAAAGAAGAGCAATGAGAAGGAAAAATGCAAAAATGCCTCCAACTGAGCAAAACCAAATGCATGATGATGATGTTGAAAGACAGAAGACTTATGGAGAGGAGAATCTCAACATTGATTATGTTACAAATGCTCTGAATAAAATGAGTACAAACCCATCCAATCCGAGGATGAACCTATGGAACCCGAGGCTTGGTCGGAAGAAGAAATTGATCACAATGAGCAGGTATATGAACTCCTCATAGAAGCTGTAAATGGATCACCTGATAAACAAGAACTCATCATGTCATAGAATCTATCACCCAGGATGGGGCCATCACCAAGAGTTACCAGAAGCAAAGTAGTTGCATCATTAATATACTACAAAAATTCACAATCCCATCAAAGTTCCAATGATTAGTACACTAATATGGAATGCACGAGGTATTAGGACCTCATAAGTTATTGAAAGACTCAAAATCCTGAAGCAGCTTCATCAACTATCACTCATCGATATCCCTGAACCTTTCTTGAATAACACTCACATCAACTTCTTTAGACTTCAGCTTTCTATACACCAAGCAACTTCTAATGTCAATGGGAAAATTTGGGTGGTGTTCTGGGATAAAGAATTCACTGCTAAGGTGTTAGATTTTGATGACTAATAAATATCTATGGTGATAAAACATGTGGAGGATGGAAACCTTTTTAACCTAACATTCATCTACACCAAATGCAAACCGGAAATGAGGAGGCCTTTATGGGATACCTTGAGACATAAATCTTCCATATATACCATACCGTTGTGTGTTTTAGGGCATTTCAATGTCATTGCATCTGTAGAGGAGAAATTTGGGGGCATTCCATATCAGATGAGCAAAAGTTTGGAATTTTCTAGCATGATTGAAGATAGTGGATCGGTGGACCTGGGCTACTAGGGTCACAAATACACATGGTCAAATGGTAGTGGACCAAACTCTATTGTCTCGAAGAGGCTAGACAGGAGTCTAGTGAACAACTAATAGTTAGTGGCTTTCCCTGTAACAACTATTTCTCATCTAGCTTCTGCAGGTTCAGATCATAACCCTCTTCTGATGGAGATCAGTGTAAGGCAAGAAATAGGTAAGAGATACTTCAAATTCCTCAAATGCTGGTCCAAGCATGAGTATGGAGACATTTTTCAGAAGGCCAAAATGTATGAACATCAAGATAAAGATGGAGAGGAAGCATAGGCTCAGAGTAATTCTAAAAATAATAGAACTACATTTTAGGAGATCAAAGCTCAATACCTCAAGTACATGAAACTTGAAGAGTCAATTCTTAAACATAGAACCCAACTTCAGCGGTGCAAAGACGGGGATGCAAACACCAAATACTTTCACAGTCTAATAAGGGGTAGAAGAAGAAAATTATACATTCACAAGATCAAGGATGAATATAACAATTGGGTTTAGGGTGATGAGGCCATAGGCCAAGCAGTTTGTGATTATTTCCAAGACCTATTTAGTGATCCATGAAGTATTATCAGAGAAGACCTTCTTCCATGCATCCCATCCACTACTACCCCTTAAGACAATGCTGCCCTTTTGACAAATACCATAATGACTGAGCTAATAGGAGTTGTCTTCTCCAAGAGTCCTACAAGCTATGTAGGCCCTGATGGTATGAATGGTAAATTCTACCAAGCCTGTTGGGAGATCATCAAGTTTGATTTGATGAAGGTTGTTCTGGATTTTTTTTTGGAGGAAGCACCATGCCCAGAAACATGACAAGTGTCTGCCTTGTCCTAATTCTAAAAGTGGAATTTCCTAATTCTCTTACGCTATTCAGACCAATCAGTCTCAACAATTTTATCAACAAAATTATATCCAAGATAATTGGTACAAGACTGGCCCCAATCCTTCCCATAATAATCTCAGCCAATCAAACATTATTTGTTAAAGGTAAAAGCATCTTTGAAAACATTATACTTGAACAGGAAATAATTCATGGCATCAAAAAGCGCAACATTAACCCCAATGTTGTTAACAAGTTAGACGTGGCTAAAGAATATGATAGAGTATCATGGAGTTTCACATGTATCATGCTGAGAAAAATGGGTTTTTGTGAAAGAATCATTGACATGATCTGGAGAACCATGTCCAACAATTCGTACTCAGTCATCATTTATGGAACTAGTTATGACTTCTTGTAATCCACTAGGGGCCTAAATCAAGGAGATCCTCTAGCTCATTCCCTATTTATCATTGGAGCTAAACTTCTAACCGTAATGCTTAACAACCTGAGTCATGATGAATTTTCAATAGTTTCTATGTACAGAAGAGGGGATCTCAAATTAATCATCTCGGTACTGCAGACGACATCATCATTTTTACCTCTGGAGGCAGAGTATCACTTCAAAACATCATGACAATAATAAAGAGTTATGAAGAAATTTATAGACAAAAAATCAACAAGGATAAGAGTCATTTCATGACTGCACCTGGATCATTTCAATCTGCCATCAGGAGGATCAGAACGGAAACCAGCTTTTCAAAGAGGGAATCGCCTATAACTTACTTAGGATTCCCATTGTATATAGGTAGGAAGTGGATCATTCATTACAACAATCTCACAGATAAGATTGTCGGTAGAATCATAGGTTGGCATGGAAAAATGTTATCCTATGGCGGCAGGGCTACCTTGATAAAACATATTCTACAATCGATACCAATCCATCTCCTGTCTGCAGTGTCTCCTCCAAAAAACTGTTATAAAACAGATTAAGAAATTGGCAGCAAACTTCTTCTAGGCCTGGAGAAGGACAATGAAGTATCATTGGGCTTTTGGCAGAAACTAGCCTATCCAATGAATGAGGGTGGGTTGGGATTCAGAACAATTGAGGATGTTTGTAAAGCAATGAAAATGAAACAATAGTGGCATCTAAGAACTTCTAAGTCCCTATAGAGCAATTTCCTTAGAGCCAAATATTGCCAAATGTCCAATCCCATATCCAAAAAATGGAATCTAGCTAGTCTCGAGCATAGAAAAGGATGATGATAAACAAAAAGGAGGCAGATCTGGAAACTTTACTCGCGAAATTGTTTATTATGGTAAGATAATTGCCTAGGAACAAGGCCTGTAGCTGACCACAGAATTGAGGGAGGAAGACCTGGCAACATTCATGTTTCATTTTTTTGAAGGGATGGTCAATGGGATCTGTAGAAACTAAATGAAGGGACTCCATATCACATGATCCAAGATTTCATCCAAACTCATATTCATTTCCAACCTCAAATCTTAGATGCTGCCATTCGGATTCCAACAACTAATGGGAAATTAACTTGTGCTTCTACTTGGTAATTAATCAGAAAGAAGAAGCAACATAACTTCTCCAAAAAATGACCCGGCATAAGAAAATTCCTTTTAAGTGGTCCTTTTATTTATGGAAAGCCCTCAGAACTAAATTGCCAACTGATGACAAGGTCCTTGTTTTAGCAACCCCACTATTTTCAGATGTGTTCGCTGCTCTACACATGCCAATGAAACTGTGGATCATATATTTAGTAGACGCTCATTTTCAAGATATGTCTGGAGGAATGTTGGTGGCATAGTAGGAACTCAAACTGACAACATGCCTCTCAAATTGCTTTTAATGACTTGGTGGATGCAGAAGAGTCATAATGAAGCCTAAAGATTAATCCTTGACACCATGCGTATTATTACATGTTGGAAGCTTCGCAAGAACATATGTAGTGCAAAATATGGAGGAAAAATATCATAAATAGTCAGGGTTGTCACGACCCGGATTTTCTACCATCGGGATCGTGATGGCGCCTACTCGTGGTAGCTAGGAAAGCCAATTTACTCACCATTTTCATAAGCAAACCATCATGTTGTCAATTTACTAGCATGAATAATAATAAAACAATAGCTACGAAAGTCTAATTTTTATGAGTCTTAAATAAATGTAAATTTCTCAACAATATCCTCTACCCAAGATGTGGAGTCACAAACTCACGAACCTCTAAGAATATCTACATATAATGGTCTGAAAGAAATATAACAACTGTTTATCTCGAAACAATGAGACTATAGTATAAATGAAAGACATAAGAAGAGACGCCGGGCCTGTGGACGCCTGCAAGCTACCTCATTCTCGTGGTAATGAAATCCTGCTATCGAACTGCTGCTGCTGCTGCTGCTCAAAACCTGGACCTATTAAAAAATATACAGAAGTGTAGTATCAGCACAACCACCCCCATGTGTTGGTAAGTGCCCGGCCTATCCCGGCGAAGTAGTGACAAGGCTAGAACCAGACACTCATACATACTTGTGCAGTTCCATATACATATGTACCACAAAATAACAGAAATACTAACGATACAAATAAAAGTGAGGGAACATGCTATGGGAACACAATGAATATATATAATTCAAAAATTTAGCAGAAACAGAGCGCAACAATAATTATCACAAAATAAGAAATTTAATAGTTGCACGGCATCGCCCTTCGTGCTTTTACTCTCATTCTCACCCAGACAATCATATAAAAGTGCACGGCATCACCCTTCATGCTTTTACTCTCATCCTCACCCAAACAATCATATAAAAGTGCACGGCATCACCCTTCGTGCTTTTACTCACATAACACTTATTCAAGGCACGGAATAACCCTTCGTGCGAATATATTCAACAATGGCACGGAATATTCCTTCTTGCATAAATAATCAATAATAGCACGGAATGACCGTTCGTACGAATATAATTAAAAATAGCACGGAATGACCCTTCATGCAATATCACTCTTTCTCACCCAAACAACAGTCACAACCAAACGGGCAAGAAGAATAAAATAAATAACAAGTACCATCCCGTCAAGGGAGTAACAACAACAACAATAAGGTCCCGGCAAGGGAACAATAACAATAACTTTCACAACTCGGTTCAATAATTTAACCATCCCGGCAAGGGATTAATCATAATTCCTTTCAATACTTTCAACTTTACTTCAATATTATTTATCATTCGAGCCAACACTCCAAAATATCAATATTTCACAATTTATTCTCGAACTTTTCACATTTGTAGCAATTCATAATTTAGATTAGGAGAGTTCCACATTACTTCACAACATGTACAAACAACGATGCACAATCATGATAGACTCTGGTGTATAGACACTCGTCACCACGCCTATACACCGCACTCGATCATTTAGGAAATAGCAATTTATTATTCTCTAATCATATTCCCTCAAGCAAGGATAGATCAAATACTTACCTCGAAGGTTTACTGCCAACTCATTCCTCAAGAAATGCCTTTCCTTTCGAATTTCACTCTAATTCAATTGTATCTATACATAATTTATTTAATATCATCAATTTTACTCAACAAACCATCCCAATCACCTAATTAAAGTCCTTCTAACATGCTGTCCAAATATCGCAAAACCAACGCCGGGCTCGCTTGGTCAAAACACAAGGTTCACACTAAAATAAATTCACTTATAACCCCACGAATCCAAAGATATAATCTGTTTTAAGATTCGACCCCGAATTAGGGTTGGATTACCTAAAATTAACAAAAACCTAACTCTACCCAGAAGCTCTAATTTTTACCTTGATTTCATGTTTTTAGGGTTGGAAATAAGTAATTAGATGAAGAAATAATGAGGAAAAGAAGTTAAGAAAACTTACCCAAGGAGTTATGGAGGAGAGGAAGCTAGGGACTTATCAATGGAGGGTTTGAGAAAAGGGTTCGTGGAAGAAAAGTATAAAATTCCCATATGCAATGTTTTTGTCTTTTTAATAAAATTTAATTGGGCAAAATTTCCCTTCAGCATGAGAGGGACCGCGTTCGCGAAGGGTACACTGGGCAAAGCATCGCGTTCGCATGGTGCTAATAGAGGAAAGAGATGAGGGTCTGGGGCTGGCTTATACGCGAATGCGAGGTAGTATACGCGAATGCGTTGAAGAGATATGCAACGCTATGCGTTCGCGAGGCTATGTATGCAAACGCGAAGACTAAAAAGGGATTGAGTCCTCAGAGTCAAATGACTCTACGCGAACGCGGGTCAATGAATGTGAATGCGATGAAGGGAGAACCCATAGCTATGCGAACGTGAAGGAGTAGTCGCAAACGCGATGAATAAAAGGGACATGCACAGCTGAAGCAAAATTTGCAATATTTATGAGGGAAAAATCACCCTGACATGCCTCCGAAACACTCCCGAGCCCTTGGGGTTCCTAACCAATCACACACACTAACTCAAAAATATCCTACGAACTTACCCGAGCGATCAAATCGCCAAAATAACATCAAAATCATTGAATCAAGCCTCAAGATCATCATTTTTATTTCAAAATCCATAAACTTCCAACTTTAGACATTTAGGTTCGAAACACGTTAAACAACGTCCGATTTCAACCAATCTTTATAGGAAGCCCTTAAACGATGTATAAGACTTGTACCGGGTGTCAGAACCAAAATACGGGCCCGATACCTATATTTTAAAAGTCATTTTCATTTTCATTTTTCCTTAATAATTTCAGAAAATAATTTAACTGAATATTTTCTTTATCGGGGTCTGGACCTCGGATTTCAACTCCGTGCACATGCCCGAGTCCCATATTTTTCTGAAGACCTTCTGGGACAGTCCGATCTCGGGTCCGGGTCCATTTACCAAAAATATTGACCAAAGTCAACTATACTCATATTAATATCAAAATTCTTCAATTTTTTCACACAATTCACATATTTCATCATAAATATTTTTCGGCTACGCGCCCGAACACGCACAAATTGAGGTAATATAAAATGAGATTTTCAAGGCCTCAGAAGCACGGAACAAATAAGGAAAATAGGTGATAACCCTTTGGGTCGTCACATCCTCCACCTTTAAAAATAACCATTCATCCTCGAACAGACAAAAGAAGGAAGTACCTTAGTCGGGGAACAAATATGGATAACAGCTCCGGAAGGGCTCCTTCAGCCCAAGTGCAATATAATCATAGCATTCACTGCGGTGTGCAGCCCGATCCATAGTCAATCCACAGTATGCATATTAGTCATGTATTGATTCAATTAATTTCCCAAATATCCAATTTGTTAAGAAGAATATACTTTAGATATTTAACTTCAAAAAAATGACTTAGCATTTCATAACAGTGATCAAGCACAGGACTGAGATTAATGATTATACAAAGCATGCTATCACCATGATATTCATCCTCTGAGGATGCTACAGATCGGCACAAGGCCCCAGACACGGCAATAAGCCCAGATATATTCAATACAAGGTGCGTATCAATCGCTAATATAGAAACATTCTTGTTCGGGATGGACCAAGTCACAATCCCCACTCCAAAACTCTTCTACCTAGACTAAGCCGAACGCAGCCTCTCGAATGAGTAGGAGACTGCTATTGGAATAAAATGCGCTGACTTGGTCCTATATCAACAATGACCAAAAAGCATCAAACTTCTTCCGGGTCAACAGAAGTCCAGTAACAGAATCCATTAAAATCCGCTCCCACTTCCACTAGGGAAGCTCAATTCTCTGAAACACACCACCAGACCTATGATGTTCATATTTGACCTGCTTATAATTTAAACACCGAGCGACATATGCAACAATGTCCTTTTTCATCCTACGCCACCAATAATGCCGGCGCAAGTCCTGATACATCTTTGCGGCGCCCGAGTGAATAGAATATCAAGAACTATGGGCCTCCGCTAAGATCAACTCTCGAATCCCATCAACATTGGGCACACAAACTTGCCCATGCAATCTCTACACCCCGTCATCACCTAAGGTTACCTTCATAGAACTTTCCCGCTGCACCGTGTCTCTCAGGACACACAAATGGGGATCATCGAACTGTCGTTCCCAGATACGCTCTAATAGAAAAGAACGAGAAACCGTGCAAGCCAAAACTTTACTAGGCTCACAAATATCTAATCTCACAAATTAGTTGGCTAAGGCCTGAACATCTAAAGCAAGCGGTCTCTGGCTGATCGGAATGAAAGCAAGACTACCCATGCTGGCAGGCTTTCTACTCAATGTATCGGCCACTACATTAGCCTTACCTGAGTGATATAAGATAGTAACGTCATAATCTATCAGCTACTGTAGCCATCTCCTCTGCCGCACATTCAACTTCTTCTGCTTGAACAAGTACTGAAGACTCTTGTGACCCGTGTATACTTCACACGCCACACCATACAAATAATGTCTCCATATCTTTAATGTGTGAACATTCGCCGCCAACTCCTGATCATGTACTGGATAATTCCTTTCATGGATGTTTTTGCAACTGCCTCGAAGCACAGGAAATGACCTTTCCATCCTGCATCAACAGTGGACCAAGGCCAATACGAAAAGCATCATAATAGACTGTATAGGGTCCTAAACCTGTGGGCAAAAACCATTATTAGTGCTGTGGTCAGAGCTGTCTTGAGCTTTTGAAAGCTCGCCTCACATTCATCTGACTATTCAAATTGGACACCATTCTGGGTCAATCTGGACATTGGGGTTGTAATATATGAAAACCCCTCCACAAACCACCAATAATAATCTTCCAACCCCAAGAAACTTCGGATCTTTGTAGCTGATGTTAGTCTAGGCCAGTCCTTCACTGCATCCATCTTCCTTGGATCAACCTGTATATCTTCTGCCGTCACAACATGACCTAGGAATGCAGCTATACTTAACCAGAACTCATACTTTGAAAATATTTGCATATAGCTGACTATTTTTTAGAGTATGGAGAGCCACTCTGAGATGTTGCACATGCTCCTTCTGACTGCGGGAGCATATCAATACGTTATCAATGGGGACTATCACGAACAAGTCTAACTAAGGCATGAACACCTTGTACATATGCACATAACCATGACTCTGGCCATAAGCGTTGTCCCTAAATTACAACATTGCCAATTAACCGCGTGTTATCAAATACCTTATTCCAAAACTCCTACTTTACTCATAATGAGGTATGGAGACCTCATGATTACTTTTCCAAATTAATGAGTCGTATTTATCCTCACTTGGGTGCTTGCCTAAAGGGCTAAAACTCAATGATTACAAAATAAAAATGGCTAAATGTGAATAGAAACTATACAAGAATTGTCAAATAAGCCTAACGGGCATGACTCTCATCTAAAATATAATATAAACATTTTAATTTCATAAAAGGAGAATTTTAAAGACATAAACATTTATCACCAAGCCTTGTCCTCATATGATATCCACCGCAGCTTGAAGCTCGGTTTAAAAATATTTCACATCATGCAAAAATTTGAGGACCTCATCCTCAACTCTGAATCACAAGTACTTGCACACTGTGCCAGCTAAAATTGTTTTCATTTCCTTTCTTTCTTCTTTTCAATAATTGTCCGTCAAAGAAAATCACGACATAAAATGAACCCTCATACCGATAGGACATACCATTAACAGTTGAAATTAATTATCCAGGAATTACATCAAATCACATTTTAGTAAGTAATATAAAATCACTTTTAGCTTCATAAATATTCTTAGTGACCAACACATAATAATAGGGATAGTTATCTACATATAATAGCCCAACGTGAGTATTCACATACGTAGATTTGATGATTACGAAGCTCACTCATAAGTGGAGCATATTAAGAGGAATCGCCTAAATTCTTCAAAAACCAAATCAAATTAAGGAGAAATATCCTTTTTATAACAATCAAAATTGTACATTGTACATGTGATGACACCATCTGGTGTAGTGACCTCTGTCATACCATATAAATTATATCAACGGTTGGGTCTCTACCTCTAGGATTCTCACCTCCACCTCTAACATCCTGACATCTACCTCTGGCTGGTCATGTAAGATAAGTATTGACTGCAATGGAGCACATAGCCTGAGTGCTTTCCTAAATTACATTTCTCCAAACTACCACATTCAGAACAATTCCTTTGAGGCTTAGTTAACTTATTGCACATGACGACACATTCGGACACTGTCATGGTGACCTGGCAAAACCATTTTGATCGCATATGCCGCAAATTGCAGAGAATCCGGGAGGTAAACTCCTTCAAAACATTTCTTAAGACTAGAGTTGAGTAGGCAGCGTTGCATTGGCCAGCCTACCCTCTTTATAGACTTATCACAAACACCAATGGCCAATCTCCTCTTTTGCTATGCTAGCTCGAAACTGCTGAGCTACCCCATTTACTCATATACTCTTTGTTATCCTTTGGGGCGATTCTTACCCCTTGCAAAGTACCAAATCTTAAATATGTATAGTTTGTTTGGGGGACCTTTCCATAACATATATAAATACATTCCAAGCCAAACTAACATAACACATGGCCATCCGGCCCATTCACTAATAGTGAAATTCCCCCTTTTGGCAGTAAGTCAGAGTCACAACATCCAATAATTCACAATATTTGACCTTCACCACTCAAATAAACCAACTGGACGTCAAGGTCCGTTGAAACCCAACATGATTCATTAGGTGATCTCCTGATGCATCTACATCTTTCGTTGGAACCACAACTGGTGTGGTAAATACATTATCTTCCCACTATATTTATTTGCCATCCGAATTAGAGTAGAATCAACCCCTTTCTTTCGACTATTCCCACATTCTGCAATACATCATAGCAACAGTCACGAAATTCCTGTAGATTCTAAAAAGATGTACCGCTGAAGGTTGTAGCAAAGATTTTGGTGAAACATATCCGACCTCCGCAAAACTTCTGAAGACGTAGTTAATCTATCACCAGCCTGTGCCATTGTTCAGCTGAAGAAGTGATACATGACTTTGCCATTCGTGGGAAGACATGAGTAGAAATTCAATTTAACATTTGAAGAATTTTGCACGATAGGAAATAAGGAAGGTGAAATTTTCCTAACTCTATAGCCTCTAGGGATATATACAGACGCCTCTGTACCGATACCTCAGACTCTACCAAGTTTGTCCGTGAGTTGTGAGACCTATGTAACCTAGTGCTCGGATACCAACTTGTCACGACCCGGATTTCCCACCACCGGGATTATGATGGTGCCTACTCGTGGTAGCTAGGCAATCCAATTTACTTACCATTTTCATAAGCAAACCATCCAGTTGTCAATTTACTAGCATGAATAATAATAAAACAATAGCTGCGGAAGTCTAATTTTTATGAGTCTTAAATAAATGTAAACTGCTCAACAATATCTTCTACCCAAGATGTGGAGTCACAAACTCACGAACCACTAAGAATAACTACATATAATGGTTTGAAAGAAATATAACAATCGATTGTCCCGAAATAATAAGACTACAGTATAAATGAAAAACATAAGAAGAGACATTGGGCATGCAGACGCTTGCAAGCTACCTCAGTCTCGTGGTAATGAAATCCTGCTATCGAACTACTATTGCTGCTGCTTAAAACCTGGACATGTGCATAAATGCACAGAACTGTAGTATCAACACAACTGACCCCATGTGCTGGTAAGTGCCTGTAAGGCCCCATACTATTTTTGTGCATAAAACCTACTAGCTGTGATGTCATGGTCCGAATAATGTGTTAGGAATGCGTAGCGAGCCGCGGTTCAGACCCTTGGTAGTGATTTAAGTTTCAAAAATGTAGAGAATCAATTTTTCCAGAAAGGTGTCGATTCTGCGGTCAAGAATGCGACCGTAGATCTACTATGCGGACCGCATTCCTGTCGCAGAGCTTAACAGAAGGTTTACAAAAATTGGTGTTGAGAATGCGGTCGGTATGCGATCGCAGAATGGATCTGCGGATCGCAGATCTACCGCATAAATTCATGAAGGTTTTTGAGTGTCAAATCTGCGGCATATTCTGCGACCACAGATCAAGAATGCGGACCGCATTTTGGTTGCATTCCGTAATAGAACTTGTGTAAATTTTGAGGCAATTCCGCGGTCACTATGCAGATCGCATGTCGATTCTGCAATCGCAGATGCGACTGCAGAATTGACCCGGCCCAAATTTTTTTATAAAATTCGACCCGACCTCTTCTTTAATATAACACCTTTCTCCTTCATTTTTATCACATCTTCTTACCAAAATTAGAGAGAGAAGAGAGGGGATTTAGAGAGAGAAGTCTTTCATCTTCAAGATTGTTCCAACCATTTAGTCCAAAGAATTCTACGGCAAAGATTCAACTTCCCCAAAATCATTTCAAGGTAAAAACCCTAACTATTTTCTCTAATTTTCAGTTTTAAAATGGGTAAAGAGAGGTTTGCATATAATAGCTTTTGAAAATGGAATTTTACACTCACGCATGATTATTGAACTTAATTTTTAGTAAAGAGGAAGTGAATAGGTGTAAGAACCTGTGAATCAAGGTCGGCAAAGATAGGATAGCTTGGGTAAGCATAAAGTAGGAAGTTAAAGGAAGAAAACTCGACACCAGGTATTTATGGCTAATTTTAATTCTTGTGAAATCGCCCATATGTGTGAATTTTGTTTGGTTCGTGTTAATTTGATAAATCGTATGAAATTCTTGATCTTGTTGTTGGATATTCGAATTTGCTGTTGAACTATGAGTGATGTAATATGGGATATGAACCGAAAGATAAATAAGAGTTGAATTTGTTAAAGAATTGTGAATAATGTTTATGATGGCATATATGGTACCTTGTGGAAAAGAAACGAAACACTTGAGGATTGGTAAGTTGTTGAACAATACGGTATGAACATTCTCGATTTTGGAAACATTGTAACTTGGTTGTAATATTGGTTTGAGAAGTAATTGAGAACATGAACCAACTTGTAAGTTGCTTATTTGAACTTGTTGAAATTGTGTGTAGTACCTTATCTGCTGTTTGTGATTGTTATGTTTGAAACTGTACGGTGGGACCGGGTTGCACGCCGCAACATGAAGAAATAAGGTGTGGGTTGGGGTGATAAGGGTGGCCGAAGTAATAAGGGTGGACGAGGTAATAAGGATGGAAAGCGATCGAGATCGCTAATGAAATTGATACAAAATCATTGATATGAAATTGTGAAAGGAGACAACAGGAGAGTTTGCAACCTGTGGGGCACTGATTGCCCTTTGTTTGACTACTTGTGATTTATGTGGTTGATTGGTTGTTGTTCTACTTGTTGACCTTAAACGTGCTTCGTGTTGAGACTTATCTGAAATGAAAAAAATGTGGAAGACTTGGTTAGCTGGCTTAATTGATCCTTGATGTTATTTAATGGCTGTCTTGTCATCGTGATTCTTGTTTAACGGCTTGAGTTTACTTGGGACAAAATTTGTCCATACATACCAGTACAATTCAAGTGTACTGACGTCCCTTTTGCCGGGGACGCTACATTCGTGTTATAATTGTACGTGGATCAGTAGCAAGCACTTCAGCTCATCGGCAGTAGTATCCTTCACCTTCCACTGCCCGTTTTGGTGAGCCCCTATCTTCCTCAGGGCCCTGTGTGGTTCACGCCACTTTTGTTTAGTCTTCATTTTGGTTTTGGAAGGTATAGCCGGAGCCTTGTTACCGGCAAGTATTGTATTTCCCTTTTGTATCCTAGAGGCTCTATAGACATGTAAACTGTGAGATTCTAGTCTTATGTATATATTTTGTCGGGCGATGTAAATACTATAGACTTGTTAATGAATCACTCGTACGGTTATGTTTGCATACTATGATAGCAGTTAAAATTTGGTAAGATATTTGGTTTAATGAGAAATAATCAACACAGGGGTAAAGCGTGGGAATGAAAGGCACCCAGGTTCACTTGACTGGGGCTACCCGGTCAGGCGCCGGTCGTGTCCCTCGATTTGGGGCGTGACAAACTTGGTATCAGAGCCTAAGTTTTTTAAAGTGTCCTAGGATGTCTCGGAGACGTGTCCAGTAGTCCCCTTATTATTGGTGTGTTGTCGACCACATCAGATAAGTTGGGGGCTGCACGGACATTTAGGAATTTACCTATGTCTTTGTTGATCTATATCGTGCGTTGAAGTGCAATGTGGAAATATTTGTGTCTAATTTGCGCCTTGTTCCCAAATTTTCAGAATATGGCGCCTAAGAAAAAGGCTAGACTCGACCTTGGGGACAATGCCGGCCCGAGTGCGGCTGCTAATCATGTACCCGATGCAGTGGGCGAGAATGACCCACCAGTCCTTAATTTACCTGGACCATCTGTTCAAAATCCAAGTGTCCCTATTCCAGCTGTGGCAGAGGATGACACCATCCCTCCTGCCAGTGTTCCTAACTCAGATACATTTCCCGCTTCTAGTTCTGGTATCTCTAGTGAGGATCTTAGGGGAGACATTCATATGTTAACACAGTTAGTGGCCGCCCAGGCCTAGAGATTCCATGTTGCCCCTGCATCCTCCAGCGGACAGAGAGATTCCTCTTGCTCCAGAGTCCACCAGTTCTCGCGGTTGGCCCCTCCGGAATTCTCAAGCACAGATCAAGAGGCTGACCTACAAGATTTACTTGATGAGATATACAAGTCCCTCAGAGTGATGAAGGTAACAGATATAGATGGGGTAGAGTTGGCCTCGTATAGGCTGAAAGGAGCGGCACGTTCATGGTTCGAAATGTGGGAGGATTCCCATGAGGAAGGGAGCCCTCCGGCCAGATGGGACGAGTTCGTAGATGCATTCATGGACCATTTCTTGTCTGCTGAGACAATGGCAACCCGTGTCATTGAGTTCGAGGTCCTCAAGCAGGGCAGTATGAGAGTTTGGGAGTATTTGGAGTTCGTAAGGTTGTCCAAGTACGCTCCTCATTTGGTATCGACCATAGATGCCCGGATTCGACGGGTTTTTCAGGGCCTTAGCCTTTTGGTAGTGAATGAGGCTGTCATAGTAGTTTTGCACTTAGATATGAACTATGGGAGGATCGTGGGGTTTGCTCAGGCCACAGAGGCCTGGAAATTGAAGATTCGTGCAGAAAGAGAAAGTAGCAGCAGGGCCCGGTCAATGGGTCATTAAGGGAGATCACTTCTAGGGAGAGGGTCATCAGGGCCATCCCTGTCATATACTCAGTCCTCCGTGAGTGCACCGCCATCTGTGCACAGTCATCAACAGGGTAGTCATTCGAGACCCGGTTCAGACAGTAGGAGGTCTCGTCAGTCTGGTCGTTCTGGGGTAAGGTCCCAGCAGCAGGGGAGACCAACATGTCCCATGTGTGGGAGATTTCATACAGAGACCTGTTACCTTGACATCCCGGTATGCTTCAGGTGCGGGGTGAGAGGTCACATTCAGCGGGACTGCCGTGCACCCAGTCAGGGTATGGGTAGGGGATCTGCTCAGTCATCCGGTTCTTCGGCTTCTTCATCATCGGCGCGTCCTCCACCATCTGCAGGGCGTGGTGCAGCTAGGGGTGGAGCTCATGGTAGGGGTGGACCTAGCCAATTCTATGCATTGAGTGGCCGCCAGAATGCCGAGGCTTCTCCAGATGTTGTTACAGGTATCATGTCTGTTGAAACTATTGATTTCTATGCCCTTATTGATCCGGGGTCGTCCTTGTCTTAGGTTACCACATTCATTGCTTCAATTTTTAGGATAAAACCCGAACAGCTTCATGAGCCGTTCTCTATGTCGACTCTAGTTGGTGATTCTATTACAGCCTCACGAGTCTATAGACATTGTGTTGTTATGGTGAGTGGTCGTGTTACCACGACCGATCTTATTGAGCTTGGGGTGGTTGATTTTGATGTAATTATGGGGATGGGTTGGCTTTAGTCATGCTTTGCCAAGCTTGACTGTCGGACGAGAGTTATAAGGCTCGAGTTCCCTAACGAGCCAGTTATTGAATGGAGAGGAAATGGTGTAGTTCCAAGGGGTAGGTTAATTTCTTAGCTTAATGCTTCGAAGATTATTAAGAAGGAGTGTATCTATCACTTGGTCCGGGTAACGCATACCACCTCAGAGGTGCCTACCCTCGAGTCCGTGCCAATTGTGAATGAATTTCCTGATGTGTTTCTGGATGAGCTTCCAGGCATCCCGACGGATAGGGAGATTAATTTTGGGATCGATGTATTGCCAGATACTCAGCCAATATCCATTCCACCATGCAGAATGGCGCCAGCAGAGTTAAGGGAGTTAAAGGAGCAGCTGAGGGATTTATTAGAGAAAGGGTTCATATGACCGAGTATGTCTCCATGGGGTGCTCCGATTCTTTTTGTCAGAAAAAAGGATGGGTCACTTCGAATGTGTATTGATTATTGGTAGCTCAACAAATTCACCATCAATAATAAATATCATTTGCCTCGAGTGGATGATCTATTTGACCAATTGTAGGGAGAATTTTTTTTTTTCAAAGATTGATTTACGGTCTGGGTACCACCAGTTGAAGATCAGGGAGCAGGATATTCCTAAGACCGCCTGTCACTTCGAGTTTTTGGTCATGTCTTTTGGGCTAACCAATGCCCCAACAACTTTCATGGACCTTATGAATCGGGTTTTCAAGCCATTCCTAGATTCCTTTGTGATTGTATTCATTGACGACATCCTCATCTACTCACGGAGCAGGGAAGATCATGCAATTCACCTCAGAGCAGCATTGCAGACCCTTCTTTAGTATCAATTGTATGCCAAGTTCTCAAAATGTGAGTTTTGGTTGGAGTCCGTAGCCTTTCTAGGGCATGTTATTTCCAGTGAAGGGATTCAGGTGGATCCTCAAAAGATTGCGGCAGTGAAAGATTGGCCTAGACCCACGACCCCGACAGAGAATTGTAGCTTCTTGGGTTTAGCAAGGTACTATCGGAGGTTTGTAGAGGGATTCTCAACCCTTGCCTCCCCATTGACTAAATTGACTCAGAAGGCAGTTAAGTTCCAGTGGTCTGATGCATGTGAGAAAAGTTTCCAAGAATTGAAGTCAAGATTTACCTCGGCACCTGTATTGGCCTTGCCAAAAGGCATAGAGGGATTTGTGGTTTATTGTGATGCCTCTAGAGTCGGTTTGGGATGGGCATTGATGCAGCATTGAAAGGTCATAGCTTATGCTTCCAGGCAACTTAAGAATCACGAGAAGAATTATCTGACGCATGATTTGGAGCTTGCAGCTGTTGTGTTTTCCTTGAAAATATGGAGGCACTATCTTTATGGGGTTTATGTAGATGTGTTTTCAGACCACAAGAGCCTCCAGTATTTGTTCAAGCAAAAGGAGCTAAATCCGAGACAGCGGCGGTGGTTAGAGCTGAATCCATCCAGGCAAGGCGAATGTGGTAGCCGACGCTCTTAATCAAAAATCCATGTAGTTTGGCTCATTTTGGTGTGGATTAGAGACCCCTGGCTCGAGATGTTTACCAATTAGCCAGTTTGGGGGTTCGTATCTCGGCGTCAGACGAGGGGAATGTTTTGGTGCATAATGGAGCAGAATCATCATTGGTCATGGAAATCAAGGAAAAACAGTTCATGGATCCAGCATTGGTTCGATTGAAGGAAGCAGTTATGAATGACAAGACCTCAGCATTTGTACTCAGCAGCGAGGATAGTGTATTGCGGTGTCAAGGTAGACTATGTGTTTCGGGCGTGAACAAGCTTCAGGAAAGAGTGATGGCAGAGGCTCATGTTTCCAGGTATTCGTTGCACCCAGGTTCCACGAAAATGTATCGTGATCTCAAGGAGATTTATTGGTGGAAAGGTATGAAAAGGGATGTGGCAAGCTTTGTAGCTAAATGTCCAAACTGCCAGCAAGTGAAGGCCGAGCAACAATGGCCCGGTGGATTAACTCAACTTATAGAAATACCAATGTGGAAATGGGAGATGATCAATATGGATTTTGTGGTAGGGTTACCTCGCACTCAGCGTAAGTTCGACTCTATATGGGTGATAGTGGATCGACTCACCAAATCAGCTCACTTCTTGCCAGTCAAGTCCACCGATAGTGCGGAGCAATATGCAAGATTGTACATCAAGGAGATAGTAAGGCTTCATGGCACTCCACTTTCTATTATCTCGGATTGCGGGGCTCAGTTCACAGCTAACTTTTGGAAGAAGTTTCAGCAAGGTTTGGGAACTCAAGTGAATCTCAGCACAACTTTCCATTCGCAGATCGACGGTCAGGCCGAACGGACCATTCAGATGCTTGAAGATTTGTTGTGGGCTTGTGTCTTAGACTTCAAAGGTAATTGGGATGAACACTTGCCACTGATAGAATTTGCTTATAATAACAGCTATCATGCTAGCATTCAGATGGCCCCGTTTGAGGCATTGTACGGGAGAAGGTGTAGGTCGCCAATCGGGTGGTTTGAGGTAGGTGAAGCGAAATTGCTAGGGCCAGATATGGTGTACAAGGCTATGGAAAAGGTTAAGGTTATTCAGGAGAGAATGAAAATAGCACAGAGTCGTCAAAAATCCTATGCAGACGTTCGCCGAAGGGATTTGGAGTTTCAAGTCGATGATTGGGTGTTCTTGAGGGTATCTCCTATGAAGGGAGTCATGCGATTCGGAAAGAAAGGGAAATTGAGTCCTAGGTATGTTGGGCCATATCGGATCGTTCAACGGATTGGTCAAGTTGCTTATAGGCTGGAGTTACCGCCTGAGATGTCATCTGTGCACCCAGTATTCCATGTATCCATGTTGAAGAAAGTGATTGGAGATCCATCCACCATCATGCCAGTTGAGGCTATTGAGATTAATGAAGATTTGTCATATGAAGAAGTTCCAGTTGCCATTCTTGATAGGCAATTCCGTAAGTTGAGAAATAAGGAAGTTGCCTCTGTTAAAGTATTGTGGCGAAGTCAACAAGTTGAGGATGCCACATGGGAAGCAGAAAAAAAGGTGAAGGAGAAGTACCCCCATTTATTTGATCAAGCTTAGAAGAAATTAGGTGACCCTTCTACTCCTAGTAAATGTCATCTTGTCCAAGTTGTTTCACTCTTAGTATTAGTAAAGTCTCCTTCATTTTGGAATGAGTAAAATATGTTGTTACCTTGGGTCACTTGAACCTTTCTTGATAAATGGAAGCCTTATAAAGATTTATGTGTTAAATAAACAATTAATAGTAAGTGTAGATTGGTAATGATTTGTTTGTGTGTACATGGTGTATTAAGATGGTTAAATAAGGTAAAAAACTCATTGAAGTGACTAGTGTATGTGCAATTGTAACAGTGTGATAGAATATGTGCATTCGTTGAGGTAAGAAAGTGTATACATGATAAGTTGGTAAAATACCAACTTATCTTGCCTTTAAACCAATACATTTGCTATTTTGAGGTGATAAAATCATGTATTTAATGTTATTTACTTCTATTCTACATGATTGAATGTGATTTAGAAGTAATGGTGAAGAAACCAAGTGAAAACACGGCAAAAGAAGCCAAAAAAGAGAAGAAAATCTGGGCAGTGTATTCATGGTTCGCAAATGCGAACATTTCATGGTAAATGCGAAAAAGGCTTAAAAAGGACACCTTCGCAATTGCGAAGAATTGTTCGCAATTGCGAACCTAGCAGAAATTGGGACTCCTTGCAAATGCGACATAATGTTCGCAAATGCGAACTGTGCAGTAAATGGGGAAGCTTCGCAAATGCGAGAATATGTTCGCAAATGCGAACAATGTGTAAGTAAGGGCAACTTCGCAAATGCGAAGATTTGTTGGGAATTGCGAACATAGGCTTATCTGGGCATATTTGGTAATTGCAAACTTTTGTTCGCAAATGCGAGGTACGTGCTTCAGGCATGGGCTATTATGGAATTTCGCACCTTTTGATCCCCAAATCATTTAATACCCGAAGAGGCTCGTTTGTAAAGATATCTTTGGCTTACTTTCAGTAGGAGAACATTTTTGGAAGCTAGGGTTTTGCACACACACTTGGGTTTTGAAGATTGAAGCTTTTGGTTAAGAATTTCTTACCCATTTATGCTTATTTCTTCATCTCCTTGCTTTGTATTGATTGTTTAAGTGTGTAGTATTTATTTCCAACACTTGAATCTTGTTTATGAGAATATTCATGTTTAAAGTGTGGATTAAATAACTTGTTGTTTTTATGTATTTGTTAGATGATTTTGTTATTTGAGTCTTAGATTGAATATATTGAATTTATTGTTGTGGGTTGTTTATTTGATTTTGATCTTAATTATTTTACTGCTCGGCCAACAGTGAAATATTATTTACGAACCTTGAATTAAACTTGACAGAGGAAATTCTTGGTTGCATATAAAATCAAATAGAACAAGATTTGAATCCCGGGCATCGGGTGAAGGATTTGCAATTAAGATAGACATATACTTAGTTGCCTTGTTTGGTTGAAGCATAAGAGTTGTAAATGCATTCTTGTTAATATTAATACCATAGACGTATAGGTGTTGATTTAGCTTGGATAGATTCATAAGAACTCGAAAGATTCTTGTGAATATTATTAACCTTATAATCAACAATCCGAATAGTTCAATAAATCAATTATAAGTATGAAAAGAAGCATGATTACTAGTAATTTCATGACCACTTCAGTGTAATTCCCGAAGCAATCATACGTGTAGCCATTGATCATTCTACTTGCTTTCTAGTTTAGTTTATATTTTCGCATTTAATTTTAAATACTTTTTCAACCACCATTCTTAGTGTTTGGCTTTGCATAATTAGCAATAATTTTCTTACATACCTAATCGCCTACACATTATTCTCTCTGGGATTCGACCCCGACTCCTAGTTGGGTAAATTATATTGCTGCGACCGTATCTATTGCTTTTTAGCAGTCTATTTGGACGTCACTAAAAATGGCGCCGTTGCCGGGGAACAATTTGGCGTAATTTAGGTTGTTCGAAAAGCAAGCAAAAGTGCTTCGATCCAAACTTGTGAATATTTGTGTATGTAATTTTTCTTGTTGATTTTCTTATTTTTGAAAAATGGCATCATATAATAACAATTGGTCAGATGGTAGTTGTTCATACTTTGATGATGCTTGTCCTTATTGTGGAGGACCACACTCGTGGAAAAATTATTTAAATTCTCCCGGGGATGGATTGTGCACACAATTTCAAACTCATGAGTGGAGTATTTGTGATAAGTGTGGTGGCCAAAATGGTCATTGGGATTATTGTGAATATTTGTATTTTCCTTTCCCAAGCCCCTACTATGATGGATCTAGTTGTTTTGATGAAAATTATAGGGCCAAGGAAGTGGATGATATGGAAAGTAACGCTCTTATTATGGACATGATAAGGCAAACAGTTGAACAACAAGATGAAATTCGACAGGCTATACAAAGAATTAGTGCAACAATCATGATAATGAAAGCCGAAACGGGGGAAGTGACTAAAGAAAGCGAGTTCTCACCGAAAGATAATTTAGAAGAAGCAGATATAGAGAGCTTATCTTGGCTGGAGGAACAAGCTCAATTGATAAATTTCATGACTTTTTACGTGATGGTCTTTCAAATATGATAGAGCAACTAATAGAGGCAAAAATTGAGCTCCAGCAAGAGATAAACCAATTTGTTTCAGATATCCATGACTTGTATGCTCAATTGAATAAAAAGGTTGAGGCATCTGATGCCCTACAACCAATTTGTGTGGATACTAGCCAGCTTGTGGAGCAGAAAGAGGAATTTCAGCTATTTGACCAAAATATTGTTAATGATGCTGACAAAAATATGGAATTAGAATCGATCGGTGTAAATGCAAATATGGTTGAGATTGACTAGTTCGTGGGAAAATGAGGATGTCAAGGTCAAAGAACAACTGCAAAGTGAAGGTTTGAAATCACATTCCTGGCATTTTTCAATGTTGGAATTGTGTGGTGATACGGGAGTTGAACTACACGAGTCAATGGAGGATTGAGAGGAAGAAAAATTCATATTTTACAATTTGAGAAGACAAGAATCAAAATGACATTCCTGACTTGAAAGCCAAGAAGTGCAGAATGAAGATTTTAAGCATTGGCTCGAACATCAAATTACCATCCCCCGTCGCTCGTGGTCACAAGCTTGATTCCAAGCTAGGTGCCCAATTTATATCATCCAAGTGGCGAGAAAAGTGATAATATTGTTTGCGTCATGCCACGACATTAAATGCGGCGTTTGGAGGGAGGCAACCCATCATTTTTCAAAATTTTTAGTCGTTTTTCAAAACTTTTCATCATTTTTGAAATTTTTTTTTGGTAATATCTTAGAATAATATTTTTAACTAATCTGCCAAGTTTCATATTTTTTGGAGTTGATTTGAGCAGGTCGGGGTATCCGACAGTCACAAACCAGTAGTTGTTTGGAAAACGCAGAGCAGAGTTCACATTTGCGAACAAATGTTCGCATTTGCGACTCAAAGGCATAATAACTGGCTTCACAATTGCGAAGGAAAAGTCGCAATTGCGACTTATGCAGTGTAAAAGTCGACTGAGGCTCATATTGTTTTGAAAACAAAATTTCATAAACACTCCAAAGGTCCTAAATCTATTTTCTCCCTCTCTAACTACTGAAAATCCATCAAAATTTCATTCCCCTTTGAAGAGAATCAGGTATGAAAGTGTAATGTTTACGCTTATTTCTTCTTCATCTTAAATTTCTTGTGGATTTTGTTGGTATTATGGAACCCTAGGGTTCAAAATAGATACAAAATGTTCTTAACCCCAATTTGTAAAAACTGAAATTCATTTTGATTTCTGGGTGAGGTTTGGTTGAGAGTGAGTGTGTTCATTCATGGTAAAATTTGGGGAAGTCTGAGTACCCAATTATTTGTGAAAAAGATGCAAATATTATGCGCTTTTAATGTGTTCGATGTAAGACACGAATGAAATTCGTGGCCAAAACCATCGAAATTATTGATTTGTAGTTGTATATGAAGTAAAATACATGAGATATGATTTCTTTATGGTTGGGTTCAGTTAAAATTGCTTGGATTGAAAAATTTTCTGCATAAGAACTGTTCTTTGAAAGAACACTGAGTTGAGGACGATGGTTCGCATTTGCGAAATAAAATTCGCAATCTCGAAAATTGTGCATTGCTGAAGATCTCGCATTTGCGAAGAATTTTCGCAATTGCGATAACTGCCATTGTCTACTTGGTTCGCATTTGCGACAAATGTTTGCAATTCCCAGCCCTGTTTTCTTCGCAATTGCGAAGAAAATATGGGAATTGCGACATCTGCAGCCAACACTTCAAAATTTTAAAATTCTGGAACTTTTTCTAAGGCTGAGTTTTGATTGTCCGATCATTCTTTTGGCATATTTATTTCATTTTGCACTATTATTCATTACCATACCATGTTTTAACACTTACAACCTTTATTATAGGTTTTATAATTAAACAATGCACCCGAACTCAGAAGGATCCTCCAGTGAACATCATGAGGCACAAGGGCAAGGCTTCGATGACAACCGGTTCCTAACAATGGAGTGTCAGGACAGATATTATGAGGAGTTGCTATCAAAGAAATTGCTTCCAGAGTGTGGGATAGTTATGGATGATGTCCAAGAACGTCTTTCCAAGATCTACCAAAGACTAATGGGCATAGGATGGAATTGTTTTGCCACTCAACCTTGACGAGAAAATGAGCAATGGGTGAGAGAATTTTTCGCAAACCTCCCAGCAATCCGAATGAAAAAGCCCAAGATGAGAATTAGGGGAAAAATGGTGCGCTTTGGGGCTGAAGATGTGAACACATTTTACAGATTTCCAGACCACGACATGACTCCATTCAAAGAAAAAGATTGTGCTTCGGGAGAGTGGTAGGCATCAAAACTATGTTCCGGTGCAGTCGTTCCATGGGCAACAGAAAAGAGGGGGATTAACTCAAAAGAATTTACAGCAGAAGCAAAGATATGGCTAGCTATCATTTGCAGTCGTATCTCTCCCGTCTCTAACATATGGAACATCCCAATCACTCGAGCTCAAATGGTAGCTTGCATCATTGATGGCATCCAGCTAAATGTGGGTGAAATTTTCATAAATTAACTTAGAGTATCGGATCCAAAACAGTCCCTCATTGATAGTTCCTTCACTGATTACTGAGTTATGTCAGCTTGCTGGGGTGGAGGAAGCTCTTGGGGACAACTGGGTAGATCCGGGGAAGCCCATACATCCATTGAAGAAAAGGGGAGATGGAGGAGCAGTGAAGCTGAAGAAAAGGAAATTGGTTTCATCTTCTCAGAGTTGTATGCCCTCCTCATCAGCTAGAGGACCATTTGCTGTGATTAGTGAGGAGATGAGAGTTATTCGTGAGCTTGTTTCTGGCCTTCCTCAGGGACCTGGGGAGACATCTGAGGGATCTACTAATATTTCCAAGAAAGATTTCCAGAAATACATTGACGATCAAAGGAAATAGGGATATCACCTCAAGGCTTTGGAAAAAGCATACACGGAGCTGGCAAAGAAGCATGGCGAGCTGAGTACTTCTCATACTAAATTGGAAGAGTCACACACTAAAATGGTGAAGAGGGAGAAGAAGAGGGATAAATTCTTTACTCGCATGTGGAAGGGTGTGAAGGGCATATGGAAAGTCCTTAAGCCTCAGAACCTTCCACCATCGAGCAAAGCTGTGGATCCTGATGATATTCCGGCAGAGTGGCCAGAGGAAGAAGAAGAGGATGATGAGTCCGAGTCAGAGAGTGAGGAGAGCAGTTGATGCATAATACAGGGAGCAATTTCCACCATCTTTTACTATATCATGTTTAGTTGCATTGGGGACAATGCAATATCTTTTGTTGGGGGTGGCTTCTTGTAGAACTACAAATGCTATAGTTTTATTTTCTTCTTTATGGATATTTGGCAGAATAGTACTATGATTTTTGTTTTAGTTAATATATCATGTGTGGTATTAGTTTGATGAAAATATTATGTTTAGTACGTGGTTTTCATTAGCTTCTTCATGTTTTTGTTATTTCTTTTCTTTATTTTTATTTTATTTTAGTATGCTTGGTGTTAGTGGCGTTATCCTTGGTTTTCTTTATACCACGGTTCTTTTTCTAAGGATGGCAATAATTTTTTTCTTTTCTTGAACCGGGTAATTATAGAAATAAATTATAGGGAGTTAATTTTATGGTTAGATTTAGTTTTTGTTAACTTGGGTAAATAAATGGTTTGAGTTGGGATTTGTGCCCATTTATAAAAACGGGACTTGCTTGGTACCAACATATTTTAAACCTTGGCATATGAATATTTGGTTGGTGAAAAAGATAACAATTGAAGTAAGAAAATGTCATGACCTTTTAGATTCAATCTTTGGCTCTTTAATTCACTAAATAGCTTCTTGTATGCTATATAACCTTATTGAGTCATTTGTGTTAATTGAATTGTGGATTTGTATTCCATTTGAGTTTTCATGTGCCGGTGTGGTGAGATTTATTTGTAAGTTCTTTTGTAGTACTTGTGGTCTAGAACTTGCCCGGAATGTGGTTGGAAGCGAAATTATAGACTAACTTAGTTTAAAAAAATGGTATTAGGCCTTCCTTGGATTGCTAGTATATTTTATATTTCCTACCCTTATATATTTTCCCTAGTCAACCAATTTTGAGCCTTTAACCTTATTCTTTGGAAACCATGTTACATGCTTAAATTATTTGTTCTGAAGTGTTATATCTTTTGGGCACCCTACTTCCCTAATGTACCTTGAAAGTGTTTATGTAGGCTAAAAGCCTAAGTTTGGGGGTGAAAGTTGGGAAAGTTGTGATATGGAATTGATTTGAGAAGGTGAAAGGTATGTAAAAGAATTGGTGAATTGGATTGTGAAAAGAAAAATAAATAAATATATATATATATATATGTTGATAAAAGTTGTAAATAAAGGACTAGGTGTGGATTGAAAAGTAAAACAAGGATGGAAAATATCTTTGAAGGAAGTGGACTTCAATTTTGATATTGTAGTGCTTTGGGAGGTTTTAAGTCACTTTAACCAAAATTTTGCCTTACATTAACCAAATGCCTAAACTACAACCTTTTAAGTCCTAATTGATTTTGAACCAAGTTGTCTACATTAGTGGAGGAATACATAAAGGGCAAGCCTATGGTACTACTTTTATGCATTTGAACATCTTTTTGAGATTGAGTTAATTCTTTCCATTTGATATCCCAATTTTGATTTAAATTGAGATTTATAAGTGTGGGATCCTCTCTTGAAGGTAAGGCACATGAAAATTTAGTTATGAATCTAATCTCATTTTCAATTGATAAGAATGAGCAAAGAAAGTTGATTGTGATTTAGAGGCAAATTTTAAAGCTTGAGTGTCATGACTTGGTTGCAACTTTGATTTGCATTAGTGTTTGAGCACTTGAAGTATAATGAAGTTTATGTGAAGTGCTCAATAATTCATATGCTTTGGAGTAATTGTTGGTACCAATCAAAGTCATGTTTTTGTAATTAAAGAAGACTTTCTTTTTAATTGGCTTGGTGTGTTGAGGATATGAGGTTGATTTAGTCACTTGTGAGGAGATTTTATCGTTTTCATTACTTGAGGACAAGCAATAGTTCAAGTTTGGGGGTGTGATAAGTTGGTAAAATACCAACTTATCTTGCCTTTAAACCAATACATTTGCTATGTTTGAAGTGATAAAATCATGTATTTAATGTTATTTACTTCTATTCTACAGGATTGAATATGATTTAGAAGTAATGGTGAAGAAACCAAGTGAAAACACGTCAAAAGAAGCTAAAAAAGAGAAGAAAATCTGGGCAGTGTATTCATGGTTCGCAAATACGAACATTTCATGGTAAATGCGAAAAAAGGTTAAAATGGACACCTTCGCAATTGCGAAGAATTGTTCGCAATTGCGAAACTAGCAGAAATTGGGACTCCTCGCAAATGCGACATAATGTTCGCAAATGCGAACTATGCAGTAAATGGGGAAGCTTCGCAAAATGCGAGAATATGTTCGCAAATGCGAACACTGTGTAAGTAAGGGTAACTCCTCAAATGCAAAGATTTGTTGGGAATTGCGAACATAGGCTTATCTGGGCATATTTGGTAATTGCAAACTTTTGTTCACAAATGCGAGGTACGTGCTTCAGGCATGGGCTATTATGGAATTTCGCACCTTTTGATCCCCAAATCATTTAATACCCGAAGAGGCTCGTTTGTAAAGATACCTCTGGCTTACTTTCAGTAGAGATAACATTTTTGGAAGCTAGGGTTTTGCACACACACTTGGGTTTTGAAGATTGAAGCTTTTGGTTAAGAATTTCTTACCCATTTATGTTTATTTCTCCATCTCCTTGCTTTGTATTGATTATTTAAGTGTGTAGTATTTATTTCCATCACTTGAATCTTGTTTATGAGAATATTCATGTTTAAAGTGTGGATTAAATAACTTGTTGTGTTTATGTATTTGTTAGATGATTTTGTTATTTGAATCTTAGATTGAATATATTGAATTTATTGTCGTGGGTTGTTTATTTGATTTTGATCTTAATTATTTTACTGCTCGTCCAATAGTAAAATATTATTTACGAACCTTGAATTAAACTTGACAGAGAAAATTCTTGGTTGCATATAAAATCAAATAGAACAAGATTTGAATCCCGGGCATCGGGTGACGGATTTGCAATTAAGATAGACATATACTTGGTTTCCTTGTTTGGTTGAAGCATAAGAGTTGTAAATGCATTCTTGTTAATATTAATACCATAGACATATAGGTGTTGATTACTTGGATAGATTCATAAGAACTCGAAAGATTTTTATGAATATTATTAACCTTATAATCAACAATCCGAATAGTTCAATAAATCAATTATAAGTATGAAAAGAAGCATGATTACTAGTAATTTCATGACCACTTCAGTGTAATTCCCGAAGCAATCATACGTGTAGCCATTGATCATTTTACTTTCTTTCTAGTTTAGTTTATATTTTCGCATTTAATTTTAAATACTTTTTTTAACCACCATTCTTAGTGTTTGGCTTTGCATAATTAACAATAATTTTCTTACATACCTAATCGCCTACACATTGTTCTCTGTGGTATTCGACCCCGACTCCTAGTTGGGTAAATTATATTGCTGCGACCATATCTATTGCTTTTTTGCAGTAGATTTGGACGTCACCAATACAAGCTATGGGAAGTGTGTAGTTGTGTATTGTTGTTTGGTAATATGTTTCGGGGCCCTCTGACAGGTGGATATGTCCATACTACAAAGGAATCTCTGGCGAAATCTTTCTAAAATATAAGAGTTAGTTAAAATTTTGATAGTTTGCATATCATGTCTTTCAAAACCAACTCATTTACAAAATTCCCATTCGAGGACGAATGATCTTAATGGGGGGAGGATGTAAGGCCCCGTAAAATTTTTGTGCATAAAACCTAGTAGTTGTGGTGTCATGGTCCGAATAATGTGTTAGGAATGCATAGAAATCTTCGCGGCTCGCAAGCTCGCTGCGGTTCGGACCCTTGGTAGTGATTTAAGTTTCAAAAATGTAGAGAATCAATTTTTCCAGAAAGGTGTCAATTTTGCGGTTAGGAATGCGACCGCAGATTTGCTATGCGGACCACATTCCTACCGCAGAGCTTAACAAAAGGTTTAAAAAAATTGGTGTTGAGAATGCGGTCTGGTATGCGATCGTATAATGGATCTGCGGAACGCAGATCTACGGCATAAATTCTCGAAGGTTTTTGAGTGTCAAATCTGCGGCACATTCTGCGACCGTAGATCATGAATGCGGACCGCATTTTGGTCGCATTCCGCAGCAGAACTTGTGTAAATTTTGAGCCAATTACGCGGTCATTATGCGGACCGCATGTCGATTCTGCGATCGCAGATGCGACCGCAGAATTGACCCGGCCCAGAAATTTTATAAAATTTGACCCGATCTCTTCTTTAATATAACACCTTTCTCCTTCATTTTTATCACATCTTTTTACCAAAAATTAGAGAGAGAAGAGAGGGGATTTAGAGAGAGAAGTCTTTCATCTTCAAGATTGTTCCAACCATTTAGTCCAAAGGATTCTAGGGAAAAGATTCAACTTCCCCAAAATCATTTCAAGGTAAAACCCCTAACTATTTTCTCTAATTTTCAGTTTTAAAATGGGTAAAGAGAGGTTTGCATATAATAGCTTTTGAAAATGGAATTTTACACTCACGCATGATTATTGAACTTGATTTTTAGTAAAGAGGAAGTGAATAGGCGTAAGAACCTGCGAATCAAGGTCGGCAAAGATAGGATAGCTTTGGGTAAGCATAAAGTAGGAAGTTAAAGAAAGAAAACTCGACACCAGGTATGTATGGCTAATTTTAATTCTTGTGAAATCGCCCATATGTGTGAAATTTGTTTGGTTCGTGTTAATTTGACAAATCGTGTGAAATTCTTGATGTTGTTGTTAGATATTCGAATTTGCTATTGAACTATGAGTGATGTAATATGGGATATGAACCGAAAGATAAATGGAGTTGAATTTGATAAAGAATTGTGAATAATGGTTATGATGGCATATATGGTACCTTGTGAAAAAGAAACGAAATACTTGAGGATTGGTAAGTTGTTGAACAATACGGTATAAACATTCTTGATTTCGGAAACATTGTAACTTGTTTGTAATATTGGTTTGAGAAGTAATTGAGAACATGAACCAACTTGTAAGTTGCTTATTTGAACTTGTTGAAATTGTGTGTAGTACCTTATATGCTGTTTGTGATTGTTGTGTTTGAAACTGTACGGTGGGATCGGGTTGCACGCCGCAATATAAAGAAATAAGGTGTGGGTTGGGGTGATAAGGGTGGCCGAAGTAATAAGGGTGGACGAGGTAATAAGGATGGAAAGCGATCGAAATCGCAAATGAAATTGATACAAAATCATTGATATGAAATTGTGAAAGGAGACAGCAGGAGAGTTCGCAATATGTGGGGCACTGATTGCCCCTTTGTTTGACTACTTGTGATTTATGTGGTTGATTGGTTGTTGTTCTACTTGTTGACCTTAAACGTGCTTCGTGTTGAGACTTATCTGAAATGAGAAAATGTGGAAAACTTGGTTAGTTGGCTTAATTGATCCTTGATGTTATTTATTGGCTGTCTTGTCATCGTGATTCTTGTTTAACGACTTGGGTTTACTTGGGGCAAAATTTGTCCATACATACCAGTACAATTCAAGTG